>CM061532.1:242813878-243250460 GCA_030545055.2 Neoaliturus tenellus | reverse complement strand
TAACTACAACTTGTATACGGAATGTTGTAACAATGAGCACAACATGTTGGGAATGTAGAAATTTCCAAGGTTTTATAGCGAGCGTATGAAAAAGGACATACATACAACTCTTCGTTGAAAGATTGTACAGGAGAAGAACAGCCACACCCATTCACAATCAATTTAAGAAATTCCTCTGCAAACGAATCAGTGGCCGTTGCCCAGACCACAGTTTTAATCAACAATCCGATCTCTTTCAATTCCAAAAACGAGTCCGATCCTTGCCGAGCTCGGTTGAGGTAATTGAACTTGTTTTTGCAGCGATGAATTTAATCAACGACAAAGAAATTCAGGTCATTCAAACAGATTCAAGAGAATAATTCAAACAGAAACCTTGTATCTCTAAAGGATCAATTAAATTTGATCACCAAATGAAATATCAACGGCAAAGATATTCAGGTCATTCAAACAGATTCAAGAGGTGGAATAATTCAAACAGAAACCTTGTATCTCTAAAGGATCAATTAAATTTGATCACGAAATGAAATATCTATATATTAATAGGCAAGCATGTTTTTCCTCCTGTTTTATCAGCTTGTAATCATCGTCAAAAATCTATTATACCGTTAGGTGGTGTCCTGTAGATGAGCAGAATCGCATTTTAATTCACATCGGCCCCCGTGTCTACCTTGGAGGAATTATATATAAGGAGTGGCCACGCGGGGCTAGAAGCGAAGCCGCCGCGCCGCGCTCGTCGAGTGGCGAGGGCTACAGAGTCGTTGAATAATGGAAGTTTAGGTGTAATTAGTTGTTTTAAATGACAGATTAAATTTTAGATAGGTCTTTAAATAATTTGTTAATTTTTAAGACTATATTTATCAATCTAAAAATAACTGTGTTAAGGCTATGTATTTTACAAACGTCGATTAAATTTAATGCTATTATAAAAAACGTAATCATAATTAGTAATTTTTTATTAATATTAATAAATCATCCTAATTGTGCTGATAACATTAAAGGTTAATTGTTCTTGTTGGTACAAATAGGCTACTATGTTGTTAGTATTTGAATAATCGTCTATTGTTTATAAGTTAGTTTTAAGTTATTGTACCCAAATTCCGTACTTCTTATTAAAAGGTTACTTTATTATTAAGAGTAATTAATTGTATTCCAATAAATTACTGTCCAATATTTTGTAAATGATTCTGAACATCACTTAAAGAGGTGTAAACTTAACGTTTTTTACAAATTATAATAAGCAATTTACATTAAAAAATATCGATTCTTATACTTATTTTTGTTGAAAGTATATACCACACAATGAAAATAATTTTACAGTAAAACATATGTACTGAGATAATTTAAATTTCGTTTTTATGTATTAAAATCATCTCTTCAATAAAAATCTTTTACTTTAATGTCCTTTTATAAATTAAAATATATTTTTTATCTAGAAAAAATTATATCACTGGATAGAGAATTTAATCCTCTATAAAAATGCAAAAGCTGCACTATGTGATTAGCCTGGTGTGCTCAGGATTTTAATTGAAAGTTGCGCGGGTCCCGTTTTTTCCTATCTCTCCCGTGTTACAGCGGCGGCACCATGCCACTCTACGGCCAGCCATGCCACTCTAGTGGAGGGGAGCGGCCGGCTTCACTTTAGCACGGTATATCCATAAGGACGTGGCCACTCCTTATTTATAATTCCTCCAAGGTGTCTACCTACGCCCAACAGGCTTTAAAAGTTTCAATTTTAATCTTATGGAAGAATGGCAATTGATTGAACGATTCGTTGCCAGTCGATACTCGATGAATACAGCTTCAGTCTGAGCGCTAAGCAGATGGTGTGAAACTTGTATAAAATGAAAATAAAATACAATCACACAATTAAATAAATTGTCACTCCTTAACCCTGAATGAAAATTGCATGTATGAACACTATCCCATTTCGTCATAGTCATTGTTGTATTTGAATGTGAAAGTTAACTGATAAGAAGAAAAACTAAATAAAAATAACAGAAGGGAGACAGGTTGTTTCTATGAAGACAGACGTTTGTTTGCATGTAATGAATCATATGTTATAGGTAAACTTACTAAATTTTGTCTTATATTTTACATGGAAACTTTAAAGTCCAATGGGGCGAAGCACATTGAACGGGGAAAACACTTTCTTTTAAGGGAATGAAGCGATAATCTTAATTTTTCTAAATTTGTCATCCAAGCTCTTCAAAATAGCAAAACTTACAAGTTCATTCATCTAGAAACTTCAAAAATCCTTAAGCTATCCAGCGTGTTCAAGCATGAGGCAACCTTCTACTTAGCGTGCTCGTGGCCGAGAGGAGAGATAAGAGGTGAGAGATAAGACACGGAGACCGAGCTTTAGCGATAATGGATCGGTCAACTGACAATGTCGTGCGAACTTGTCGTTTGCTGAGGCAGCTGCTTTGAAATCGATCTGGGGATCCAACATTCTGCTGCGTTGAAACTGAGATTCGGCATTTATCTCAATTTATTTTTAATTAATTAATAGAACAAGTAAACATAGACTATTTATTAATAAAATGTACATTGTAGAATAATAGTCGAAGAATATTGTTAAACATAAATTATGTTTTTTCCTTTCATTAGTAACATATTAGCATACGGAAAGATATTGTTGGTTGATTTAATTTGAGATTTATTGAATTATGTTTTATTTGGAATATTCCCCTGTATCATGTTAACCCAGCACGCTTACAATTTTAGTGTTATTATATTTATCACATCTAACACATAAGTTCATCCTGTCTAGGCTTTTCCACAAAAAATGGTGTTTAGTTTGCAGGTTATCAATTCTAAAGGATATTCAAACATGTTGGGTCTCTTATTTTAAGGGGGAAATTTTTACTGTGGGGTTTGCGGCACTGTTCTCTATTCCCAAAGACCTTTCATTTGATGTACATATTGACCTATGCTTACATTTAAGATTTTCTTCTGACTCCTTGTGGGCCGTCCCCCCTTGGAGGTCTAAGGACAAAAAGTACTTTAGGAAGTAGACTTTGTCACTAAAAATTAATTTGTAAAGTTTTAGTTTTATTACTTATAGATACTTATAGTTTAAAGATATTAGACTGTTTCCAGACTTTTTCCCACCCTGTATTATAACTAGGTTTCAAACAGTTTACGGATTACCTTTTATCTTACTAAACTCCGAAACACTCCATTTAACTATCTTTATTACGAACTTTTTGTGTAGATTACATAAATTTTTTCGTCTCTGTGAACCGGGACTTGAACACATTAGTTGACACCCCGCCCAATCCCACAGTTGTAGTCCTGCTGCAGCGACGGTGGCTTGTTTTACAGTAACATTCCATTAAAGCCCTCGCTGCACTCAGCATTCTCAGCTCTCACGGTACATTAACATTACCTGCAGTGTTTTCCCACATGTTGCACGATCAGCGCAAAACATTTTGAATTTGAATTTCTCAAGTTTCGAGTTGTGAAGTGATTTATTCACTTCTACCGATATGCCTGACACCCACTATGTATACTTGCATGTCAATAGTTATTTCAATGATTTAAACCTATAACGTTTTTATTATTTTTTCAAGACATCCACATATAACGTAAAGGGGGTTCTGTTGAAAAAATCGAATTTTTTTGAACTTTTTATTTTAATCTAGTTTTGTTTGTCATGTTTTTAGTTTTAATTAGATACCAAATATATTATTATCCGCCGACTCATTACAGAGTCATTAGACTTTTTCTGAAAGTATGTCTATACGTATATAGACTATATATTTATATAGTTGTATACTATATACTATATATACTTATATATATATATATATATATATATATATATATATACTATACACTTATATAGTTATATACTATAACTTTTTATGAAAGTAAGCCTATGAAGTTGGAATGTACTGAGATAAAATTGTTTAAAAATATTTTTGTAGCCTAGGTCTATCTTATACTCTAAAACAAGCTCCGTTTGTCCAGGCAAAGTTTTTTTTCGCTCCAAGAATTTTTGATTTTTTTATTGAATATGGAGGTTTCGGCCACCAGGAATCAATTGGCGTTGGTCCCATAGCTGGGCAAAATCAGGTTTTCGCTCTAGAGCCCTTCAAAGTTCCCATGTTATCCTTATGGAGATTTTTAAATTGAACAAAAATCAGCTGATAACTGTAGATAAAATAAACCAATGTGTTACATCGTTAACCTGTGGTTTTAGGAAAATCATACCAATGTGCAGCAAAACCTTCCGCCTGGCGAGTGAGCGGAGCGAACGAGCTTTGTGTGAGAACGAAAGTAATAATATTACCGAGCTTAAGCTCGGTCCCCCTGGTACTTGAGAACTAAAATGTGTTTCCCCGGAAACCTAGTTTTTTTATACTTAGATACACTTTTCTCAGGAACCATAAAAGATATCTCAATGAATTTTTTTATTTGCAGGTAATTTTATGCATAATCAAATGAGTGAGAAAATATTCCTCATAATCTAAGTATAACATTTTAATAACCTGCTTTACTTGAAAAAAGTCTAAAAAACAATTTTTTTTAAATACCAAAAAAATTTTCATTGTGAAACAGCTTTCCACCGAGCTCTGTCCAATAACTTCAAAATCATTAAAATCAGTTGAAAACTGTGGGAGGAGTTCCTTGTACAAAAAACACGTCTTGTCTTGTATTAAATATGTATAGATTTAGTAAATGTTTGTAGCAATAAGATAACCTTTTTGTCCATCTTAATCTCTCTTCGTAAAAAAAAAAACTCGAAAAAGCAACAAAAATATGCTAATTACTTTTCTTGAATGATTTGTTTTTATTCTTCGATTCCCCTTTGTTCCAGTTAACCCTAGAAGCGGCCATTGCCGGATATCCGGCAATTTCATTTTTGCGAAAATCGTCAATTGCCGGATTCCGGCAATATAGGTCAATTTTTGTTCAACTACTCATTACACATGGAAAACGATCAATAAATGTAATAATATTGATACCATTTTAAAGAGGATATTCCAAACTTTCATTTTCGTATATAATCGAACCTTGTAGCATTAAGAGATCGACGCAATTCGTATTATAATTTGAACGAAATTTAGCGCGCGAACCATTTCCGGCTCGAAAATGGCGAAACGTCTAAAAACATATGTTTTTAGAAAAATTTTACTTTTTTTATTATTTTGCCTATCTGAAAGCCGTTGGTATGATTGAAAAGAGCACGAGTTCTTCTTTCGTTTCCAGTGATAAACATTTGTCATATGACTTCGGAAAATAGGAAAAATAATTTTTAAAATCAGCTAAAATGTGCGGTGCATGGTTTGGCCAATTTGCCGGAAATACGGCAAATTATAAATCACCTATTAAAACAATTAATAATGAGTTTAGCGTGTTATAAATCATATAATTTTGTTTCTAAGAAAAAGTTATACATATTAGTAGTCATTCCTTCCTCTATGGTGCGTCCGGTGGTCTGTGGAAGAAGACGGAAATAGTTGTATTCCTAGGCCATTCTATCTATTGCCGGTGTGAAGCCTCACGCGTCTCACCCCAAAAGTTTTTAAGGAACCTTAATATTCTTTATATTTTACTTGTATATATGTATATATTCTTGTTCAGGAAGATATGCACTTCAAATAAATGTACCAGTTATCTTATTATTAAATTGTAAGATAATTATATCAGCTTTTAAAAACTAAATTAGGGTTTTTGTCAAGAACAAATTATGTTTTCCTACACATGATAAGTAGAAAGAAAAACAGTTATTTTTTGTTCATAAGTGTATTAATACCAAGGAATATATTGTAAAGTTTAGTAAAATAACAAGTCCTTTTTATATTTACCTATACTTTGATTTAATTTCTTTGTGTAAAACACACAACCTAAGTTTGTAAATTTTGCCCATTTTCCCTATTTTTATCAATAACTGAGGATAAAAGAAATATTTCCAATAAACCAAACACATTTATATGTAGATAAATATATTAAATACAGTTTATTATGCATTATATAGAGTTTAAATTAAATATTGAGTAGTCAAATCAAAAAAATTTTCAAAATGATTTATAAAATTGATTGTTTGCATTTTGCTAATAATATACTAGCAGCGATTAGTTTGATTTTATTTGATTTAAATGCAATGTTCTTTCGTGAACAAAATGAGTATGCATATGATAGGGTTAACTTGTAAGGCTAAGTCACAGAGAGGGTTTGAAGCAACCTCTACCGATTTTGCTGGAATACGGCCTGAGGGGTAGATTTGTGTTCTAAATTCGATCCGTGCATCAATTCACTCAAATGCCTTTAGAAAATTGTTTTTTTAGTATTTCCTTATACATATATATATTTTCTTGTTCAGGATGATCTGTACTACAAAAATATGTACAGTTGATCATATTATCAAGTTGTATGCAAATTATATAAAGCTTTGAGTAACTAAATTTAGTTTTTTGAAAATAAAAATAACAAATTTCAACACATATAAAGTAAAGAACTAAATTTTTTTATGGTATGAAAACGCATTATTTCCAATAAATATATTGTACAGTTTAGTAATATTACACAATTCTATAATATGTATATATTATTTACTGTTTTTTATCTTTCAAATGTACAGGGCACTTTTGTAAATTTTGTTCATTTTCTGTATTTTCCCTTATATCAGGAGTAAAAAAAATATTTCTGACAAACTAAACATATTTCCACGTAAGGAAATAAATTGCCTACATTTTGTATATCTTAGATTGTCTGTATAAAAATCAGTGTAAAAGTTCTAGCCGTCTACTTTTGAAAAATATTTCAAAATTTTTCAAAAAAATTTGTTTTTTCGCATTTTGTGAAAAACGCACCAACAGGGATTTTATTCAATTTATTTTATAAATAATCTACGTCTTTTTCCGAACAAAATGAATATGCATATGACTAGGTTATCATGAGTAGTTTGGACACTGTTAATTTTTTAAAAAACGTCTGCAAAATGGCCAAAATCGGCTGGCCGCTTAGCGCACACGCACCGATTTGGCCTGGCCGCTCCTAGGGTTAATCCCCGCTTTTCTTTCATTACTGAAACAGAGATTAAGAAGACAAAGAAAATAGCAGACGATGTCTGAGCTTGTTTTCCGGTCGGCGAATTATAGCGGCCACAGGTGCCAACAGGGGAATCAAAATAGGTATAGACCTCTATTGTAGACCTGGCGGCGGCGTCTGGCGTTGACCAGAATTACCTACTCGGATTTGAAATTGTTCAATTTCGTTCCTTGTATCATAGAATTCTTATAAAATGAAACGCAGATGTTTACATTTAGTATATTTTAACGTAATATACTATGTGTAACGTGTAGTGTAGTGTACAATACCATTGACTACGTACACTAATGTGAATATACCTCTCATCCAATGCACTTGAGTAAAAACTTTGGAAGTTTCGTGTACGCGGCGCCAGAGTTGCTGCAATCAATGTTGTTATTATTATTCAGCTGGATTTACAGCGCTGCAAAAACACTTTACCAAAACATAAACATAACTCTCAGTCATGAAATATTACATCCTTGGTTGAGAAGAGTGGTAATACACTAATGGTAATACACTGATATCTATCATATGTCACTTGTACTTCATGTACGCCGCAGAAGATCGCACCACCGTCAATAAGGTTCAAACACGCCTATGCTATGAGAAGTCTATTCACATTAGTGTATATAGTCAAAGGTATTACACTACCGTATTGAAAATAACCCATTAAAATAACCCGTATATCATGCTAACAAAAAATGCTTTAAAATATGGGTACACGATTAATTTTATTAATCCCATTTCGTGACCTAATTTTAAGAACCCCAGAAATTTTAAATTTAACTAATTTAAATACGTGAAAACCAGGTAACTGAGTGTAGGCCTACAAGGGAAAAGACAAAGAAACATCTACAAATGAAAGTGATACAATTAAATGCATTTATACCAATTTTATTGCAGCAAAAGTCTTTAAAGTTTTGTAGCTTAAGTCAGACAATGAATTGTGGAAATACAAACATTGTGTGCATTGTAGGAAGTCCGAATGGCCGAGTAACTTTTGTGTTTGTTTAAATGCGGGCTTTGGACTTCTGCGGGTTGCCACAGAGAGGGTAGCCTATGTGTCACTGCTATGAGTTTCGAGCTAAACACTTCCCAGCTGACAAATCAAACTTCTGTACTGTGATATTTGATTAAGTGAATGTTAGAAGCATTCTACCTCATTAAGTCCTACTATTTCTCAGTTTAGTAGAAACTAGTTTTGAAGTTGTGAATTTGGCTCAAAGAACCATTGAGAGTTTGATAATATTTTTCACCGCAATCAGTTATAATTAGCTAATGAGGGATTGAATAGTTTTAAAACATAAGTTTGCAACCACAATCATGATGTTAAATTGAAAAATGTTCAATAAAAAGTCTAAAAGTTAATTTTTTTCTGAAAGTAAGTGAGAAAATAAATTAGTTGGTTGATAAATTAAGTACCCAAACTTCTTTAAATTAACTAACGGTTGTGGAAAAAAGTCTTTCTTGTAATTCTTGTAATTCATTAAAACTTGTTGACATTTGCAATTGTTTCTTGAATCAATTTAGAGCCTATACAGGGTTGAAATTCTACGTGGACCTCCATCTTTACTCATGTGTACTCCTCTAGGGCTCCGCCCCACTGGACTTCTTAATTACTCTTGGGCATACGGGGTTGAAATTTGATTTAGACATTCCTCTTTACTCATATGAACTCACTAAGAAATGGTTATGCAAAGATAGTTTTTGAAGTCCTTTAGGGCTCCATCACACTGGACTTCAAAATTACTCTAGGGCATAAGAGGTTGAAATTTGAAATGTTCCTTTTTACTCATATGTACTCACTAAGAAACGGTTTTTTACAAAATACATATAGTCTTTTAAGTCCTTTATGGCTACTCTAGAGCCTACAGGGTTGAAATTTGACGTGGTCTCTTTACTTGTTTTGTTGCCTACTAAATAAGAAATGGTTTTGCAAATATATTTTTTTAAGTCCGTTAGAGCCTCCTATGTAAGGCCTATGGAATTGAAATTTGACATATTCGTTCCTCTTTACTCATATGTGCTCAATAAGAAAAATTTTGCAAACTTCAATGCTCTGCTCGAACAATTCTTAAGAAAGAAGATTTTGTTTCTCTTTAAAGAGATATTTTTACATGTAAAATAAATTCAATCATGGGCGAAGCCGTGACGGGCAACAGCTAGTGCTTTATAAGAATTACTAGGAACAAAGCCCGTTGTGGTTAAATACAACGGTCTCTAGAAAAAATTTACCTATATGATATTTCCAGTGAAATAAATAAAAAAAATTGTAGTATTTGTTTTCAATACTGAAATTCTATTTGAGAAAGAAAATTATTTTCTGTTGCATTTTGTATTAGTAATCTATATGTTTTATCTCCTATTATAAAAGAGCAATAGTAGTCCCAGTTACTTTTACTACTTCATCAATTATTTTGGTTCGTAGTTCAGCGTACCTAGATTGTGTTGAATGACATAGAAAAGATAAACTTCTAAACAAACAGTTTCCATCGCGATCTATATTATAAATGGTGAAATTATTCATTTTCAGAACAATTAAAAATTTATACTTGTAATTATTTAATTTAGTTAAGTTTTATATTAATTTAGTTAAATTTAATTTAATTTAGTTTTTCAAATATTAATTTATGATTGTAAAAATCACATACCGCTTAAAACCACACACTGCTTTAGCACATAAGGGGTCGTCCATAAATTACGTCATCTGAAAATAGGGGGGAGGGGTCCAGATTGAAAATGACGGTAGAGTGATGTGCAAGGGGGGGGGGGGTCGGCTTTGATATGACGTCATTTAATAAAAGATGTTTTAAATGATGTTTTATTTAAAATTTAGGCAGTAAAACAATGATAGGTTGCACACAATTTAACTATTATAAAATAATTATCGAAGAAAATGCATTAGACTATTTTTAGGCGTTTTTATAGTTTATTTTCCAATGGGGAAAGTCATTTTCCCATGTATAATACATACATATATGGGATATCATTTTACATATATAATATGTAAATTCACATTTGATTGGTCAATAGTAGTGTGAAATTGTTGGTGCTGGGCCAGTTCAAGGTCACCTGAGGGATGACGTCATCGAGGTCAATGACCTCACCGATGACGTCATCGATGACGTCATCGATTGCGTCATCGATGACGTCATCACCAATGACGTCATTTCTATGACGTCACACCCATGACGTCACAGAAATGACGTGCTGATGACGTCATCACCCCTTACGTCATCAAAATGACGTCACCGACGCCACTAAGGTCAAGGTCATGCCGAAACTTAAAATTTTTTGGCACTTTTGCCGTTTCTCGCACTACGCTCCGAGTTTCAGTCCGAGTCCCCGTGACCTTGACCACTTGGAGCGAATTTTGGACGAGAAACGGCAAAAGTGCCAAGTTAAACTCGAGTTTCTGACATGACTCAGCCTAAATGGGCAATCGGTTATCCCTCAGGTGACCTTGAACCAGCACAACACCAACAATTTCATATTACTGTGACCTTGAAAACCTAACAACGGAGCGCCGACACCGATGCGCACCCCACGACAGCCACCGAGTGACTGACTGTCAGGTTCTGTGTACTCTAGGTATATGGGGAAGTGGAGGGGGAAATCTCAAGGTCATCCAAATGGAGTTTTAAAAAAGTTGAAGAGTAGAAAGACTACTCTTGTGCTTCCTGGGCGACTTCATCAATTTCCAACGGATCTGTAAACCAATCCGATCTGTAGCGGCAGGAGTCCAGAAAACAGGTGCACCACCCATCAGGTTGTCCGTAGCACTTCCGACAATTGGTAAGATTGGAGAAGTGAAATTTAATACACCGCTGCGGACAACAAGTATAAAAGTATTTGGATTTGTAGATTTTGAAAGTTTGTAGTACCGGTGGTGGCAGCTGTTGGTTCTTGCATCTACACCTGCAACATCCGAAGCATTCACATTGCCGGCAGGCCAGCCCATCCACTTGCCACTTTGGTAAGAGGAAACACTTATCCTCACAGCAATAGGTTGTCCCCGTCTCTTCCTCCCAACGCTTCTTTGCACAATATGTGACGCCTTGTATCTCCAAACACCTATGCTCGCAACATGAGATGCGCTTACTTTCCATAGTTGATGTTGCTTTGACGAGGGAGCACGATGAAGTGATGCTGTGGTCAGTGGGAATGGGGTTTATATAAACTAAGGTGAGTGGAGGGGGAAAGGTCAAGGTCATCCAAATGGAGTTTTAAAAAAAGAAAAGAGTAGAAAGACTACTCTTGTGTATCTATAGCGATTTCATTGATAGTGAGTGCTTCTGTATGCCAAGTTGATCTGTACTGACAGGCTCCTAAATAATGTTTGCAAAAACCTGCAAAATGATTGTTGCACAATTTGCAGCCAGTTAGCTGTTTTAGTGTGAATTCAATGCAACGTTCAGGGCAACAAGTGTACTTATGCCCTCTCATCTGGTACACATGGAATGTCTTCAACTCTGGTTTCGGCTTCTTCCAAGACTTGCACTTACACATGCATTGACCAAAAGCTTCACATTTTCTACACGCCAGGCCATCCGCAACATCAATGTCATTTGGCCATGAAAAACATTTCTGTTCGCAACAGTAGTTGAGTTGACTCTCCATGTTGCTGTGGTGAAGGTGCGCGATGAAATGATGCTGCAGTCATTGAGAGTGCACCTTAAATAAACGCAGTGGAGGGGGAAAGGTCAAGGCCATCCAAACGGAGTTTTAAAAAAGATAACTAGTCGTCCTCCTCCTCCTCGTCCGTTGTACTTAGAGAGCTGTCAGACGAAGAGCCCCGTGCAGGTGCTCCCCAGATGAAAAACAAATCAATTTTAAAACGAAGACCAGGATCTTGCATCATCAATTCCTTTAATTTGTCACATACTAAGTCGACCTTGTGTAAGGTGTCAACAACAAGCTTCCAATTTGTTGGCTCAATATAACTTGTAGTAGAGTCTGCCTCGCTGATAAACACATCCTCCGGCCGTATTGGAGTGTAAAGATGTGTAAAGTTCTTCGGCTGTAGCTGAGGCTCAGGCTGGCTGGAAGTGGAAGGTTGAGTGTGGACCCCTGTCGCATCGAAATCCATAGTCATTCTACATTCAATGTTGGGGTTTTCGTTTAATACATACACCAATTTCTCATGCAACATATCCACTTCTGCCGAGTCTTGCAGATGAACATTCCAGGAAAATGGCCATTCTTCATCCGTAGTGGAGTCAACTCGAGAAAGAGTGCTGTCCGCCATGATAGCTAAGCAAGGAATGATGTGAGCTACAGACTGTGGTAACAGTATTGAAAAGTAGAGGGGGTAAACCAAAAGTATGTGGAGGGGGTATTTCCAAGGTCATTTAATTTGGGTTTTAAAAAAAGGAAATAGTGGAGGGGGAATTCTCAAGGTCATCCAATTTGGGTTTTAAAAAAAAGGAATGAAGGTTACTCCTCTTCAGCCTCGTTGTCCCCCACATCCTCATTAGCCTCATCTTCATCAACGTCAGACTCGCCGTAAGGGTAGATCGGGGACATGGGCGAATATTGTGGAGATTGTTGACCGTTGTTATCGTCCCCTTGCATTCTAACTTGGGACCAATCATAATTTAAATTCATTTGTATTATGATCCCAGGGTTGTCCCGCAGTATTTCCTTCATCCGTTCGCAAATCGTTTCCAAATAGTGTACACTATCGATCGACAGTGTCCAACCCGTACTTGTACCAACATCAGTAGTGGAGTCAGCTTGGCTGATGGTGTTGTTGTCTGCCATGGTTGCTTGTCGGACAAGGAATGACGGTTGATGTGATGCTCATGCAGGAACATGGTGAAGTGGTGGGGGGTGTGGTGGAGTAGTGGGGGAATTTTCAAGGTCATCCAAACGGAGTTTTAAAAAAAAGGAAAACCTACAAAGTAACATTGAAACTTTCCAATTGATGGTGGCGAGCGTTTTCTTCTGCAACCTTGCCGACACATGTGACTATGCCATACAGTATGAAAAGTACAACCATAATAAGGCCGAACAATAAAAGATAGCCGTTGACTATCATGATATTTTCTGAGTGTATCTGCTTTCTTCGTATCGCCCTCTCCTGCATCCTCTTCTCCAACTCGTGGACGAAGTCACAGCAAACATGAGGACATGTTTTATCCGTTGGTAGGTTTGCCATTGTTGATGTTGTCGGTTTGGCTGTTGAAGATGGAATGAGGTTTCCAATTGTGATGTGCCATGTACATTAATAGTCAGGTGGTGGGGGTAGTAAAGCAGTGGAGGGGGAAGTTTCAAGGTCATTCAAACGGTGTTTTAAAAAACCTATCTTGTTACTGAGCTTATATGTCAGTAACAAGATAGGTGCTTTTGCTCATTTACTTCTTTAATATAATGAAAAAATAAACATATTCTACAATGGTTAGAACAAGAAATACAACTGCTAGTCAGCTGAAGTAATCTAAGTTGTCCGGCTCGGTCTTCATGGACGTCGGTGAGGAAGCTGTCGAGGAGTGTCCAGGCTCTTCCTTTGACTGCCGGGTGTTCCGTATATTGCAAGCGTAAACTTGCACGTTTATACGGTAGCCTCGTGCCACCATCAGCTGCAACTCCTTGTACAAGTCGTTTAGCTCCTGCTGAGTCTTGATGCTCACCTCCTCGTAACTTGCGCAACTGACGTTCAGAGACATCCTGATGTTGCTAGGTTGGCTGCTGGAGTAGAAATGAAGCCGAGGCACAGCGTTTGGAGGTACATGAAAAAGTGGTGGGGGTAATGGTGGTGGGGGTAACGGTGGTGGGGGTATGGAAGATCCAATTAAACACTTCTAAACTTTTTCCATCGATACAATGGGATGGAGCAAATAGCACAGGTGTCCTTGTAGTTTTCAAATCTAAACATCGGTGCTAGAAATCCGAACTGTTTTCTACCACCTTCCTGTACGAACTGTCGAAGGTCTCTGACGGCAGCATCGCCACAAGGCCTACAAAACTTTTCTCCGTCTTGGAACCTATACCAGGAGTATCCCGAATACCCTCTATTATCTTTCTTGTACTCTTCGATATCCTGCTTTACGGTTATAGGGATATTATCTTGTAAAGCCGTCTGGAATAAAGATGCGTCAGTTATAACTCGTTGTAAGCAAAGCTCGTACAAGGTGCTCATCGTTTGCTAGTTGGCAACAGACTGACCGTGTTTCGCATCCAAGCAGGTTTGAATCCTAGTGTGGTAGTGGGGGTAATTACGGTAGTGGGGGTAATTGTGAAATGCAAAGGTCAAAGGTCAAGGTCACCCGCGAAGTTTAAAAAAAAAATGCAACATATCAATACGTGACAAACTTCACATATTGATATGTTGCATTTTTTTGTTTTCTTATTTTTTTGTCTTTTATGATTTATTTATAAAACATTAAAATAACATATGTACAACATTAAAACTTAAATCTAACACTGCTGCTTGTCGGCAATGTGGATGGTCAACTCTGTAGAGTTGCTACCTGTGCAGCCGTGGGACACCAGGTATAGACAGCCGGGTTGAATAGAGCGAAGGTCCTCGTTTTGTAGAAGATGGACGAATCTCTTGGGCAGGTACACCTGGAACTTGGGCTCATCCCCCGGAGTAAATGGTGCCTCGCTGAGACTGCAGCAGATGGCTTCCCCAACTGTAGTCTCCATCTTCTTCATAGCATGGATTATGTAGTGCTTTTCATCTTTTAGTTCAGAGCACTTCTTCACAGGTAATATTGTTGACTTGGAGTGAGCATTGAACTGCTCGACCAAAGTTTGAAGGAACTGGTGAGATGCCATGGTCAGGTTACAGATCGTCTTCTTGCTCGGAGATGTTGTCGTCTCGGAATCTCGAGTAATACTCATGCCAGGTCCCGGTCTGCTCCTCACTTATATACTCTCCGTTACCCCCACCACTCCCCACTTCCCCACTTTGAAGGTAAGGGGCGAGTTTATAGGCATTTTTTAAAGCGCAATGTCTATCTTTATCATGTTCTGGGCTTTTTGTACAAATACATATTGTTTCCAGCATGTATTGATAATTCTTATCCAATTCCACATCACTAACCGGAACATGAGTAAATCCTTCGATCCATCTTTTCTTTTCCAGCCCCTTTGTGTAAATATTGGTAAACTTGTCTGAAAAATGATGCATAATGTGATACAAGTCCGTGTAACTTGTAAAACCATCATACCAATCGATATGATGGAAGTGTTTTGAAATCCATCTGTTGGTAGTAGCGGCTTTACTAGTTAAAGATGAATAAGAACATGGTGGTTTAAATAAAAACGAATAAGGAACACTTGTATTCATATCCAAAAACACAAGTTCTTTTATAATGAATCTATCATCATTACCACGAAACGCTTGAAACTCAATAATACCAGGCTTGGACTTTACTTGTTCTTCTTCTCCCTTGTCCATTTTGAAGGCCACACGTCTGCTCATTACGAAGTCAGGAGGTCAACTGATTTCCACACCACGGTAGGTACTACTTTTATACCAGGCCGTACAGTTGTTGGCGCGTTGGTGTATATTTAACGTGGGCACCGTCCCCAATAGGCCTAACCCCACAAAAAGTTGGTTATTGTTTTAAAAACTAACCATTGTCATTTAAGTTTCCATCTTTATATTTTCCTTGTTTTCGTTTTCATCACTAACACTTGATTCTTCTCCTCCATCTTCCTCTTCTTCCTGTTTTACTGATTTCTTATGTAGTTGAGCGTACTTTTCCAATTGTCTCCACATTTGTACTTCATGAGGAACTCTATTAAATATAGAAGTATCCACAGGTCCGTATATTATAGGTGCGTCCGGTTGTTTGTCCAAAGTGTCTTCCAGATAATCTTTAATAATCGAACTTGAAAACACCAGTTGTCTCAAGTATCTTGTTATAGGTTCAGTAGCACAAGTTAAAATGAAAAACTCCTCTCGATTAAGTTGAATTTTGTTATCATGTCTTGTTGTGTCTCTAAACCGCAGCTGATGATCACCACGTTGTTTAATAATATCGATTTCCACATTTGAATCCAAAAGTCCTACTCTTGTCTTTCTTCCAAACATGTTACTACTTAAATAGCATTCTAGCAGATGCAAGTGTTTCATAAACGATTCCCAAGCACTGTCCGTAAACAAAATCATTTTGGGTCCGTGAGTTAAAATTACAGTAGGGGAATAATCTGTCGATTTCATAACACCGATTAAAACACTTTTGTCCAAACTGGAAGAGATTGGGTAAAATATTCGCAAAAATACCTCACTCAATATGTTTGGAGAAATATTATCTTCAATATCCCTTTTTCTCTTTTGTATAGTCTTTCTTCTTTTACCTTTTTCTTCAACATTATTACTTGCGTGAAGTTGTCCGCAAACGTTTTGTTCACCTCCTTCCTGGTGACCTTGAGGATCTAAAAACTCAGATATCTCCTTCTCAATATCTACCACATTTTCAGGTGTACCACTAAAAGAAGCCATATTGAATACGATGCTACCCATACAACAGTAGGCAACAAACTGATGAGGAGCGGCATGTACGCTCTGCTTTTATACTCGCGGAATGAAACAAAACCGGTTTTTACAGTACATTCTTAACAATTCCAGTTAAAGGTGTGTATGTTACAATTTTGTCATGTAGAATTAAACAGTATGCCGTTGTATTAGCCGGTATAGCCGCGTTGAATTCCATTTCTATTTTTATATCCACACTTGATGATTTTACTGATTCATTTTGTTTAGAACAATCAATTACAACTATTGGGTAGGCATCGTAATATTTTGAAGGTGATAATAAAGGTGTATTTGCTTTACCGTAATATGAACTTTGGAATCTCGCGTACATATCGTACAATATACTGTATTTCTTTTTAGTGAATGACACATTTAAATTGTCGTATGGAAAGAATTGTGAATTTAAATAAACTTTAATATTTTTCAAGTCACAATGATCAAATTGTCCTGCATGTTTAGTGATGTCGTCTCTTCTACCTGTTTGTAAACCAAATATAATATACCTGGCTCGTTCTACATAATTTGATGTTTTAACAGTCCAAGTGTGTCGATCCGTAGTAGGTAAACTGGGATGCTCATGGAATTCCCAACTTCTAAATGGAATAACAATATCACGATCGGCTTTTAATTTTCTTAAAAGTAGCATTCTATGCTCGTCAGCTAATTTAACATGTGGAACTCTACATACAATTTTGTCTAATTTTAATTTCCATTCTAAAGTCGCATCAGTCGTATTATCTGCAGCTTTAATAATGTCTTTATCGTTAGAAGACCTCAACAAAACTAATTCTTGTTTAACGTTTAGTATTATTTTCCTATAATCCTCAGCAAAACCAAGCAACAAACGTAATGGAATATGAAAATCAAAATATCCATCTGAATTTGGAGTGATTGTGTCAATTGTAGGTAATACCCATCCGGCAGGTTTAAGTAAATTGGTTTCATTGGGTGTTATAGATGTTAGTCCTTTTAAAGTCGTTGTAATACCTACTTTTTTAGTAGAATCAACTGTTACACCTGATATTTCATATCTAATTTCATCAAACAGGAAAGCCATAGGATTATTTATAAATGGAACTGTTGTACCAGCAGTAGTACCGTCCTTTTTAGTAACTTTTCCTTCAATATACAAGTAACTTTCACATGGTAGTGTGTAAATGTCTTGATGTTGTATGGGAATACGAATTTCATCGTTATTGTTTAATTTCGATGAAGTGTAAGGGTTGTGGGTGTGATATTCTTTTTCCCATAGGGTTTCGTCGAATGTTGGACCCTGCGCTATATCCAGTATATCCATAATCGGTTAATTTTAATCCAACTCTCTCTAAGAAACGAATGTTCTCGCGTGTTAACTCCTCCACAGCTGAAGAGCTACTAATGCGGTTTCCCGTAGGTTGTTCGCTTTTAAATGTTAAACCCATGGTTTTGTATTAAAGTGTCGATTTTAAATGTAATCTAATCGTAATAGGCTCTTCTCTGAAGTCTACCAAGTTACCGTCTTGATCCAATACGCTCAACACGATGTCTGAAATGAAAGTGGTGTTCAACGGTAGATATACCAGGTTTTGTGGCTTTTCAACAATTTTAAATCCAGGTGGTACACTTGGGTAAAATGTATGTATGATATGGGTGTTAGCCCCATCCCTGTAAGCTCCTTGTATAATGTTACAAGTTATGTCTATACTATTGACTTTTAATATTGTTACTGTTTTCTTACCGGAATGTGTTACATCTGGTTCTAAAACAGGCTCATCGTTGGAAAATCCTAATAAATCACCAATTGAGTTTGGTTGAGTAAAATCTATATAATATTTGGAAGTAACGAGGTGGCCCGTGCGCAAATTGCGCATTTTATGATTCTGTATGAGTGAAACTCACCTACAGTACGTGAATGTTGAGATGAAGTGACAGAAATATATTTTTGTTTACTATCTGGCTTTTAAAATTCATCTGAAGGAATCAGCTGTTAAATTAAAATTCACATTAAAGAACTTACAATAAAAGTTGGTCAACATTTTAAAGCGCCCTCTAGAAATAAATCAAAGGCGATTGGGGCGAAGCCCGAAACAATATGACCGTTTTAATTACGATTCGTCACTGCGGTATAACCTAAGCTTTAATATGACACCTCAATCTTAAAAATCGGTTCAGTAGGTCGAAAGAAAAAAGGACGTAACAGACGAAACCCTTATAGAAATAAGAAGATAGATTTCAGCTTTCATCGTATTATTATTACCTTTTAATGTTATATTGTCTTTTCCTATTTTAGTTTGCAAAAATTCATTTATATGATCAATTTCATAAGAACCTGTGGGTAACCTGCACTCTTGTAAGTCTGTAAATTTCCCACTGGCATCTTTTCCCTTATAATAATGCAATACGTTATTTTTACCTTCCGTAACATTGGGAATAGAGTTGTAAGTTGTAAAATCCAATAGTGCCGCCTCCCAAAACCTTCCTTTTTGCAAGCGTAACGCTGGAAAAAGGATACTTCGTAAAGTGGACGATTTTCCTGTTAATGATACCGTATAGGAAGACATCTCAATAGTGACTGATACTTTTAGCTAGAAATTCCAAACATAAATGGCCGCATATTGAAGTATTATCAGGTTGTTCTCTTTTATAGTTATAATATATGTTTTTAGCAGATTTAAAGTAATTTTGAAGTTCTTTTGGTGGTGGCAAATTACCGAAACTATCAAAATAATATACATTGTTATTTAGTTTCTTATAACAAACCCAATGGGTGCCAGGCCCTTCAGTATTATCCAAATTTACAATTCCAGTCTCATTTTGCCACATTTTCTTTGGTAAACTGTCTTTCATAAACACACCGCGGAAAAATGGTATTTTTAAACAGGAAATATATTTAAATAATTCAATAATGGTTAATGCTTTATGTGGTATGACCAATTGATTTTTTTCATTTAATATGCACGATAAGGTCTTAGGTAAAGACCTGCCCCGTTTTTTACCATTGACCACACGGTGGGCTTCTTCCTGCCTTTTCTGCTAGATCGTCGTCTTCTTATATTTCCTCCATGTTTTCTTGTGGTTGACTTCCTTTTTACCCTTCTTCTCCTCCTTTTTCCACCTCCTACTGCTGTTTTAGCCTTCATACCTGCTGTTACTGCTAAAGCTGCTGCTTTTTCTGCTATGCTAGCGTCACTTGATTTTACTCGTTGCCAAGCTATGTCCGCAAGCTTTCTGTCTGCTATCGATCTATTTTTTGAATCGGCAAACGTGGAATATGCGATATCGTGTTCTTTACAAGCCTGATCTAACTTGTTTATGCCTGGATCACCTCTTTCCAGTCGTTTTTTTTTTTCAATTTAGTTCCTGGTCCGCAATACTGATAACCTCCCGGTATATGAAATTCGTATGGTAAAGCGTCTATTGCTCTATTTACGATAGATCCTACTGGAATACGATTTAAAGCTTTACTTAACAGAGAAACCGCTGTGGACGTAATACCACCTCCTTTCCTTACAGTGTCTCGATATGGACTGATGTACTGGAATGTCATTATTGTCCTTTTATAACCGCAATGTACAACTTATGTGTTAACTCTATGACGAGTTGGACATAAATGAAGTAGTTTATTGTGTTGTTATATTAAATATCAATATCACCCCAATCTGATGATCTAAACTTTTGCGTATTAGGGTTAATAAAGTATTTATTAAAAATTTCCTTTTTAATCCAATTACCTCTCTCGGATTCAGACACCCAATTACCCCAACGTGTACGGGTTGCAATAATATTGAACATATCAAATAATGCATTTCCTAAAACTTTAATAAGAAAATTAACAGTAACAGCATTATCCACATGTTGAGGGTCTTTAAGTTCTGTAATACGTTTATTATTACAAGTATATACTTTATGGTCCTTTAATGAAGTTGTTATAGCCTGTCCTACAGTTGCAGCATCATTTGGATCACTTCCTTGTTTTAAATTACCTATTTTCTTATCATCTGCATTAAAAATATCACCAGTTGGTTTATCTAATATCAAAGATTGACTAACTACAACACAATCGAAATCGTTGATACCAGGAGATACGTTACGTATTTTTTTAAACCTACATATGTAAGGTTCATCATTATATGGATTAGAACATATAGTTTGTGCTACAACTGGAACATCAAAGAATTCTGTACCCATACCTATATATGATAATTTCTTTCCTTTACCATCCCAAGCATTATTCTTTTCTTCAAGTAATGTAAACTTTTCATTTCCCTGCACAAATACATCCCCTTTCCGCGATACTACTTGGTCTTGTTTTACAAATCCAGATGTTTCTTGTTTTAAGGTTCCCATCATTTGACCCACTGTTGCACCATCTGATGGCGCCGAACCATCTTTAATATTTGCTAAACAATTATTAAAACAATCTATAACCCCTACATCACGTATGATACAATGATCTTTTATATATTTGAGGTTTACAGCATCATTTTCATTTTTTGGATAACCTATATCGTTAATAACAAATTTATAAAAAGAAAATCCATCTTTTGTCTTTTCAGGTATCAAGGAATGTAAATAGCGTCTATTTACGCTGTCTTTTGCATCTTTAGGGTCATCTACGTTGGATATACGTTTATTGTTAGCACTATACGTTTTCCCATTGAATTTTAACGTATTTTTTAATTCAGATGACAAATAACCTTTGTTTATTGCATCACCGTTTTGATTTGGTTTACCAACGTTGATGATTCTATGATCTTCTGCGTCATATGTGTTATTTTGTAGTCTTAATGTTGGCGATATCTTTTCCTTTAATATTTTTAAATTTATTGCATCGTTTTCATCCGTAGGATCTTTTATGTTTTTTAACCTTTTATTACTCATATCATAATCTCCATCAGGTGTTTGTGGTAAACCAGCACTTCTTTTTAAACTATTGGCATAATATAACCCATCCGAGGAGTAACGTCCGAACTTGTCGACACTCATGGTGCAACTGAATAGTATTCTAGGGAGTAACGCATTTTTATGAGATTACCCCACGGTTTCGGAGTTCATCCACCATTCGTTTTCCAATCCAGTATGACTCGCTTCTTTAGCTTCATGTATTAGTTTCATTCTATCCACCAATTTATTGATATTATTGTAATAAATCACATTTGTGTTATATAGTTTCTTCATTAAACCTGTACCTGTAACAGACTTGTTTCTTTTTCTTGGTTCTGGAGCACTTATATCCAAAGTGGATGACACAAACCTTCGTTTTACAGGTTTTCTTGGTATTATTGGCATTGGTTGTCTTCTCGTTGTTGGTATTAACTTGGATACAAATTCTCTATATTTTAAAGACTTTGATCTAAAAACAGGTTGGTCAGCTGAATACTTCCTCCTGTATGCATTAGTTTGTTCCAAAATCTTTTTATATGCTTCCATGTCTTTTTCTTTAACTAACAATTCTAAAGGCTTATTTTCAAATAATAATTCAAATAATCCCCTTGTGCCCTTATATCTTTGATCACCAACAATAATATTATCATGTCCATCAATGTTTACCGGGCTATTACCAACCATTAAACCGTCTTCTGTTAATCTTACTCCATAACTATGGTAGTTTTTATTAGGATTTGTTCCAGCTAACATTTTTATCATGTATTTCCTTCCTAAAGGTCCTTTGTTATGAATGTTTTCACCCAACAAGCTTATGTTTGACGGACCTTCCCTTGTTTCTTCTTTTTCCTCTTCACTAGCAGTTGATACAACTTCATGTCCTCTTTTGGCTTTTACTTCATATAATTCTCTTATTCCACTATAGTCCGGTGATTCTAGCTCTCTTTCGGGTTCTCCACCGGTAAAACCACTATATGTAGAGGATTCCGGGTCTTCATCACTAAACTCTTCTGATTTTACATTTTCTCTTTCAAACTTCGTAATAGGTGCAATCGCATCTCCTTCCAATACAGGTTTAGCAAATTTTTTGTTTAATTGTTTCAAGGGTTCAGTAATAGGTTTAAAAGTAGATTCAAGGAATTTCTCCCTCTCGCTAATACCTAGTTTCAATGCTCTGTTTTTAGCCCGAATAGAATCACTAAGTGATTTTATTTCTTTTACTAATTTTTCTTGGTTAACCATGTTTGTAGCAAGACGTGTTGTACAACAATGAATGTTTTATACCACGTTCAATGTATTAATATAAATTTATCAAATCCTATCCTGTATCGACCATTGTTTAGCGGTTGTTCCTTCATAATTGTTAGGAACCCATACTTTTCAGCCCAAGCCTTTCCACACAACTCTTTAAATCGTTCAAATGTCATATCCGCATTTACATGATCAAAATATATATGTTTTAGGTTGGTTTCGTCCTGTTTAAATACAATTAACATGTTTGCATTGTCTCTAATGAGTTGTTTAGGTATTTTGCTGTAAGTTTGGCCAATATAAATGCTATCTATGTTGTTATGTCGACCCATAGCGAAGTAATTCCTTATTGTGTTTTGGTTTTCACAAGATACATCGTCGAATATGAACACGGAGAATGGTTTAGCTTCTTGTGGTTGCATGACACTCTCGCTTGCATTAAACTTTAAATATTTAACTTCAGGCACATTAGTCAGTATCTTTTCCAATAATTGATACTTTGGTTGTTGTAGTGATTTTGAAAATACATATAGATTGTTAAAACGTAATCCTTTAGGGTTTGTAATCTAATTGAATACTACATTAGTTTTTCCACAGTTGGAAGGTCCGGTAAACAGACAACGAACGGTGTTTGGTAACAAATTGCCATGTTTCCCACTATTGAATTCTGAATTATCCACTGTGAGTTCATCTATATTATTAATAGTAAAACTCTCTTTTTGTGGTACTATCTCCATCCTTTGTAATGGTTCAACCTAAAATGATTCTCTATCGTTATATCAAATCCTTTTTAGGTATCCAAGAATCTTCCGTCTTATTAAATCCTAACCATCGTACTTTGACCTTATCTTTTTTCCGTTGCAACACCTTTTCAACTAAATATACATCGCCTACTGTTGATCTTAACATTTCATGTCCATAAAACCCTCCTTCAAGCAATTGTCCTTTATTATCTTTTAAAATATATGTCTCAGGTACTGTAGGTTGTACTTTGAATACAGTAAAAACCTCATTGGTCCAATTTGGCAGGTATCTTTTACTGAATACACCTTTATATTTACTTATTCGCACTTTATCACCCACATTAAATTTTTTAGGCTTTAGTTTTTCAACTTTTGGTTTAGTATTCGTTTTTATACGTTTTAATACAAGGTTTTCATTTTTACTAGTTACTTGGTTTGGTTTCATCCCGATAGTCCTATGAAATTTGTTATTGTAATCGTTTATAAGTTTTGGTAACATATCAATCCATATGTGCGATCCTCTGTTGGAAAACATTTTATACATTGCACTTTTTAAAGTTCTGTTGAATCTTTTGATTATTGAGGCTTTTACTTCTGAATTGGTTGAGTAATGGTTTATATTGTGTTTTTTCATTAAATTTGCAAATTCCTTATTAAAATATTCTTTTCCATCATCTGTTTGTAAATGTTTAATAGTATGTTTGTCTCTTTGTATAGCTGTTTCCATTGCTTTTGTAACACTTTTGCCACTTTTATCTTTTAGTGGTAAAGCATCTGCCATTTTTTTTAAACAGTTAATAACAGTCAATATGTATTTATATCCTTTATTTTGTTTGCTATAAGGAATCATTTCGATTAAATCCGCTTGATATAAATCATTAATTCCTTTTATCACCGTATTTCTTCGTGGAAACTTTCTTCTTGCAGGTTTATGAAGTTCGTTGACAATTTGTTGCTTCAAGTCCTTCATATTGCAGGTTTCAATGTTTGTTGTATCACATGTATAATCACAATGAATGTTGTTTTAAATATTCACATCATTTATATGGGTCAAGGTCATCCAAACTTGTGTAAAAAAATGGGGAACACGGCGTTTGACTTGCCGTGTTCCCCATTTTATTACGGAAGGAAAAAGGAATAAGGTCGAAGTTGTAAAAGGACGAAGAATAGGTTACTAGTTGATAGGGTTTAGAGAGTAGTGGCCAAAAGGAAGAGTGTGGATTTTGTCGGGCATAATGTGTCTTTTATCATCCCGAGCTGACAGTGCTTTTTTAATTTCGGTGACACTGTAGACTTGATGCTTGAAGCTTCGGATATTGTTGAATGTTGCTGATATTGTAGCATCTTCAAACAAACAAGTCTTGTAGTGGTCAAATGTCACGTGTTTTTTTTCAAATAAGATGTCTTCACTCCTTTTGCTTTCTTGACTGTCGGTGTGTTGTTCTCGTGGTACATCTTAAATGAATACAATTTCGCCATCAGAGCCACTATTTCTTCTAAAGGCATTCCATTTGCTTCATCTTTGAATTTTCCGATTACTTTTTTATTTTTTTCATTAAAATTTGGATGGTTCTTCGGATAGTCAGAAAAGTCGAAATCTTCTTTGTATGGAAAAGTCCTTAGGTCTTCATACATGTCCAAAGTCTTTATCCAGTAGATAAACGCGTCCGTATCCATGTATGCGACTCCAATGTTTTCCCTTCCGTAGTGTTTAACCATTTTGTTATAATGGAAATCATACATCAGGGTTTTACTTATGTCCAAAATCGACATACCTATGTATAACGGACGGTCCATGACTATTGTTGTTTTCTTCATACTGACAGCGACTAGGTTTTCGTTTATAATCATGGATGTTCCGAAATTTGGTTTTTGCACTAATTTTTCCAATTTCCTAGGATCACTCACTAATTTTACATTTTTGTGTTTTCCTTTGTTCTCCAAGGTCTTCCCAAAGATGGCGTTGTTCATTAATTTATAGAAGTCCTTTTCAAATGCTGTTGTCGCTGCAGCTCTTCTTGTAGTGTTGGAATCAATAAATGGTTTCAACCAACAAGACTGGGTGAATTCAATTGCTCTATGAATTCTCACTATACGTAGACCCAATTCAAGAGCCTGTTGAACTACCCAGTAGTGAGCCACATACCGATCTTTATTCTCCAAGGTCATCATCAATTTTGGCCATCTTCCTGTCGGTGAAACTTCAGTCTTGGCTAGGAGAGGCAAGTCGTAGTGATGGTCATGAAGGTGCTCCGGGTATTCAAAATCACAGTCCAAAATATAGCCTTTTGGACCATCCTTTGGAATCTGTGAGATGTCTCCGATGGTGGCCGGGTCGATCCATTTGAAGTCAGCGTAGGGAAGCGGATTTGACATTGCCCAACCATAAAGGTTGTTTGCGTCAAAGTAGCCAAGGTAGACCGATGGTTGTTGCTCGTCGAAGCCGGGGATGTACTTGTTGTTGGCTTTGACATGACGTGTTACAGCTTGTGTCAAACCGCCCCGTACACCAGATTCCATCATGAGCACCATATCTATATCTGTTAGAAGTTCCAATCGACAGTTGGTTGACTTTAGCATAGCTTGCCATGCTAATCCTGGAGATGTGTACGAGTGTAGAGGGTCCAGTCCATAGGCGGAGAAGCAGGTGTTTCTGAATTCTTCCATCACATCGCACAGCAGAGTTACGTCCAGTTTTATATAAAAGTCTGAATATTCCCCTAAAGTTTGAATGTTTAGTTGGTTCCAAACATTACAAGCATGATTGTAGTCTTCAACGGAGATTTCACTTTCGTTTAATTTGCTGTTGAAGGCTTCAATCGGTGGTAGACTGGTTTCTTCAAATTTCTCTGCAGAAGTTATGTAATCGTAGGGGAACACTCCTTTACGTAATACTAAGTCCAATTTATCTTCAGGTACAATCTTGCTGGTTTCTTTTAGGTCTTCTCTTCGTAGATTCTCTGACAATCTGCTCAAACTAGATGCCATAAATCTATAAGAGTCTACAAAGCGAAGTTTAATTTTACCTACTGTTTTTGAAAAACTGATGTACTTTTCCAATGTTGTAGCAAGAACATCAATTTTACCATCATCTCTTCCTAACTCTGGAATAATGAAGTGGGAGTCGTAGCCGCTAAGATTGTGTAACACGACAGGGATAAAGTAAGGCAGTTTGTAATTTATATTGCATGAATTACAAGCAGCTCCTCTGTATAAACCTGTCAAGTGATCGTGATCTCTTACTTTTGGATTTTCTTCACTGAAACTCTTCTCGCATAGATAACATCTTGATGCCAAATTATATTCTTCTTGTTGATTCTCATTCAAAGGTTCCATAGGTACGACATTACCATACAAGCGTTGTACCTTTTCAGCAATGTTATACAACTGGTCTACGAAATACTTAGCGGCTTCTTCACCACGGTAGAGTATTGGAGTGGATGTTAAACCATAGTCTTGCAATTGGTTTTCAGACAAGGTTGATTTAACTAGTAAACAAAAACTGTTGGGTTGATGCAACTGATATTTTGTTCTTCTAGTCACTTCTCCGTCCGGCAGCTCCTGTGGTACTAACGTTGATTCAAAATCTGCGTAGACCACTAGTGGAATTCGATATTGGTGAACCGTCTTGTTAAATTGTATTGAAGCTCGGGTAGGCGGTGGAAGACTTATCTTTACTTCATAGTTCTCGTTGCAAAGTCTTTTATGTTCCAACAACCAGTCCGATCCTCCACGTCTTGAATCTTTCCAAGAAAAGCAGAAACATCTCTTGCAAACTGTAATCCTATTTACTCTTTTGGTCAATTGTTTTACAACTAAGGCTTCAAAGTCCTTTATCCATACATAATGGGAAATTTCACCCTTAGTTATCAATAGCAAATCCGTGTGGTTTCATTGCTCAACCTTTACTACCCGCAAAGGATAAACGTTGTTCGAATCATCCAGACCAAAAACATTGACTGAAACGCCAGGATTTTTCTTTTCAAATTTGTCAATGTCTTTCAAGGTAACTGGGTAGGTGAGACCTTGAAAGTTGTAGCGGTGTTCATTCTCGTAATATTCTCTACCAACTCTACAAGGATGATCTTTAACATACTTGGTTAACATTGCATACTTGAAACATTCATTACCCTCATTTTGAACATTTCTACACGAGTTAGTGTTTTGGATTTTCTTTGGTAGAGGGATAAAACTACTACCTCTTAAACCATATCCATGTTTATGAACCCTAACATCCATACCTTCAATTGATGACAAAGTCCATCTAGATCCTCTTCCTTCATGTTCTTGGAGTTTGGTTATAAGTTCCTCCAAGCATTCTTCAATAATATCATCAATGTCGGAGGTGAAGGTAAGGGTTCGATTTTTGGTAATGAATGCTCTCAATGCTGTTTCACCATCAGTATTGTTAAACATAGCCTCTAACACCATTCAAAATTTAATAAAATTTAGCCTTTGTAATTCTTCCCTCAAAGTTTGACCAACAAGTTCCTTAGCCTGGGTTATGAATGTTTCCAGTTCCAATTGAACGTTATTAATTTTGAAATGTGTTACAACTCGTCCTGGCAAGGCCGTGGTGCGCAGTTGTCTTACATCTTCCAGTTCTTCTTCCATATCCTCTTCTTCGGTGTCCTCTTCTTCAATAGGTCTTGTAGCAGTAGATGGTCCAGCGCCGGCAAATTGTATCACACTAGGTCTTCTTCTTTGCATTTGCTGTAGATAGCTGTCCCAGTAGTCCGTCTGCTTCTGGTGCTCTTCCAAAAACCGGTCAATTGAGTCTAAGTCTATTTCATCCATGGTAATATCTTCTTTTTTATCTTCGTCTTCATGTAATTCTCTGTGTAGGGTGAAAAGATCTTCGTCTTGAAAGATTTCCCCACAAATGTCGCAAAGAGCCATTTCAAACAGTTTGGCTTTGAATGCACACTCTGTGAATGAGCAGCGCACTCCACAGGGATCCTTTATATCCGAGGCAAATAGGTGGGGAAAGTGACGTCATATAGAAACAGGTTATCAATCATGTGCTAAATTTAGCCTTTACACAACCGTTTGTAATAAATTTATCAGTAGGCTTGATAAATTGATGATATTTGGTCTAGATTCAATAATTTGTACAAGTCTTTTTAAAGACGTCTGTTTGAGCAAAATTTATATAGGTCAAGGCCATTTGGAATTATTATTTTGAGCGGGGGATAGAGCACTAAGCAGCATCATTTACTACTGATTGCGCCAAAAGGTTGCTTGTAAAGAAAACAACTTATTCAGGACACAAAAATTATATATTGCCGGTTCAGAGTCGAAATTAACAAAAAAAAGATTTTCAGCAAATATAGACAGACAATATTAGTATAGTAAGAATGAAATATGGCAGAATAGATTGAACTAAAAATTAATTAATAATTTTCAATTGCAAAATAAACCTGGGAGCTCCCCTTTGGAAATTAAAGCTAACAAAAATACAAGTTTGGTCAGTTGCAATTCAATGAAATAAATTGTCAACAAGAGATACTTAATTATAACTTAAAAAAATTCAGACTTGATGGCAAAACTTAATTGTATACAATGACTAATAAAAGAAAAGTTTACAGTTCATGAAAGTCTATGAATGAACAGTAATTTCAGAGCTGAGGCCATTATGCAGTTGCATAATTAAGTGATAGTTCTGCACAAATTTTTCCTGCATTCACATTGCAGGATAAATCAAGTTTTCCTCCTAGACAAGTTTTCCACATTGTAGTAGACAAGTCAGTAGAGTAGAAAATAATTGGAGAACTCACCATATGATGTCTTCATATTAGTTTTATAGTTAATATTTCCCATTAATATATTTCATTATTATTCAACTTGTAGAGCATTTGAATGATACTTGCTTGTACATACAGTAGGCTAAACTCCAATTTATATTAAATAAAATTGCTTCCAGGATACTGATGACCTTTCAGCTAGTAGAACTTGATGTAACGTACACCACTCAACAAATTCTATTAATTAGAATAATTCCATTTCTATGTAGAAACTTTGTAAACTTAATTATAAAATTCACTAAACATGTTTCAAGCTGCAACATCACAGCCATGTAATCTAGGAGGCATTAGACAGTAGACTGGCGACATTCAACAAAATATCTGCTCGCAGATTGACCTTTGTCCAGTGCAGATAGATAAGGAGACACACACACAATACCTATTGTTGTCGGTCAGGCCTCAGCTCAGGTGATCTTGACTGTTGACTGAACTGTTCATTGTATTTGAAACTAAAATATTACTCATGAGAATTACCGAACGTTTCTTAACCTTTTAAATAAATTACATTAATACCTTTTAACATTCCATATTCACAATACATTCATAAAATCAGCAAAAGGAAATTTATTTTGAAATTTCTTGTAAAATTATTGTTTGCCCAAACAAACCGCCCACCAAATTTGGTGACAAATTTCAAGATAAATCATGTGGGTCACTGTCAAGAGGTAAGAGGGGAACTATCTGGGTCACAGGTCGTTGATAAGAAGATGATCCCGTCTTGATCGTTACCACTCTAACCAACCCATCCTTCCCAGGATGAACATCTTCGATCTTTGCCAAAGGCCAATGAAGCACTGGAGCGGTGGGATCCTTCAACAAAACAAGATCTCCCACTGAAAGATTCCTTTTAGGTTTCAGCCATTTAGAACGTCTCTGAAGTGTAGACAAATACTCCTGAGTCCATCTCCTCCAAAAAATGTTCTGACATCTTCTTCACCAACTGCCAACGAGTTAAGGTATTTTCCTTGCAGTTAATCAGAGATGGTGAGGGAACAGATAGAAGGTGATTGCCTATTAGAAAATGACCTGGTGAAAGATAATCTGTCTCGTCAGGGCTTGATGAGAGAGGATGCAGAGGTCGAGAGTTCAAAATGGCCTCTGTTTTGGTGAAAAGAGTGCTCAGTTCTTCATAAGTCATAGGACTATTCCCAGCAGTTTTGGTGATGATTTGCTTGGCTGACTTTATATTAGCCTCCCATAAACCCCCAAAGTGAGGCGCATTTGGCGGGTTAAACTTCCACTCGATACCGCGGTCAGTGGCATACCGAAGAATGGAACTCTTAATATCACTCTTCTTAAACCATGAGATGAGTTGCTTTAATCTGTTAGCCACTCCAACAAAATTGGTACCACAGTCACTATAGATTTGATTTGGTAAGCCTCTTCGGGAAATAAATCTTGAGAATGAGGCTAAGAAGGCATCAGTGGATAGACTTGTCACTAATTCCAGATGCACGGCCTTAGTCGCCATACAGATGAATAGGCAAAGATATGCTTTCCCAACTGCAGCCTTGCGCCTCAAACTTTCCCTGAGTAGGAATGGCCCTGCAAAATCCACACCGGTCTGCAAGAATGGTTGTCCAGCCTGAAAACGACATTTAGGCAGATCGCTCATGTATTGATTACCAATCTTAGTTTTTGCCTTGGCTCTGTAGCAAATAATACAAAGAAAAGATCTCTTACGTACTAAGCACCTTAGTCCTGGCACCCAGTACTTAAGTTGAATTAAGGCCTGTAACAGGTGTGGGCCAGGATGAAGATAAATCTTGTGATAAAAGTCTACTAGAATATTTGTGAAGTGGCACTTGTTGGGTAACAAAATAGGATGTTTTTGGGAGAACGGTAGCGCAGAATTACTCAGTCTGCCGCCCACCCTGAGGATTCCCTGATCATCAAAGAATGGGCTCAGGTTCTTTAATCTTGCCAAAACAGCTTTCCTTTTGTCTGGGGATTCTCCAATGCTAAAGTGATGCTTCTGGAGAAGTTTGGCATTCAAAGAAAAGGCTTGTTGGGTTTCAGCAGTAGTTAAAGGTCCACCCTTTCTATCATTCTTGCGGGATCTCGCATTATTTATCCAACGAAGACACCATGCAATCACATTAATAAACCTTGGAAGAGAGGAGAACCTTTTCATGTGCTCAAGAATGTAGGTTTGTTCTTCCGAAGCCAGGAGAATTTTCGAGTCATCTCTTGAGTTTTGCTTAATTTCAGGTAAATTAGTAGATAAAACATCACTTGGAGGCCATTCTTCCACAGATTTCGCCAACCAAGATGGACCCTCCCACCAAAGAGTTTCATGAAGTAGTTGTTGAGGGAGTATTCCTCGAGAACTGCAATCACTAGGATTTTCCTCAGAGCGAACATGATGCCACGAAGAGACCGTAGTTTTCTCTAAAATTTCAGTAACCCTATTGGCCACAAATGTCTTGAGCTTGTAAGATGGCGTATTGAGCCATCCGAGAACTACAGAAGAATCTGTGAAAAACTGGGGAGGTTGCTGAATGACTCCTTTGTCATTTAAAGATGTCACAAAATTCTTAAGTGACACAAACAATCTTGAGAGCAGTAGTGCACCGCACAGTTCCAATCTTGGTATGGAGATAGTCTTGACAGGAGCTAGCTTAGTTTTAGAAATAAGAATCCTTGTGGTAGTTTCTTGTGAAATTGTTCGCATGTAGATTGTTGCACTGTAAGCTTTGGCAGAAGCATCACAGAAGCCTAGTAACTGATATGTGAAGGTATCAGTATGACAAACAAATCTTGTAATGTTGAGATTAGCCAAACTTGGCAATTGAAGAACAAATTCCTGCCAATCACCTTTAATATGGTTCGGAATGTCCTCATCCCAACCAACATTAGCTTTCCAAAGTTCCTGAAGAATAATTTTAGCCTTTACTATGACAGGTGAGATAAAGCCTAGTGGGTCATAAAGCTTGGCTATAGTAGACAAGATGGCTCGTTTGCTGTGAGTGATAGAGACAGGATTTATTTTGTATGAAAAGCAATCATTTTCAGGTTTCCATACTAATCCCAGGATTTTTATCCCTGATTCACTATCATGCATATTTATTGGTTGAGAATTCGTATCGTCAGAGACTGCCTTCATCAAATCCAGATGATTGCTAGCCCATTTACTAAGAGAGAAGCCTCCACGCTTCATTAGGCCAATGACTTGAGTTTGCAGGGTTAAAGCTTCATCCAGAGAGGACGCTCCGGTTACCAAGTCGTCAACATACATGTCACGGCAAATCACTGATGCTGCTTGAGGAAAATCGGCTCCTTCATCTTCTTTCAGCTGACGTATAACGCGTAATGCCAAGAATGGTGAGCATGACATTCCATATGTCAAAGTGTTGAGTTCAAACTTCTGAACACAATCTTCAGGGTCAAATCTCCAGAGTATGTGCTGATAGGCTCTATCTTGTTCGTTCAGCAAAATGTTTCGATACATTTTTACCACATCACAGACAAACACTATAACGTGTGTTCTGAAGCCTAGAAGAATGTCCTTTATGTCCGTCTGCAATTTAGGACCAGTCAACAGGTGATCATTTAGAGATCCTTTAGATGTACTTGAAGATGCGTCGAAGACAACTCTAAGTTTTATCATTGATCTATCTTCTTTAGTTACAGAATGATGTGGAATTATATAACTTGATGAAGATGACGTCCTCGTCATATGGCCTAAGTCAATATACTCTTGCATGAAATCACAATACTGAGTCTTCAAACCAGTATTTTTCATCAATTTAGTTTCCAGATTCTGAAGTCTCTTCTTAGCAGAGGGATATGTATCCCCTAAAATGGGCCTTTTTCCTTTAAAAGGCAGGCATACAACATAGCGGCCATTTTCTTTACGATGATGATTTTCCTGAAAATGCCTTTCACATTTTTCATCCTCAGGGTTGATGATAGGTTTCTTGAAATTGACCTCTTCTAATTCCCAAAAGCGATGAAGTTCATCCTGCAAGTCAGGAACGCTGCTGCTGCAATGCAATGATGAGGAAGTAATTGGTAAATCACTATCTACCAACATTCTACCAATTACAATATGTCCAAATACAGTAGGGAAGAGCTTGGGCCAATCTTCTTTGATAGTGATCGGGCATCCCGTTATGATATCAGCAAATAGGTCAGAACCCAACAGAAAATCAACAGGATTTGATTTCCAAAACATTGGGTCTGCTAAAGTGAACTGAGAATAGTGCTTCCAAATATTTTCCGGCAAGGAAACCATAGGTAAGTCTGTTGTGATTTTACTAACGACAATAGCTTCAGTTGTTAACATAACTTGAGTTGGATCGGCATTCGTTAATGTGCAAGTAACTTTGCCTTTAGCTCCTTCAAGCATGGTACCTCCAATTCCAGATATCTTTCGAGAACAACGGGAAACCTGAAGCCCCAGTTTATTTAGGCAGCGTTGAGTAATGAACGAGGACTGGCTCCCACTATCAATGACAATTCTCACACATTGGTTGTATGCTCTGGCATCTTTAATGTGTGCTACAGCTGTGCCTAACATGACTTGGGTATTAGCATTAACACTACTCAGTGCTTGAGAAGTATCCTTGGGAGTGGTCTCCTTACTTGGCTCAGCATTAATCTTCATGGTTGACTGCTTTGAAGAAGAATCCAAGTGAAGCAAAGAATGATGCCTTAAATCACAAAACCTGCAATGCCACTTCGAAGAACAATTTTTTGTGACATGGGATGACGAAAGACAATTGCGACACCCAGACCATGACTTTAGCCACTGAAAACGCTCCGACGCTGTTGCTTTAGTGAACTTTAAACAATCAAGCAATTTATGTGACTGTCCACAAACAGGGCAGCTTTGAGGCTTAGACGCTTGATTAGGTTTGAACTGTTTACTTGCTTCCTCATCAAAACGCTTGGGTTTTGTTACTATACCCTTACTGGAAAACAAACTACTCCTCTGATTTGACGATCTATTCTTCTTTGCATTAGAGTCGCTAGAGGAACTTAAGTGGTGACTAGTTGATGCATTATCAGAAAGCTCAAGAACTAAACACCTTCCTCTAACAAACTCTGACAACTTGTCGAAAGAAGGAAATGCAGTCTTCTGATTTTCAATCTCAAATTGTTCTCTTGTATGAGGATCTAAGCGCTGGATGGCTAGATGATAAAGAATGAAATCTGATTCATTTGAAATTTTCATAAGCTTAAAGGCAGAAATATTTTCTGATATTTTACTCAAGAACAGTTTCAATGACTGAACGCAAGGTTTCCCTTGTAGAGGCTTGAAATTGACTAATTCATTCAAGTAGGAGGATGCTAGGATTCTTTTGTTATCATATGCTTCGACTAAAGCCTTCCAAGCAACGTTGTAATTATCTCCTGTAAGGGGAAGCTTATTCACAATAGCTAGAGGTGAACCTGACAGTGAGATTATAAGATAGTGAAATTTTCTTATTGGCGAAATAGAGGGGTCATCATGTATGAGTGATACAAAAATATCTCTAAATTTGGGCCACAGAACTAATTCCCCATTGAATGTAGGAAGATTCATCTTTGGTAAGTGATTTGAAGTACTGGATTCATTCAATGAAACATTTCTACTAAGGTTAGCTTCATCAGATGTAGTCTTCTGAAGTAACATTTCATAATTAGTACATGCCTCAACATAATATCTTTTGATGTTTTGCTTGTATCCAGTAAAAGACTGGTCTGGAAATTCGGTTTCCTTACCTTCAGAATCATAGATCTCACATATTTCTTCCCATAAATCATTACATTTGTCATAGTATTTATTTAGACTCCTATATAATCCCTTAAAGCAGTTGATCTTAGCCGAGTCATTGAGATCGCTGACAGCTTCCTTGCTGGCTTCATATATGGCTTTAACCTCTCCCCCACTTGACAGATATTTACGTTTGAGTGCCTTAATTTTTACAGCAGTCATGATTATAATAATTGTCAAAAAAAGAAACAACAGGGAGAAGCTAGACACATATACACTGATTGCAGATGTATATGTGGCAAAACAAAATTTAGAAAATATCTAATTGCTCGGACAAACAATATCACATAGTATTGTCATGGTCAAATGAAAATGTTTCTAAGCTGAGAACCAAACGCAATCTAGCAAATTCTTAGAAAACCTCAATAATACTCTGTATTCAGTACAGTATTGAACAAAATAAGTGACAACAGTTGTAGAATACACTTAAACTCCAGCAGATATAGTACAATGATAGATAGCTATCAGTAAGCAAGTAATGAAAATCATGAGATATATCAATCATATTTAATAATCTACAATGAAAATATCAAGGCAATAATTATATTGAACAGCCTTGGTAGGACTAAACAGTGTTAGACAGTAAGTTTCATAGCTATAGGTACCAAACAAAAAAACATTAAGTTACATTCACAGATTTTTTTACCTTTGAAATAGATTTAAGTTCTGAAAATCCTTAATTCAAAAAAATAATTGCAACTCATCCGGCTCGAAGGACCAGTTTGATTGCGCCAAAAGGTTGCTTGTAAAGAAAACAACTTATTCAGGACACAAAAATTATATATTGCCGGTTCAGAGTCGAAATTAACAAAAAAAGATTTTCAGCAAATATAGACAGACAATATTAGTATAGTAAGAATGAAATATGGCAGAATAGATTGAACTAAAAATTAATTAATAATTTTCAATTGCAAAATAAACCTGGGAGCTCCCCTTTGGAAATTAAAGCTAACAAAAATACAAGTTTGGTCAGTTGTAATTCAATGAAATAAATTGTCAACAAGAGATACTTAATTATAACTTAAAAAAATTCAGACTTGATGGCAAAACTTAATTGTATACAATGACTAATAAAAGAAAAGTTTACAGTTCATGAAAGTCTATGAATGAACAGTAATTTCAGAGCTGAGGCCATTATGCAGTTGCATAATTAAGTGATAGTTCTGCACAAATTTTTCCTGCATTCACATTGCAGGATAAATCAAGTTTTCCTCCTAGACAAGTTTTCCACATTGTAGTAGACAAGTCAGTAGAGTAGAAAATAATTGGAGAACTCACCATATGATGTCTTCATATTAATTTTATAGTTAATATTTCCCATTAATATATTTCATTATTATTCAACTTGTAGAGCATTTGAATGATACTTGCTTGTACATACAGTAGGCTAAACTCCAATTTATATTAAATAAAATTGCTTCCAGGATACTGATGACCTTTCAGCTAGTAGAACTTGATGTAACGTACACCACTCAACAAATTCTATTAATTAGAATAATTCCATTTCTATGTAGAAACTTTGTAAACTTAATTATAAAATTCACTAAACATGTTTCAAGCTGCAACATCACAGCCATGTAATCTAGGAGGCATTAGACAGTAGACTGGCGACATTCAACGAAATATCTGCTCGCAGATTGACCTTTGTCCAGTGCAGATAGATAAGGAGACACACACACAATACCTATTGTTGTCGGTCAGGCCTCAGCTCAGGTGATCTTGACTGTTGACTGAACTGTTCATTGTATTTTAAACTAAAATATTACTCATGAGAATTACCGAACGTTTCTTAACCTTTTAAATAAATTACATTAATACCTTTTAACATTCCATATTCACAAAACATTCATAAAATCAGCAAAAGGAAATTTATTTTGAAATTTCTTGTAAAATTATTGTTTGCCCAAACAACTACAAAGTGCTCTATCCCCCGCTCACATTCTTTTTTTTACTTTTTGTTTAAACTTTTTACAAAGGTGAAACATCACCATCAGAGTCGGAATCATTCTCATCACGAAATAGGTAGCGATGACAATACATAATTCTTCTGGCTACTAACGTCCTATCCATTGGACGATGAGGAGTGTCTTGTTCTTCTTCTTCTTCAATTTCCGACTCAGATGATGACTCTAATGTTTCGTAGGCGTGCAAGTCCATTTCATTATCCGTTAAAGCAGCTTCGTCAGAGTCCGTTTCAATATCCATAATTTCTTCCTCCTCCACTTCCTGGTCAACCGCAGGTAATTGGTCCTCTGCTTCTATAACTTCTACAGGTATTACCTCCAGAATTGAAAGAATTCTGTCGCGATGGAACACGGTGTTGTCAAGTGGAGCCATGGTATGAAAGTGGTGTATCTATCCAATTGGTTTGCCCTTTTTATACCCCCACCAACTATACATTTTATGTGGGTCAAGGTCACGTAAAGATACCCTTTGAGCGGGGGATAGACCACTAAGCAGCATGCTAGTCCATTGCCGCAAAGTGATCTATCCCCCGCTCTATTCCGCAGACCACACTCAAGTCCAAGTCCACATCCAAGTCCACATCCATATGTTACACTTTATTATTACTGCCACCAAGTAATTGTCACTCGCACGTTTACTTGGTTTTGATAAAGGTACTGCACAAACTCCATATTGGTTGTTTGTTCGTTATACAAATGCATCATGAAATATGCAATCTTATCGATTGCGGCATTGTCCAACGGTTCGCAATTCACAAGTTCCAATGTGCCCTGGCTGGTCTTATCCTCTATAAGTTCCACCACTTCGTTGATGTCTTCTTCCAAGAGGATGAACTCAACACTGAAGCTCTCCATTGTTGTTGATAGTGTCTAGACAAATGCTTGACTAAATGCTTTATTCATCAGTCCTACATATATACCAATTTCCCCCTCCCATTACTCATTCCCCTTCTACCTTTATATGGGTCAAGGCCATCCAATAATACCCTTTGAGCGGGGGATAGACCACTAAGCAGCATGCTAGTCCATTGCCGCAAAGTGATCTATCCCCCGCTCTGTATTCCACACAAGTCCTAGTCTTTACACACATAAGCCCCCAGTCTTTTACACTTAGTCATATACTCTGTCCTCCCTGCCAATTAAGAGTTCCCCATGTTTGCCGCTATTTTCAATTAACCTTTCCAAATCCCAAAACACAATGTCCAAATTAACCAAGTTCGCTCGTCCAATTTGAAACACACTATTCCCCCCAAAGTCACTTGCTCTCACTTGTTGTCCTGTATACTGCTTCTTCTTCCACGCTACAATCACTACCCTACCTTCTTCAACAACCATTCTTTTAACAATATCGTACACCTTCTTCAACATCCCTCTACAATTTAAATAGTTTATGGTCACATACTCCCACTCCTTACCAATGATCAGTGATCCACTCATTTTCTAGCGTTCCACTGGAAGGTCCAAAGCAGAATGAAGTCGGGATGTACAGACCCCCTCTTTTATACCAGTTAACCGGTTGTCCTTCGTTTAAAGTGGGTCAAGGTCATTCAAAAGTACCCTTTGAGCGGGGGATAGACCACTAAGCAGCATGCTAGTCCATTGCCGCAAAGTAGTCTATCCCCCGCTCTGTATTCTACACACACACACACACACACACACACACACACACACACACACACACACACACACACACATGTCCCTGTCCAAGTCTTTCATTACATACCTAATATATATTCACTTCCTTCATCATCACTATCACTCATCACTGCCTCCACAAACTCCATCGGGTTAAAGTTAAATTGTTTTAATTGTTCTTTTAGTTTTTCAATTTGTTGGTCCTTCACTTCCAACACAGTGTGGAGGTGTGATATGTAGTCCGCTGCCTCGGTGACACTTGCTACTCTTGGGTCGCCTAACTTCAAGCTGGGAACTACACCCTGCAGCTTAAAGTATGCCATACGCCTCTCTTGCTCCTGCCGTTGACCAGGACTAAGCAAGCCTTGCCCGTCTCGACTCACCTCCAGCAGGGTCCGTAGCATCGGAGCTTTGCAGGCGTTTGCCCGAGCAACAGTTATGCTATGGAATGGTCGAGCAGGTCCACGAGTAGCAGGCAGGACGTTGGCAGCACGCCTTCTTGAAGAAGAAGAAGCCCGAGAGTTGAAAGCCATGTTAAAAGTGTAGTATTCAGCTAAGCGGTACAAAGCAGAATAACCAAACTGCACATCAATACCCGTATATATACACTTATCAGTGGTGGGGGTACTGGCTAGCCTTGGTCAAGTGGGTCAAGGCCATCCAAAAACATTACCAGAACGGGGGATAGATCACTAAGTGGCATGTTAGTCCATTGCCACAGAGTGATCTATCCCCCGCTCTGTATTTCACATTCACGCACACATTCATACAAACACACAAGTCCCAGTCCAAGTCTTTACCCCACACACCTATCCACTCTCATCCTCACTATCATCACTGTCCAACAGGCTTTCACACTTCCTAATTAGTTTTTCCCATTTACTCCGGATATGAAGTAGCTCACTGCGAGTATTCTCTAGCATTCTGTCCCTTTGCTCTATGACTTCGTTGTACCACTCGATGATGCTTGGTGAAGTCTGAGTTGACGCGTCCGTCAGTCCGTCCGTCCCCTCTCCCTTACTTTAAGAGGGTTAAGACTAAATTTAGAAAAATTAATTTGGAAGAAGAAATTTAATAAATGTCCAACACTTTTAAACAATTTTGATTTTTTGGTGAGCCCATGTCCTAGTCCATTTCCCAAACAGATAGGCATCCTTTTCTTCGAATTAAATAAGCCCCGGGGACAAAAAATTCTCTTTGTACCATCGCAGGTGGTACTTTCATTCTATGAAGGCGGCCATCACCTTTTAGAATGATTTGCACATTTATGTTAAATGCTCCATAAGCTTGAACAATGAAATAATATTTTTTGTCCCTCTTGAGCCTATTAATTTTCAGCTTCTGCGGACTGTTGGGGTGTTTGAACTTGGACTTTTCAGGCATAATATTAAGGCTATAGGGCTTTGGTGTCGGAATTTTGATTTTCTTATTCAAGTGTCGTTGGCAACGATCTTTTTCTGGAAGAGCAAAACTCGGACAACAAAGAACCACAGCCTCTCTGCTAAACCAAACATAATCGCATTTATCACGCTTGCCAGCAGGGCATTTAACACGATTACGTTTCTTTTGTGTTGGACTCATAGTGTTTTGGAGCGGCGCTTGATCTAACTTAGGCTGGCTGGAAAGGATGGAGGGTGATGGTTTAGCACGGTCAAGGGGCAATTTGCAAACAATTTTGGGTCGGGTAGGAGAATGGGTTAGATCAATGGTGGTTTTAGGTGAGGTAGAATTGTCTGGGGAAAAGATCGATTTACGGGATGGTTTGACTGTAGATGGAATGTTGGCTTTGGGTGAGGTAAAATTGTCTGGGGAAAAGATCGATTTACAGGATGGTTTGACTGGTGTGGATGGCATGGGGGATACGGGTAGTGGACATTGGGTCTTTGTATAGGAAAGGATTTTCTGTGTACGGGAGTAGGGATTGATTTTTGACCTCGACTTCTTCTTCTCCTCAAAGACCGCTGACTCCGAATCAGAATCTGACAGCAATGAGATTGGCGGTGATGTTATGAGCACTCGGCTGCTTGCAGGGTGAGCGCCAGCCCCTTTTGACGTCGACGGAGCATCACCAGCACCACTGACACTTGGACTTGTTGGTTCCATTGGTAGCAGCGGAGATAGGCTGGGCATTGAAGGAGCCGACGGCATCTCCAAACAGCTGAGGATTGTGCTCATCAAACACGTTTGAAGAATCGGAGCAGCGGATGTTAAAGTCGGAGTAGATGTGTTGGTCGGAGTAGACGTGTTGGTTGGATTCGATTTGATGTATGGGAGAACGGGTGGATAGTTCTTGAAGCGCATGTTGCGGTGGAGAGAGAGCGTTAATTGTAAAAAACGGAGAAGCACTTCCAACAAAGGCTGGAGCAGGAATGAGAAGTGCGTGCAACCGGGCCGCCTTATATCCCCACCGGGGCTGCCACGCCCAGGATATAAGGGGTAGGGGTTGGGGTGGGGGTGGGGGTGGGGGTGGGGGGGTGGGGGTGGGGGGGGCTCGCACTTTTTGTCGGGGGGGGGGGTTAATTAAAGAAATAAACCCTTATAGGCGTTCTTATGTTGCCATCGCTATAGTCTCCAAAAAGATACAACTATGGGGAACTCCAGACTTGTGTGTTAGTAATACCTACCAGTTAAAATCCAAAGAGAAACTTTAATATTTGGTTCAAGGTCACGCGAAACTTTTAAAAAAATTAGCCCCACACCCCCCTATGGGGGTGTGGGGCACTTGGGTTGTCATCGCTGTAGCCTCCGAAGAGACCCAACTATGACAACAGGCAACATCCAATGTCGTCTAACCTTCACCACGCAAGACTTAAGCATTTACTGCATTGCTAACAAATAACTTTTCCAATAGCTAACAAAAAGTCATTTACATAATTTTGAAAGAGGTTGAGGACATTCCTAGTGGCTTATGTCCCCGGTCCGAGTGCAGAGGCCATCGGCTCATTACCCCCGTATAAGCGTACAAACGGACCAACTCCAATTTCTCAGCCGCATTGAAGCATGCATGAGTGGAGCCCAACAATTATAAAAAGTGGTTTTACACGGGGGCCTACTCCCGTTCCCTATCTTTAATATTTAATATTTAAGTTCAGCAATGCAGTAAATTTATATAAGTTCTTACTAGGTCAAGGCCATACGAACATTAAAAAATTTCGGCCCCCGTACATCCATGGCGAACCACGAATGTTCGGGGGCCTTGGGGACAAAAAACACAAATAGCTAACAAAGTTTCATTTACATAATTTTGAGTTTCCAGAAGGGAAACTAACTGAGGACACCCTAGTGGCTTACGTCCTCGGTCCGAGTGCAGAGGCCATCAGCTCATTACCCCCATATAGGCGTACAAACGGACCAACTCCTATTTCTCAGCCGCATTGAAGCATGCATGAGAGGAGCCTAACAATCATACAAAAGTAACTTTACACGGGGGCCTACTCCCGTTCCCTGTCTTTACGATTTACTTTGAGCATTGCAAAAGCTCAAGGGGGAAATGCTACAACAAGCGTATACACTTTAGAAAAATATAACACACTTACAACACACAATTGAGCTCAACGTAGTCAATGCTGGAACAAGCACATACACATTAAACACATATGATAAACAAGACACAAAGGATAAAAGACACACAGGAGACATAGGGTACAAGTAAAACACTCTCATATAAAACAATTCGCAATACCCAAACGCAAGCGCAATATCTTACAACTAATACAAGTCTTAAAGTTAGAGTAGACTTCGCTAAACACTGAAGGCGCCATTCAATGTTTAGTGATGCCTATGGCGGTCCGTCCCGATCGTTCACGTTCAACGCGCGGGAGCGGACTGCGAGCCGGCTCTGGCTGGGCCCCCTTATATCCCCACCGGGGCTGCCACGCCCAGGATATCAGGGGTGGGGGAGGGGGTGGGGGTGGAGGGGGGGGCTCGCACTTTTTGTCGGGGGGGGGGCTCGCACTTTTTGTCGGGGGGGGGGGGTCAGGTAAGTTAAGTGGGTCAAGGTCACCCACAACACTTGTACTCAAGTGTTGGCTATACCCCCACCACAACTGGGTCCCTAGGCTGCACAACACTGCTTCGCCAGTATGTCTCCGGCTTCCTTGCGGTGCGTCTCGCTGTTCTCTAGCTCTCTATATGTAAGTAATTTTACAAGTTCTGAATGTAGGTCACTACACTTTAACTCTGGGACGATATCAACTTGTAGTATTTCAGTGTTTTGACTCAAGGTCATCACACTTTAACTCTAGCACATCGGTTATCGTACCAGAGGTGCTTAATAACCTAACTTGTAATGTTTAGGGTGGCGTTTGCACGCCACGTGGTATCGCCATGAGTGTCCAGTCCAAGTTTTAAGTTAAATTAATTTTACTGTAATCTTTTCCATTTCCACTTCCTTTTGCCAAAGTATAAGGTGTCGCTTAATAAAGTGGTATTTCTCTAAAGTTATAGGGGATTGCAGGGATACAATTAGTTTATTTAGGAGACTCTTCATCTTGGAGTTTAACACAATTTCCACTTTGACTTTGCTTCCTCGGCTCTCACAGCCTAAGCTGTACAGAAATGTTTCTTCTAGTGCCAACTCGGGCCAGGAGAACAGTGTGTTGACTGTAGGACAGCTCATGGTGAAGTGATGCGATACTCCAGCGTACCACCTCACCTTCCCCCACCACTGTGACCTTCCCCCACTCCTGCTGTTTCCCCCACCTCTTTTCCCTTGACTCATGCGCTACAAGCAGTCTCTCAGTATTGTGCGGACTTTTGTGAGGAGACGCCATGTCGCGGGACGCTTTAGGTAAGAAACTTAGCCGTGTTAAGGCTTTATTAGTTGCTCACTGTCCACCACTCAAAGTTAAGAGGGTTTCAACTTTAGCTAAGTGGCGCAAACTGTTGCGCGGACACCCTAAGTTTTATACAAAACAGACTAATGTCAGTTTTACTGATAAAGATTTGTTTAAAATATTGGATGAAATGACTTTTCCTTGCAAAATTCAGTTAGTTACTCCCATTCCTGACAGTTTAGAGTCTTAGTCTCTCAAGCCGACATACCTAGAGTACACGGAGCCTGACAGTCAGTCACTCGGTGGCTGTCGTGGGGTGCGCATCGGTGTCGGCGCTCCGTTGTTAGGTTTTCAAGGTCACAGTAATATGAAATTGTTGGTGTTGTGCTGGTTCAAGGTCACCTGAGGGATAACCGATTGCCCATTTAGGCTGAGTCATGACAGAAACTCGAGTTTAACTTGGCACTTTTGCCGTTTCTCGTCCAAAATTCGCTCCAAGTGGTCAAGGTCACGGGGACTCGGACTGAAACTCGGAGCGTAGTGCGAGAAACGGCAAAAGTGCCAAAAAATTTTAAGTTTCGGCATGACCTTGACCTTAGTGGCGTCGGTGACGTCATTTTGATGACGTAAGGGGTGATGACGTCATCAGCACGTCATTTCTGTGACGTCATGGGTGTGACGTCATAGAAATGACGTCATTGGTGATGACGTCATCGATGACGTCATCGGTGAGGTCATTGACCTCGATGACGTCATCCCTCAGGTGACCTTGAACTGGCCCAGCACCAACAATTTCACACTACTGTCAATGATGTTTTTAGTTTATCAGGTAGCGTTCATCGTCATCTTGAAAATATCCGATTTGAATAGTTCTTTGCAACAAACTACCGCCAAAATCGGTTTCAAAAGTTTAAAATTTATATTCTTAATAAATAAATCAATAAAGAATAGAACTTAAGTGGCTTTGACGAAAAAAGCATTATTTTTACTTAAAACGGAGGTTTGTCAAAAATGACGTCATTTTTCTGAGAGGGGGGGTCAAACAAATTATGATGGTAGGATGATTTTAGGGGAGGGGGATCCAAAAATTGCCAAAAAGCGATTACGTAATTTATGGACGGCCCCTAACTTTACTTAAATGCCAACAAAACGTAAGGAACTCACAACCACAAATCCCAAATGTAAACAACAAAATGTACACAAAGAAAAGTCAAGGACACAACAATGCATCAATCAGCTGATAAATTAATAACATGTGTTTCATGTGATCAGACACAGTTTAAAGGAAGAAAATGTTTATCTTTTTAACTTTTTCACCATAACTCCTAAGAAAAACATCAAACTTTCACATTTTTTAGTAAATATACATAGATGAAGCTTACCGACAACACATAAAAGATTATTAAAATCGGTCCAGTACTCTAGATTTAGCTGTACAAAGATTAATAAAAATATCTCTACCACAGTATTTTACAACGCAAACAAATTGGTAGTAGATGTGGTTTTTTGTAAATAACTTTTTAACGATGAGGAAATCGACTAAAGTGGATAGTGATTTTCTGAAAGAGAATTAAATTTCCTAAAAATTACCATTGAGCATTTCTTGGATAACCGCAATAAAGGCAGCCAAAAATTGCCTTCAAATGAAAAAATCTTAAAAACCTGTTTCCAATATATTTTTTATGGAAAACATGTTTTTTTTATTTTTTCATTATAAATACTAAATACCCCCGTCGCAGCAGACCTGCGTACTCAGCGAATTTCCAATGGAATTTTGGTATATTTTATATTTCCCCATAAAATCCATGGGGATGAGAATATGTAGGTTTGAAGCCATAATATGGGTTTAGTTGGTAAATATAAGTTAAATCCTACCTAGTGATTGTAAATACCAAATTTTATAAGGTTATGGTGTTCTGTTTATTTTCCCCATAAACCCCATGGGGGTGAGTATGTAGGTTTGCCGCCATATGGGTTTTGTAAGCAAGTATAAGTTAAACCTTATCTAGATAATGTACATACCAAATTTGATTAAGTTATGTCAATAAATAAGCAAGATATAGGCTTTTCTTGATTTCCCATAAGAATAACATGGAAAACACATTTTTTGATTTTCCCCGTAACCAGTTATGCTAAGATAAAAATTCAAAATACCAAATCGTTTGTTTTTTTAAGCTCTTTTAAATGGTTTCAGTTAAAATTGTTGAATTTTAAAAATTAAGGTCGAAAAATGCCAAAAACCCATTTTTAACCCTTTTGAAACCCCATAAAACCCCGTTCCAATGGTCCGATCATTCTGGTTCGCGAACTCAACCTAGTAGATGCTGGCTTACACCCCTGTACCAAATTTCATCAAAATCGGAGGTTCCGTTCAAAAGTTATCGTGTTAACGGACACATAGATATATATATATATATATAGATATATATATATATATACATATATATCAATTTGAACGAACGGTGTTTTTGGCTTCTAGGGACCTCAAAACGAAAAAGTATCATGGTCCCGGGCTTAGGTCTTACCGTGACTACTACCGTAATAGCGTATTCCCTATAGGGAAATTCGCTAAAAGCATCAAACTTTCATATTTTTTGGCAAATCTACAGGATAAGATCTTTCCAAACACATTTAAAAAATTAAAATCGGTCCAGTGGAACTCCAGATTCGATGGCCCCAAGATTTTCAAAACTGAATTTTCTTCGCAAATAAATTGGTAGTAGCTCTGGTTTTTTGTAAATAACTTATAAACTGTGAGGAAATTGACCAAAGTGGAAGGCTATTTTCTGAAAGAGAATGAAATTTCCTACTCACAACATTTACTCATACTCCTACATCACTAATAAGCATTTTTTTGAACAACCACAATAAATGCAGCCGAAAATTGCTTTCAAATAAGAAATTCGTAAAACCCCGTTCTCAATGTATTTTTTATAAAAAACATGTTTTTATATTTTTTCACCATAAAAACTAAAAAATATCAATCTTTCATATTTTTGGCAAATATACAGGATGAAAGCTTTCCAACAACATCTTAAAAATTAAAATCGGTCCAGTGGAACTCCAGATTCGATGGCCCCAAGATTTTCAAAACTGAATTTTCTTCGCAAATAAATTGGTAGTAGCTCTGGTTTTTTGTAAATAACTTATAAACTGTGAGGAAATTGACCAAAGTGGAAGGCTATTTTCTGAAAGAGAATGAAATTTCCTACTCACAACATTTACTCATACTCCTACATCACTAATAAGCATTTTTTTGAACAACCACAATAAATGCAGCCGAAAATTGCTTTCAAATAAGAAATTCGTAAAACCCCGTTCTCAATGTATTTTTTATAAAAAACATGTTTTTATATTTTTTCACCATAAAAACTAAAAAATATCAATCTTTCATATTTTTGGCAAATATACAGGATGAAAGCTTTCCAACAACATCTTAAAAATTAAAATCGGTCCAGTGGAACTCCAGTTTTGATTGCCCCAAGATTCCTTTTTACTCAGTATTTTTGAAATGCAAACAAAACTGGTAGTAGCTTTGATTTTTTGTAAATAACTTTTGAACGGTGAGGAAATCGACCAAAGTGGATGGTGATTTTCTGAAAGAGAATTAAATTTCCTACAAATTACTATTAAACATTTCTTGAATAACCGCAATAAAAGCAGCCAAAAATTGCATTTAAATTAAAAACATCTTTCTTTATTTTTTTCACCATAGATACTAAAAACATCAAACTTTCATATTTTTTGGCAAATCTACAGGATAAGAGCTTTCCAACAACATCTTAAAAATTAAAATCGGTCCAGTGGAACTCCAGATTCGATTGCCCCAAGATTTTCAAAACTGAATTTTCAATGCCAATAAATTGGTAGTGGCTTTGGTTTTTTGTAAATAACTTTTGAACGGTGAGGAAATCGACCAAAGTGGATGGTGTTTTTCTGAAAGAGAATTAAATTTCCTACAAATTACTATTATGCATTTATAGAACAACCGCAATAAAAGCAGCCAAAAATTGCTTTCAAATGAAAAAATTGTAAAAACCCTTTTTCAATGTATTTCTTATGAAAAACATGTTTTTTATTTTTTCACAATAAAAACTAAAAAAACATCAATCTTTCATATTTTTTGGCAAATATACAGGATAAAAGCTTTCCAACGACATCTTAAAAATTAAAATCGGTCCAATGGAACTCCAGATTCGATTGCCCCAAGATTTTCAAAACTGAATTTTCAACGCAAATAAATTGGTAGTAGCTTTGGTTTTATGTAAATAAGTTATAAACGGTGAGGAAATCGACCAAAGTGGATGGCAATTTTGTGAAAGAGAATTAAATTTCCTATAAATTACTATTAACCATTTCTTGAACAGCCACATTAAATTCAGCCAAAATTTGCTTTTAAATAAGAAATTCGTAAAACCCCGTTCTCAACGTATTTTTTATCAAAAACATGTTTTTTTTATTTTTTCACCATAAAAACTTAAAAATATCAATCTTTTTTGGCAAATATACAGGATGAAAGCTTTCCAACGACATCTTAAAAATTAAAATCGGTCCAGTGGAACTCCAGATTCGATTGCCCAAAGATTTCTCTTAACTTAGTATTTTTGAAACGCAAACAAAACTGGTAGTAGCTTTGGTTTTTTGTAAATAACTTTTGAATGGTGAGGAAATCGACCAAAGTGGATGGAGATTTTCTGAAATAGAATTAAATTTCTTACAAATTACTATTAAGCATTTCTTGAATAACCGCAATAAAGGCAGCCAAAAATTGCCTTCAAATGAAAAAATCGTAAAAACCTGTTTCCAATGTATTTCTTATGGGAAACATGTTTTTTATTATTTCACCATAAATACTAAAAAAAACATCACACTTTCATATTTTTTGGCAAATCTACAGGATGAGAGCTTTCCAACGACATCTTAAAAATTAAAATCGGTCCAGTGGAACTCCAGAATCAATTCTGCCAAGATTTTCAAAACTGAATTGTTATAAGAATAGATTAAAGTTAAAACCAAATTGAATCACCCAAACACAACTATACCTAGTGTTACAAAACTACCAAAAAGTTTGTTTACATTAACACAAATGAGTGTTAGTGAGCACTTGTGTGGGTTTTCAATGACGCCCGAACCACATTTAGGATAAGGCGCAGATAAGGCCGGTCACATTTAACCTACTGAGGAAAAACGCACGTGACAAGACGGCGAACTAGGTGAATGGTGTTGTTGGAACAACCAACACGCACCGTCCGATATCAACTTTAAACCACGGTATGGTTTTGAAAGATGTAAAGGACCAAAGATATAAAAACATCCAAGGTATTTAATCAAACAAATATGACAATATTACTGGAGTAAACATTATAATTGAATTAATGTAACAGAAACATACAGTCTTGTCAGAATACAAAGTCGTCAAAATATTTTGCAAATTAGGGTGAAATATTTCCACAGACAGATTAACCACATCCTACATTTAAGTGATGATGAATAAGAAACATCAACACAAATTTTGGCAATACCTATATTTTTAAGGCTCTGAGCTGTATTACCGGGGTTAAACTTCCACTATAGTAAGATGCACGAAAATAGTCCGATGGAAATTTAAACAGCTGTGTCCCCCCTCACCTCCTCTCGCCCTGCAATGTTGTCATTTTTGTTATGTTTACCATGTGTAATACAGTATAAAAATGTGTTTTAGAATAAATCTGGCAACCATGCATTGACTCTCATCGGACTATTTTCGTGAATCCTACTATAGCAAAGTTATTATTTTCAAAATCAATACTTTAGATGTTGTATTTTAAATATAGACGCACTCTGTGATGCATATTTTAAGGTGAGTGGTGAGTGTGATGATTGTGATGGATCAGATGAGGGGTTGCTTTTTTACTGACTGACAAATTCAGCTGTTTCATTTGTCAGGATCATTAATTGAAAACCCAAAGACTAAAGGCAGCTGGGTCCAGTACCAAACCATCCAAACACTTTTCTCAGGATCGAACCGTCAATCGTCAGATTCAAAGAAGAGCACTGTAAACCAGGATTATAATCAGCATTCATCTACACAGCATTACACAGAAAATCCAATTCTCTTATTTGAACTATTAAATATACTAAATTTCTATGCAATTAATGTTAAAAATAATCCAATTATGGGGACTGGAAAAGTAAAAAGTTCTCTCCCTTACATTCACCTAAGACGAAATTATAACAGGTTTGGATTCCTAGGTATAATGGAATTCCACTAAAAGCTCCTCTCTTATGACACGTCAATCTCCATAAAAACTAAGAGCATTTTGTTGTGGTTGTCATGTGATGAATATGTCAGAATGGTTTTCTGTTCGTCGATGCTTTGTGATTTATCTTTAACTGTTCGAAACGTTTTTTGTTTATCTATGTAAAAAGATTCTAAATTTACTAATTACAACCCTAAAACAACATAGTGTAAAAACTCACACACAGATTCTTGGAATCTAGGGAGGATTACTGTGAGTTTAATTTCTACGGGCTATACATTTATCCATGTTACCCTCTTGTATAAAATACAGGGTGATTAATAAGCCTGATTATTGTAACATAAGTTTACTGATCCATAGAGACTTATTAGGCATAACATTGATTTTATTGTTTTATTTATTGTAAAACTGAGAGCAATGGACCTTGGGACGGACCCATCAAAGAAGCGAAGGAGTACGTGGGCTAGCTCTCTGTAATACAGTACAGTATTATCATTTTACATTCATATAATTTTCAAAACAACGTTCGGCTACAATCTTTATGTCAAAAAGTTGAATTGTTCTCTTTTATGATTATTTCTCAGTCTCCTCAAAAACAAAATATAATTACTTTTCTATAAATTGTATAAAAGGATATTTTTTATTATTAAAATTAAGCAGCCCTACATCTAAGTATCCAGTTAATTTTTTTCTATTTTTTTCTTACTCCTCCTGCGTACAACTTTTTAAAGTTATTCTATTATCTTGCATTGATTTCAGAAATTTATTTTCTTTAAATAACATGTGCAAAGCTTACAACTTGTGATCAATATGTTCTTTTATTTCCAGGGCGAGTAAAATGTCCACTAGCAAAGAAGCTGGTAGAGGCACATCACGACGTAAAGTGTAAAGAATTGTTCCAAGTCTCGCCGTACATTCTCATGTTGGGGACACAACAAGCTCTTGCTTTTGGAACATAAGTGACGTCCCTCAAGTTAACATTACTATCACTACATTACTTTCATTTGAGTATAATCTTCAATGTGTGTTTTAATTTTTATTTTACTTAAAAAACATAATATGCATAAACATAACATAAATATGCATTTGAGAACTAGGCTGAATTGGTGTTAATTCCATAGAGGTGGTTTAAAATTGAAACAATTATAAATAGTTTGTAAGAGGGGTTTTCAGTAGAATTTTAAAAATTCATTATATAGCCTATATCAAAATGCTAAATCCTCTCTAAAGGTGTTACAATAATTTGTAATGATAAGTGATTTGAATTAGTCAATCTTCAATTTTCTGTGTGCCCTATGTATGGCCATTTAAAAAAGTGTGGTGTACAATCAAAATATTTTTCCTTTGATGATGCTACTGTATTTTTCAGCATCATATTTCTTTGGCTATATTGAAAAGAGTCCGTCTTTCGTTTGGAATGCAGAATATGTAGCCGTTGTTACTATCCACAAAGGCAAGATCTGGGCGTGGCTTCCTTCCAATGTAAATTTTACTTAACTAACTGTCAATAAATCGAAATCTCAACTCACTTTATTTAGGTTTATTGTGTACAGTAGCCTATTATTTTTAACATGACACTAACGGGACAAATTTGCCTAGGCCCTACGCTTTAACAGCAATTCATTAAAACAACGTTTAATGTATAAATGTGTGATTTTTAATTTCATGTGATATAAGAAGAGACTTACCGTACTATTCAACACTGAGGAAGTGATTTAAAGCGTTTATCGAATCTCTAGACCACACAACACATTTTAGTAAAATTCTTATAAATTCTTCCATGTTTATATTGATAAGATTATTTACCATCATTAAATTTTAATAGTTTACGCCAACTCATAGCAGTAATAACATAGTAACTAACTATTAAACTCCCAAAAAAAACTACAATTGAAAATAAACAACGGCGTTGCAGCAAAAATCTGCGGACAAAACGAATAGATTATAAAAGGTGTCAAAATTGTGTCACCATAGTTTCATCATCTAAAAATCTAAACACTACAAAGCATCATGGAGACGGATGGTACAGGGTATATTTTCTTGATATAAAACAAACTCGTGATTTATAACAAAGTCCCCATTTATAACAGGAATCCCTACCTGTTAATCAATATCTGTCAGGAATCAATATCTGTTAAGTTAACTTTTTTGATGTAGTGATATTTTTTACAGTAATGATGAGTTACGTCTAGTTATGGCAAAAAGATTGTGTTAAAAGTAATGAACAACCAAAAAGAAGCTAAAACCTTTGAGATAAGTTTTAATTGTCCATGGCAGGGTCGTAATCTCTTCATCTCGTAGTTCGCAAAATTATGTTGAGGCCGCAGAGGATTTACGTCACTTTATTTCCGCTCTGAAGGCTTAAGTTTTAGCAGCTCGGTGCAGAAAATGGAAAGGCCACAGTGTACGATAGAAGCCAGTTTTATACCACTTTGCGAATATATTTACTGAATGAGCGCAAAAAGAACCTCCCAACATTGTCTTCACAGTTTTGACCGCGTTAATTAGAATTAGTAAACATTGTAACGGAAAGAATGAAGAAGTATTGGGCGGACAAGAAGAAGAGACAGAATTTAAGAAGATCCTGACCATTATATTGATTTAAAAGTGGTCCAATGCTGTTCATAAAATAGTAATAATTAATAATAAAAAGTGTAACGGAATGTAACTCAATATCATTGCAACAGAAATAGAAATGGGCTACAGACTTATCAAAAAGGACATTCTCAAATGAACTTACAAATCGATACCAAATTTTCCGGAACGACTTTTAACAAAGGGTCAAATTGAAAAGATTTTAGTCTCCATATTGATGAACAGATTTAGTTCACTAGTCATAAGTTCATCTTTAGAAAACTTCATATAATATTATCATCTTTTATATCATTTAAAATAATTTTGACGCTATTCCTATTATTATTTTTTTACAGTTTATAATTATACCACGGTAGTATCTTTGTTTTAATCATAACCATTTTAAGTTGTTTCATTTTAATTATTTTATTTTTGAGTTATTTAATCTTTTAATCGATTTCATTTTATTTTAATTTATAGCTAAAAAAACAGGTGAAAGAGGTAACGCATAGAATAAAAATAATCCATTAATATAAAAAATATTAGTCATAAAGTGTGTTTAAAGAATAATTTTACGATAAATAGATAAATAAATTAATTAATTATTTTCTATCTCCCAAAATAGTTTCCCCCTCCATTTCTATAACAATAGTTTATCAACAAGACCACAATTACCCGATCGTTTACCAATATTCATATTTGCTATCGAGTTTGTCCTGTAAGTAACCACGCTGACGGCCCCGATAGCGCGATCCAGCGCACGATGTGTCAACATCGCACAAAACATTGTTGTCTCGTCAATGTTTTGTTATCGTTATCTGTCTGTTGTGCATGTCAAATCTGGATATGATAACTGCTAGCTGCACAGTCAACCTTTGTCATTTCAATGTTATTCCAGAAATGGGTTGCTTTTAATTGAAAACTTCAGAGTGAACTCGTTGTTTACATTTCATTCGGAATTAATTTTTATACAAATATTTTTATAATCTTTACATAGTTAGGAATTATACCTATTTACACCTCATTTTAGTATTTTAAATAGCAATAATACGTAAGGTCATTTATCATTTAGAATTTATTACATTTACCTAAAATAGTATTTTAAACTTCAGAATTTTGACTAAAATTATTGTTTATCGAATATATATATATATATATATATATATATATATATATATATATATATATATATATTATATTTGAAGAATAGTTCAGAATTGACAAGCATCAAAATTAATTTATTAATCAATAAAATTCACCTCCAAATGTAAACAAATTTTCTAACCGGAAACACTATCGAAATTATTGGGAACTGAAACTTAAATAGGCTACAGAATTCTCAGCAATATGCTATCCTTTTTACCTTTATAGATATGACAGAGAGATTTAAACAAATTACTGGTACCTGGACGAGATTGGCCTTAATATTATTAGTAATAAAAATAGCAGAGTAAGGTATGTAAAATGTCTAAAAACAAACCCCATTAAATCAACTTTTTAAAAATCTTTTAGGTAACCGTGGAATTAGAATGCAAGCAACTTTGTAAATAAATTTTTTATTATTATTGTTAAACTATCAAACAGCCCGTCAAAAATGACGGGTGATTTTCACGATGATTATTCATGAATTTGATGTTTGAAAATGGTCACAGAATTTATTAATACACAGACAACACAGTAGTTGAATAAAAAAGTATATAGGTTACAAATGTTAATATCGTTAACATATATATATTTTGTTTTAAAACAGGATAGTTTTTAAAACAAAAATGTTCCCATTTATTTATCACTGTGGACAGTTATCTTCTATATATTAATAGGCAAGCATGTTTCTTTTCATCGTTTTTCTCAGCTTGTGAGCATCGTAAAAGAATCCCGCGCATACCGTTTGAAAGTTAGTGTCTTCTAGATGAGCAGAAAGGTATTTAAATTCACCCCCGATCGGTATTTTAATCGACCCCCAAGGCTACGCCCTACAGGCTTTGAAAGATTCAATGTTAATCTTATGGGTAGGATAAGTGATTGATCATGAAACAGCTGTTGTGAATACAAATTATAGCAAATCAGGAAGAACAGTATGTTTTATCTATAATTTTCTTTACTAATTAGCTCAAGATCATTAAATATTTGGTCAAATTTCGACCAGTGGGTGATCTTAGTCTTCTATAATAGGCAAGCATGTTTCTTTTCCTCCTTTTTTCTCAGCTCATGTGCATTGCAGGATAAATCCGCGCATTCCGTTAGAAAGGTATAGTCCTGTAGATGAGCAGAATTCTATTCTAATTCACGTTGGACTCCAGGACTAAGCCCCACAGGCTTTCAAAGTTTCAATGTTAATCTTTTGGAGGAAGAAGAATTGATTGAATCATTTGACAGCTGTTGTAAAAATAACTGCTAAACAGGAAGAACAGATTTTTAGTTATAAAATGTTTTTAAACTTCTTGGATCCAGATCAAATAAAATTTTGGGCTAATTTCGACCAGGAAGCGATCTCTAGTATATCATTAATAGTTTATAAGTTTTTTTTTTCTTTATTAAGGTTTGACAATTGTCATGACACCTATGATTTAACAATAATTGAGGTAAAAAGCAACTAATTTAAAATAAAAATACGTTAGTCCATCATATCTTCAAGAGATCACAACGTTTCTTCACATCACAAACGTTTCTGCACACTGAAAATATAATTTAGAAGATGCTCCCAAACATGAATGGGAGCATCTATCTTTAAAATTTCTCTTACCGTCAGCGGAGTCGTCAATTTTTCTTTTTCTAATTTTTTTTTAACAATTCCTATATAAGTTTATAAGTTTAAATAGTTTATAATACTTACTATCATATGGTTTTGCATAGTAGGCATATGAGACTTTACAAAGAAAGATAATGATTGAAGGTTTTTTATCCGTATTTCCATTTATTAAATTCCAGTTGTATGGCCATCATTTCGCTGACTCAGATGCTATTTAATATGCCAGAATTTGGAATTTGTACCTTATTAAACACTCGAACTCGAAATTTACCATTCTGATTAAATGTGTCTTCAACCTCTGGCATTTTTGCCACCTTACGTTCTTGTTTAATTTTGTTAGATCCACTGATCCACGCAGATTCTAAAGTCCCCATTAGGGTTTGGCATCACCACCATCGCTGAGCACCATTCTGTGGGTTCTTCCACAGTGTTTATGCATCTAATTGAACCTTTCTTTCAAGTTCTGACTTGAATTTTTCATGCAATGGTATGGAAGTACATTCCTGGGTGTACTAAGTGTTACTGCATTGTCTTATGTTATCTTTTAATCTATTTTATTTTATTTTAATCTATAACAGGCGAAAGAGGTAACGCATAGAATAAATTTAATCCATTAATAGGAAAAATATTAGTCAAAAAGTGTGTTTAAAAAATAATTTAACGATAAATAAATAAATAAATAATATGATTTTTTGCTATCTTCCAGAAGAGTTTTAGAAATTTTCTTTGGATTAAACATCTTCTTACCCCCTCCATTTTTATAACCATAGTTTACCAACAAGACCACAATTACCCGATTGTTTACCAATATTCATATTTGCTATCGAGTTTGTCCTGTAAGTAACCACGCTGACGTCCCCGATAGCGCGATCCAGCGCACGATGTGTCAACATCGCACAAAACATTGTTGTCTCGTCAATGTTTTGTTATCGTTATCTGTCTGTTGTGCATGTCAAATCTGGATATGATAACTGCTAGCTGCACAGTCAACCTTTGTCATTTCAATGTTATTCCAGAAATGAGTTGCTTTTAATTGAAAACTTCAGAGTGAACTCGTTGTTTACATTTCATTCGGAATTAATTTTTATAAAAATATTTTTATAATCTTTACATAGTTAGGAATTATACCTATTTATACCTCATTTTAGTATTTTAAATAGCAATAATACGTAAGGTCATTTATCATTTAAAATTTATTACATTTATCTAAAATAGTATTCCAAACTTCAGAATTTTGACTAAAATTATTGTTTATCGAATAATAAATAAATAATAAATAAATAAATATATATAATATTTGAAGAATAGTTCAAAATTGACAAGCATCAAAATTAATTCATTAATCAATAAACTTCAACTCCAAATGTAAACAATTTTTTAACCGGAGATATTATCGAAATTATTGGGAACTGAAACTTAAATACAGAATTCTCAGCAATATGCTATCCTTTTTACCTTTCTAGATATGACAGAGAGATTTAAACAAATTACTGGTACCTGGACGAGATTGGCTTTAATATTTTTAATAATAAAATAGCAAAGTAAGGTATGTAAAATGTCTAAAAACAAACCCCATTAAGTCAACTTTTTACAAATCTTTTAGGTTACCGTGGAATCAGAATGCAAGCAACTTTGTAAATAATTTTTTTTTATTATTATTGTTAAATACATTTGAAAACAATCAAAGCCTGTAGGGAAACTGTTCATGTACTTACCTACTTTCCATATGCACAAAAAAACATTTCTCTCAGTTGAGGTTTGGGTTTGAATAGACTTTTTAGGAATATAGAATAAACCTAGAGCGCTCGTTTCCTAAGCTTTTATTTCGAGTGTATGCAGATGAAATGGAAATACATGCAGATTGTAGTAAAGACTATCTCAATGCAGACTTAAACATCATGGAATGGAAACAGAATGCTAATTTTTGTGAAAAACCTTTTACATAATGTTTTTACATGCATACATGTTAATATTCTGCACTCAAAATGTAATTATGTGTGATCCTACTCATAATGTAATGGAAGTAAAACAGCAGATGAGGGGAAAATTTGTACAAAAGAGTAGGAACAAGCAGACATGTTTTGTGGTCTTTACTTTTGGCTTATGTGTAATACCATAACACATCATGCTTTTACTACACCACATTTTTTCATAACAGTACAAGTTTAATACCCATGATTAATTCAACATGTGTTTGACCATATTGAATAACATATACAGTAAATTTAGTACTGGTACAGGTTGTTAAAAACGTTTTTAATTAATTATACCACTTAAATTGTGTTGCACGCTAAATGTCATCCAAGGGATTTACGTGTCAATCGATTTTACTACTAAATCTTTTGATTATACAGTAGTTGTTTGGATTAACGTTGCAAAAAAATGCGAGTTTTAAAAATAAATATGTTAGCTACTTGCCAATATGATTAAATTAATTTGATTAACAGATCCCGATATGGAAATATTAACCTTAATTTTTGGGGGGAGTTAATTATTTTCTTTTTGCAGAATCAACTCATTTAGAACATAATCAACATTTAAAAGGTTGTAAGAGTTTAGGTTATAAAAACTCCTACAGTACTTATATACTAAAATAGTTGGTTATCACTGGTGGGAAATGTTAACGCGTAACTAAGCAGAATTGAGAAGCATCATGGGGTGGAGGGTGGAGGCAATATTCAAGCCAGAACATAAAGAAGCGACATGGGGCAAAGCTGCATCATGAATTTCATTCCCGGGACATCTTGGGCGTTTAGCGTTTAGTATTCACAACTTTATTGGATTAACTCTACGAAAACTTTTTTTAGTTTCATTTACTTTCTTTTATTATTTTCTATAAAACCAATATTTGTAAACCGTATTTTAAAAATGATAGTGTGAGAAAGTAGGTTATTTGTATGTACAGTAATAATGTATTATTTAATGCAACTGGATCTTATAGACTGTTGTAAACTATTAAATTACAAATAAATAAATAAATAAATAATTTTTTTTTAAATATGGTTTGGTGATTTAGTTTTGCTTTGGAAAGAATGTTATTTTAAAAAGTTTCTTATTTTTCTATTAACCTTATGCTTATACATGTATTGCACATACTAAAGTAGTGGTTTGAAGTTACATTACATTAAAAATAAACTCTTGCAAGTTTCGTTCATTATTTCCGTAGAATGTTTTATGTAATACAATAACCGAAACTTGGGGGACCCATGCAGCTCAATGAGCTGTATTTCTCAGAGACCTGATGATCGAACCTCGCACCATGAAAGAGGCCCTCGGACAAAATAGGCAAATTTTATTGAAAAAGAGCAAAATCGGCATTATTAAAGAGACCATCACGTAAGCTTCATTTTGCATTTTATTTTGCAGTTCAATAAGAATTGTTCTCCATGGTAATCTTATTGAGAAAAAATAACTTTAAGAGCTTACCCAGTCCTTAACAAATATTTAAATATTGAAACAAAATAAAAAATCTAAAACTTTATTGTAAAAGAGATTATTTTTGTCGCCAAACGTTTATAGATTACATAAATAAGGAAGGAGTTGTGTGAAAAAACGCCTTCACATATTATATGTATAGAATTTAGATACAATAGTTAAAGAATAGATAGAACATGAGATAGATAGAAAGATTTGGTTTATAAAAAGTGTTTGATTAAAAATCAAAAGAACCAAAAGCTTGAAGTCTCAACCCAATCAATAACGTTGCGGTTGTCTGCCATTTTAAACCTGCAGCGTTTTAAATTTTTATGATAATAGTTGTTAAAAAAGGTCACAAAAGTTCACTCTAAAAAGCGTGGATGACTAAAGTTGAGCTACAAAATAGAGTTAATCTATATACCTATTTTAAGTGCTAATCGATTGATTAGTTTAGGATACGGTGATTACCTTATCCGTAAACGGCTCTTCGGGCTAAAGTAGCCAGTAACTAGGCAACAGTCCTTGTCTACAGCTTTGTCTAATCCAACCGTGTCTAGTCGACCGTGGATGCGAAAGCTTCAAGCTATTTTCAGGTAGAATTCAAAATGTTTATCAAACAGTAATAATTTTGTGCTTGACATATTAAATATTGACTAGTCAACGTGTTGCTCGAAATCGAGCAATTTATTTGGATACAGTACAAAAGCAGCATTTAGTTCTAAATTAACGACATCCGACCAATCCAATATTGTGAATATCAGTAATCACAAAAAACTACACATATTTACAGCTGTACATTTAACATATGTTTAAAATATTCAACCCAAACTTAATATCATTCTAATGGAAAAATTTCAAGTTTAATTTGTGTTTTTTATGCCCTATTTTCATCTATTTTTGATGGAAACAACTACAGACCAAGCCCTATCCAACGACACCAAAAACTTGAATATCGGTTGAAAACTCTGGGATCAGCTATTTATGTTCACAATACATATATAAAACTGCAGCACTAGTAAACAATCAGCTAAGATCTGGCAACAGCAAATTGGATTACCTACTTGTTATCAATGTAAACATGTTGTAAAATCCCTAGTTTTACACTTTCCAACGTTACGGTTCAAAACTACTATTTACGAATTTGAGACACGTTCCAGCGGGTACTTTTTCTGGGTAGTAACGTTATTACCAAGCGATAAAGCAGGCATAGGTCACTTAGGCATAAACATTAACCCAAAATATGATATAAATGATGTAACCTCCCATTATGTGACCTGCCAGGTATGTTACCAGTCAGATATCTTACCTAGCGGCCAGCCCCACCCACGAGTGCCGGAAGCTGTAAACATCCGGTTCTGTGTCACGTGACGGCTGCCAAGGACTTCCGGAAACTTGCTAATTGAAACGCGTCTGTTAATTGGTTCACTAATTGAGAGATGGTTCACCCTCAAACTGCGCAGTTTTGGACCAGATGCTGTGGAAAGTAGACTTTCACACTAACGTTTTTTACATTTATTTAGTGTGCCTAATTTATTTTAACATGCCAACCCCAAACCAAATATTTTTGAAGTCAATGTTTAGAAGCTAAACAATGTTTTTTAACGTTGATCAATAGTGAATATAACATTGCACAAAAACACTTTCTTAAAACGGATAAATTAATTTTTAACTTCAATTTTATCATTCAGATTAATTTATTTTTATTAATTTTGATTAATTTTATTTTTAAAATTGTAAGCAATGCATATTTTGCCTCAAAAAACCATTCAATTGCGGTGTTTTACTGTATCTGTACTACCTTGTTTACCTGTATCTATATAGCTATCTTATTTAATGTAGTTTTAATTGCATGAAAATACTACTTTATATTATTATATCCTCATACCCTCAAGGGAAGCAAACTGTTTCAGCGACCTACTAGCAGCACATAATGCTACTAGAATTCCCTTACCACCAACTAGGGTCACAAAATATTCTCAGACTTCAATTAATTGTTGCAGTGTAAACATAGATTTAGATAAGGAAATTGATGATAAAGTGATAAATACTGGCTTTTCGGACCACACCGGACAATTATGCAACAGCGGAACCTGGTTGTGTCTCGCAGGATGTCTTTATTGCTTATTCACTCGCCGAAGCCTCAAACCTAAAAATCTTCATAATATTATGAAGCCATAATTATGAAATTAAGACTAGAAAACAGCCCTAGAATGCAGATCGGTAGAGGATATGTTTATGATAATTTCATCTCGGTTGTTACTTCAGCCCTTGATGCCGCATGTCCCCAAAAGGTTTTCTGTGAAAGGAGAAGAAACTCTTTAGCACATATCTATGATGATGAAGGTCTAATCACAATCAGTAGGCAACATAAACATTGCAATATTAAATATTTAAAATTTACATTAAAAAATTACAATAAACTTCTCGATAAATAATAAATTACTTCATACAAAGAACTAAACTTTTATGGTAAAAACATAAAAACTTCACACTCTTGCGTCCTTGTCTTCTTTGTTTCCGGTATCCACTTGAGAGGTACAACTTAAGACATTTTTTAAGAGCAAAACCAATGACGTGGAAGGAATGGAGGAAGGGTTAAAATGTAAAATGTAAAACGTAAAAGAAGCAGTAGACCATTAATAAATTAAACATAAATTAAAAATAACAATATAATCATGAAAAAAGGAGTAAGAAGAAAATTTTCAAATAAGTTTAAAATAAAGAAAAAATTAAAGAAAATTAGTAGATAAGATTGTAATGAAATAGAAAATTTGTAAAATTGTTAATGAGTGCAATAACTTAAAATTTCTTTTGTAAATTTCCATACAATGTAAAACTTTGTCGGAGGAATAAAATTATTATTATTATTATTATTAAGTCGAATCAATGAAAGAAGAGTTCACCAAAGCTCAAGACCGCCAAGTCCTAAGTGGAAAGGAGTAAGACAAACTCTTTGACAATAAATTAAAGAAAAAATACGACATAAAGTGAAAGCACTGAGGCGAGACGCGACAACTAACTTCATCTCCAAGTCTTCAATAAAATCGAAGCCTATCTGGAATGTGATCAACAGTGAAAGGAAGTCCAAACAACGAGATCTCACTGAACTCGCTGAAAGCTTCAATAAATACTTAACTACCGTTGCGTATGAGACCCTGAAGAACATTCAAGACCAGAAACCCCGCAGCAAACATGCCAAGCTTGACGTCACTTCTCTAACGACAGTGTTGATGCCTACCACCTCTGACCGAGAATTACTTAACACCATCATAAACTAAACAACAAGACTTCATCGGTCCTGGATCAATTTTCCTCTGTCATGGTCAAGCACTGCCAAAAACAATTATTAACGCCACTGCTTTACATAGCCAACTTAAGTATATCACAAGGCACATTTCCAAGCAAGATGAAAACATAAAAAGTTTACACAAAAAATATTACACAAGAAAGGGAGCAAGCATGAGTTGGGAAACTTTAGACCCATCTCCTTGGTGTCTACATTCTCAAAAGTCATCGAGAAGATCGTTCTGATCTGACGAGAATCTTAAATCGTTTGGAAACCAACAAGTTAAATCTAGATGGACAACATGGCTTCCAACAGAAAAAAGTCTACTGTCACAGCCTTAGTTGAGTTAATTTAACTGATCGTGGATAAACTTGAAGAGAGGGAGAGTGTAACTAGACTGTACCTCGATTTGAGCAATGCTTTCGACTGCCTCAGCCACCAACTTATCCTTAATAAACTCGAAGAACACTCATCCTACACTCCTACACTCATCTCTCATTCATACTTAGCTTTAAACTACCCATTGAGTTAGATCGCCATTTCAGTAAAGGTGTTGAGTTTTCATGGTTTTGTCAGAAAATGGTTCCAGAGAGATTTGATGGGCCGTATTCAACTTGTCGAGCTTAGACAAAAGAAGAATGGGAGAATTGCCACATATAGGTCACAAATGCTTCCTGTTAAAAGAGGCGTACCTCAAGGATCTATTTTGGGCCAGGTTATATTCATTCTGTTCACTTATGACCTTCCATCATACACCAACCCATACAGCAGGGCAATAATGTACGCTGACGATTCAATGTTGATTGCCTCAAGCAAAACTACAAAAATCTTTAAGTGAAATCCTACATTGCATTAAACTTGACTGTCGAATACTGTGACATGAATGACCTTGTCTTCAATAAAGGAAAACCAACCAGGTGAACTTTAGCAACAAGAAGGACGAGATTGTGGGGTGTCAGTGAAGCAACCAAACATCTTGGCTTGACCATAGACAGCAGGCTCTCATGGACTGACCATGTGGACGAACTTTGCAAAAGGCTGCTGAGTACTGCAATCTAAGCTCTTGAGGAGCATTAAGGCTGTCAGCACAGTGGACGTCCTTAAAATAACATATCAAGCCCTTTTTTAAAGTCAACTGCGATACGGAATAAATTCAGCTATGGTCTAGCATCTCCCTCACCAACACCGAACGTGTGCTGAACCTACAGAAGAAAGCGTTGAGGATGATGGCAGGTCTGAGCTGGAGGGAGAGTTGCCAAGAGCCTTTCAAGCAGTGGTTAACGTTTATACTTACTTAGTTTATAACGTTTTATTTTTACTGTGGTTAACGTCTACCTATTGGAAGTGATCTCACTAGCCTGCTCGAAGGATCTTTCGAAAAATGAAACTCTCATTATGTGTGTTTCAAAACCTGATTACCATTATACTAAACAAAGCAAATTAAACCCAACAAGTAAGGATGGGTTATTCCTTTACCTAACTTATGTAAAAATGTAGTTTAAATTTTAAAAACTATAAAAACATCAAATTTCCAGTTTATTTTATTTTCACATTATTTACTCGTTCGACAGAAAATGAACCAGTTATGTCGAAGCTGATTTAATCAATGATTGATTTAAATTCAACATTCAACAACGGACTTATCTATCGATTTTGAGAAGAGCAAACTCAATTAACATTCCGACACTGTCCGCACGATTTGACAGATCCAATTTGAATATCCAGCCCCCTCACCAACCACACCACCACCCTCCCACCCCCTGCATCCCCGTCCGTAACTGGGGCAGTGCAATGTTTGTGTAAAATAAACTCCGTCCCATTCGCAAAATCTTCAGCTTTACGAGCGCTCGTAAACCAAAATGGCGGTGTTGAATTTATTCGGAAACTTTCTTCTGGTTTCATTTTCTACAAGACGTCTATATAGAATTAGTGGATTTTCTTCTTGCCTCATTTAAATTTAATTAACATGGATTTCAGAGTTTCCAATACAGTAGTGTATTTTATTTGTCAGTATCAAAAATTAATATTTGAATATTATGTTATAATCTCAGTTGTGACATTAACAATGCTTTTCAAATTGAGAACACGATTTTGTATATTTAAACGCCGGCCACATTTTCAAATTTTTAAAGGGGAACGGTCTAAATCCCTGTCTCGTTGTTATCCAACGTCGGCATGTTAGATAGCATCATTAATTAATAGCACAATGACAAATGGTAACTGGGTCCAAGACTACTTTAAACTGGTTTATACAGTACTAGTTGCGAAGTTGACATTGGGTTCAGCAAACGAAGTTGTCATAATACTGTGGTAAATCTTTTGGCTGTCCACTATTCTATGACAGTTTACCTTCCCTCACGATCGGTATCGTCCGCCGAGCGGCGAGTGCGTCGAACGGCAAACCTCAGGTACAAATGGGTCAAGGTCAAATGGAATTTGCGGGGAATTCCTCCCTTCGGCAGGGAGAACCTCCTGAGCGGCTCTGAGTACAAGACCTCTCAGGTGACTCTGACCTATCTATACACTCGCATTTTCAGTTTCTTTACATTAGTTCCATAAAACAGTAAATTTAAGATAAGTTACTGTAGAATATAATTTTACTGTTAATGGATAGTGATGTGTCAATTGTAAAATTAAGCGCGTTAAATTCGTATACTTATTATAATAAGTATTGTACAGTTAAATAAGTGGACCTTGTGTTTGAGAATGTAATTTTCGCCTTATTTGTCTGACCAAGTTTTTATCTCTTCCCAAGAAACAAATACAGGTATTAATTAATTTGTTATTTACCATGTCTTAGGCCTAATTGTTGCAGAGCACTTATGAATATTGTAAGTAGCATAAGTGTAAGGTAGAATATAATGTTATTGAATAAGGATAGCGATGTACCAATTGTAAAATTAAGCATACTGATCTAAGCATTGTACCTAGTACCGCTTAAAAAATCAATATACAATCCAGTGCACTTAGGAAATATTTTCATAGTCCAAAATTCGCGAGTCCCCCAAAAGACCTCCTGTCGCGACGTTAGTTTTGGCAACCATATGCGATAATTCGTGAAAGGCCCACCTCAAAATCTTGAGGTGCCTTACAAAAAAGTGGGCACGCAATCCTGCCTGGGGCTAACAATGAACCTTTCTTACTATTAGTTAACGCTAATTAACTTATTAATAAAGTTAAATAAATAAAAAATATGTATTGACTAACTTTTAATAATAAGACCTTGTGCGTCTTGTTTGAATTGTCTTTTACAGTGTATTGTATTTACTGTATTAGTGAACTAATGTAAAGACTCTGAAAATGCGAGTGTATAGATAGGTCAGAGTCACCTGAGAGGTCTTGTACTCTGAGCCGCTCAGGAGGTTCTCCCTGTCGAAGGGAGGAATTCCCCGCAAATTCCATTAGACCTTTTTACCTGAGGTTCGCTGCTCGGCGCACGTAACCTCACGATCCATTCCTCTTCCTCATGATCGAGTGGTTGATGTTATCCGGAGGGCGTGGAAATCCCATAGCTGAGGAACATGAATGGACAGTCGGTTGGTTTTCCATTGCAGAGCGGTGTCTGCCTGTTTGAGCCTGCCAATCAGTTGTCACAGGAGCGCGGGGGTTGGCCCTCTGAGTGGTCAGCCGTCTGCTGTCCCTTTTCTCACCCTTTCTCTTCCTTCAGTATCCCGTCCTTCCTGTCAAATGCAGACATGCTTATCTGTTCGAGGTCTCCCTTATCGACCGGCAGCAACAACTGGGACCAGAATTGAACCTTCAAGGGCCGTTAGCAACATTTTAGTTTAAACCTGATATTCAGTTTAAACCTAAGTTAGTTGCAGTCTAAAAGTCAGTTGCACATGCATAGTTCAAACTTACACCATTGACTATTGATACTACCAGGATCCTTAGCCAATGCTTACACCTCAGGCTGATTTTAACTTAATTAATCCAGATTATATTTAATCCGGTTCATAATTTTTCACACATTATTTACTCGCCGACAGTTCATGGCATATCGCAACCATATCGCAACTGATTTTATGGATGACGCTCTTTAAATTCAGAAATGAACTTATTTGTCGATTTTGCAAAGAGCAAATATCGACTCAATTAACATTCTGACACTGTCCGCACGGTTTGACAGATCCAATTTGAATATCCAGCCCCCTCACCAACTACTCCCCTCCTCCCCCCCCCCCCATCATCCCCCGTCCGAAACTGGGGCAGTGCAATATTTGTGTAAAATCAACTCTGTCTCATTCGCAAAATCTTCAGCTTTACGATCGCTCATAAACCAGAATGGCGGTGTCGAATTTATTCGGAAACTTTCTTCATTATTTTCATTTTCTACAAGTTGTCCATACACGACGAGAAGATTTTCTTACTACTCTGTTCCAATTTTATTAACATGCATTGCGGAGTTTTTCTAATGTGTTTAATTAAACAGTCGCAAGAAATCATGAAGTAATTTTGTATAATTTTGAATGAACCTACATGCATTACAATTACAGTAAAACAATAGCAATAATATTACCTTCTTTGAAGAAACATACTAGTCACAATTAATATTTAAGTGTTCAAGCGACAAATTGAAAAAAAAGGTTACAAACTGCAATGCAACTCTCGACTTCTATGAAAATAATAATGCAGAGAAAAAATTCAAATAATACATAAGTACCAGGTTAACCGAGCCTTGCTCATTGGTTTCAATTAACTTTTGTTGTATAGTCAGGAGCAATAGAACAGGCGTGTCAAGGTCAAGTCTTTTAATAAGCCAGCTGATTTTTGCTCGTTTAACTACAAGTTAATTAGCTTGACCTTCACCCGCCCGTTCTATTGACGCCGACTATAGTGTCATGGTAATAAAGCTATTAAATTTCCACTATAACAACCAGCTATACCTCTTCACAGTTAACAGCTGATTCAAAAAGACTGCTTTACATTAATGTTCCTTTATTGTTAACTTTCGTTGTTATTTCGTTACCAAAATAGCAACCCATAAGGCCAATGTTACAAATTACGATTTTTAAACTTAATTTTAGACCAAATTCGATTTATCTGGGGTTGAGGCTGTTTCTAAACTTATTTTTGGGCCAAAACACTCTTAAATGCAAAGTTTAAGCAAAATCTACCCGCTAGATTTCGAGATCATGGAACACACATCCCTTCAGACATTGCTTGTATTATAGTATAGGATTAAAACCCAAGAGAATGGTCGAACTATGAAAATGGGATGGAGCGTCAGTTAATTGCTGTAAGACTTCCAAGAGAGACATCCCGTAAAGAGTGTGTAAATTGAAACTTCTATGGCCCTTGTCACATCATACATCATTTTAAATGGCTTTGCATTTGGAGTAATGAGCAACAAACCCGGCGTCAAAAGATTGAGTATTAATTAAGAAAGTTATGGCAGTTTTAGTTTTACGCATATAATTTTAATGGAACCTTTGTTTGCCTGCCATCACTGGCGCTGACTCCATGGGGCCCGAGGGGCTCAAGCCCCCCCAACATTTTCCTTGAGGGGGCTCAGCCCCCCCAGACCAAAAGAAGTCAAGTTAAAATTTACATTCGGCTGCCGTGACTTAGAGTGAAAGTAAAGGGTTTTGTAAAACTGGTATTTTTATAAATCATAATACCATTTTGTACTTTAACACATTTTACTATAGAAAATGAAATAGTATAACCCCTGTAAATTAAAACCCCCTTTAAAGTACAATAATTGAAGCACTCATGGATATTAATATATTTCGTTTGTATTGTCCGAGAATGAATAAGCTGCCCGGGGTTTTTTTTCTCGTTCAATTTCTTTATTCCTTCTTTAAGTTTTGTTTTCACGGAACTCTGTATGTCCCGATTATCATTGGTTGGCAGATATTTGAAACTTTATCCTGCTGTTTCGGGGCTTCACTTTGGGCTTGCTTAACAATGCGACTAAATGTGACAATCAGTAAATGAAATCGTAACGTTAAAGTACTATTTTTTACAGTTGTAAAACGCATGGCAAGGAATTTTAGTTCAATGCAAGGAATCTATAAGAATAAGCCTACTGCCACAATTTGACAATCTTATTCGGCCACCTGATTTTGTCCTCATGTAAAAATTGGTCGCGTTCACGCGCACCAATTGGTGTGATAGGGGTTTACTCATAGCTTTACCTTTTTAAAGGCTTTTTACAAGCGATTCACTCCGTGACGTCTGCCACGGTATGCGCAAAAATATTACCGTTTCTCTTAAGGGATTTAGCTCACCTATCCAGATGGAGATGCACAAACCAGTGGACCTAATTCCGATCCTGATTACCATCGATTATTGCTAGTGAACGTGACCGTTGAGTGGAGAAGTTTAAGAAAGTCAAATTAATACGGTAAATTGTTAAGGTTATTATATACCTAAAATTTTAAAAATGCGCAAAATGAAGACTGCAAGATATAGTCCTATTTTAAAGTTCTCTCATTGACTATAAATACTGTACAAAATCAATCAACTTTATAAACAAAATCAATGGTACCATCGTCCATGTTTTATGTCAATATTTTCTTTTTCTTCATTATTTTATTTATAAGTTCAGTACCTTTAAATATGTCAGAAATAATGTTAACTGCGTTAAACTTAATAAATGCAGCTAGAGTTGGTAATGTAAAAAAAAATTGTTTCACTAGGCCTATTAGACTTTTTTTATTTTAATACTGTAAGAAAAACTTTAAACTCCATAATAAAATTAAACTGATTTTTACTTTTCACAAAATGTTCTAAGAAGTTTTATCTCTGGCTTAAGAAGTTTTAGAAGTAATTTTTCAGCAGATCTTTAAAAAAATGTCAACTGGGACAGATTTCGTATTTTATTTATCATGTTAAGGTTTTAACTGGTTTGAAAATGATTTTTATAAGTAACGTCGTTTTCGTTTTTCTAATGTAACTGGGGGTAAGCCTGTTTTGCAGTATTGAAATAAATAAATAAATTGTACCAAAAATCTTTATGTTTGACGATTTTATTCAGCCATGTGATAGGGTATAGGCTATATGACTTTTTGCTAAACATGAAACTAACTTTGAGTCAATTTCTTTTATAAATAAAATTGTTAGAATGGACTGATAGTGTAAAGTCAACCAAACACCAATTTGAGTTTTATCATCCTATTACCTAATTTCTTGTCTATACCCTTGGAACTTAAAACTCAAAACATAATTTTTGAGGTTAACCTAGAAGACAAAACCATTGACTATGTACACTAAAACGGCATGTGGACTGAGTTACAAATGAAAAGTATTTAATTTTGGATGGAATGGTGTACTAGAGTTATTAGCAAAACGGGGTTCGTTGTTTTTTATACATAAAACACTCTGTTCTAAAATAAGTTAAAACAAAGTTTATATGAACTTAAAAATTGTATAAAAAAAGTTTAATGGGAGGATTATCAAATTTCTCCTAATTTCTTCGAGCCCCCCCAATAATTTTTGAAAGTCGGCGCCCATGCCTGCCATTTCCGCCTCGGTTATTTTAAGTCTAGTTGGCGGCATTGTACCGCAACCGCAACTAAGGTAACACTGCTAAGTGATACCTTTAATTTGATACCAAACTCGACTCCGCTGCTATTTACGAATTTTGTCTCGTCTCCCCTAAGGGATAAAAAAGTAATACCTAATAGCTTAAACGAGTAGAAATTTATGGCTATTATTGATATACCAAGTCTCATTACTTTATCTATAATGGTGAAAAATATATTTCACCGTTCTGGGACTTTTCAACCACACTGTTAATAAATAAAGTATTAGTGTTAAACATAAATTGTTATTTCTGTGGTTTATATTAATGTATTAAAATTTCATTATTCAGGCCAACGATTATCTGCAATGTTAATAACAATCTCCATTTGACCCATTTTAGAGTCATTGGCCGACCATCAAGACCATGTAATAAAGATTGGGTGTCGTACGAAAAATATTATCCATTTAAAATCGATTTACGGTATCCTTATAATTTAAGGTTACTCATTTTTAAAGGCATAATTATTTTCAAGGCTATTAACATACAGGGTAGTATCAGAATTTCTCTGTTATAGGTTGACGAAATAAATTCTTCTCATGCTTCGTTATTGAATGCCTTTAACCACGGGTTAATAGATTTAGGTTATATAAAATGTTGTATCATACATGTATAAAAGATAGCATCAAACGTTGCACAATTTATCTAACCTGGTCTAATTTAACTAAGTTTAATGTTAAACTAGATGAAAGCTAAAATAAAGCTATCATACTATTGATTTAAATAGTTAAAAAATATATATCTACCCGGGGTAATTGTGTGATTGTGTCCGTTATATAAGCTGTCAAGGAAAATTCTGATTTGCAATATAATTAAAAACAAAAATAATCTTTGCCGGTTCACGTAAAAAACGTATTGATTTTTTGTTCCTTGGTTTTGTATTAAAAGTTATTTTAGTTTCCACCATTACATTTTGTACGAAAACGAACAACTAAATTACATTAAAAGCTCCGATAAATCGTATGATCATTGGAGGTAAATTTGTTACACACATTATTTTTTTCAGTGAGACTACAATAATTACTTCATGGTAGTTGTGGCCAAATGGCAGTTTCAGGCCATGACGTCACTGCTGACGTCATTAATAACGTAATATGATATCCCATGACGTCACATAAATGACGTACTGATTTCGTCATTGTACGTCACCGTGATGACGTCATGGCCTAGAAACGCCACTACAGTCTCCGTATCTACAAACATTTAGAACGACCTTTTATGAATAAGGGGTTGTAATTTGCCAAAGTTAGTAAAGGAAAACCTTTGGTCACCGCTATTATGTTTCATTGCTATTAATCACAATTAACATATCAAATAAAAATAATCCTATAAATTTGGTTAGTCTAATCCTTACAATTGACGTTTTAAGACCGTTTAAAATGTTTTGTTGGATCCTACTTTTAGCCTACGAAGCACCTTTTATAACTACTGTAAATCACATGGAAGAGATCAGTTATACAATAGAAGTAAGCATTGCATATAATAAGTGTGTATATAGTTGTTTTATTTATGCCTATCCATGAGTATAAAGTAATATAATAACCACCCAGTAGGCGCGGCGACACCTCAAAACAACTACGGTTCTTATCTAAATATTATTTAGTAGATTATACTATGATATGTAAACATGCCTTATGCTACCAAATACCAAGTGTAATTAATCAAATCAAAATACATTGCAGGAAATAACACAAGAATACCAATACTAACACAAAAACAACATAACATCAGAAACGAAACAATAATAGACTACATAAACAGCATTTGCTATAGGCCTATACTATACATTTTGGTGCGACAACTCATATGAAAATAAATCAATTCATTTTTATTTTCGTTTGAAAAGTATTATACTACTGTATCAATATCGGAAGTTTTTATTCCAAGATGTGTCTTGTTCGTAGTCGTTTTTAAACAACACTTTAAAAAAAATAAAAACAATACAAATACTTAACATACTTACAAACAAAACTCAACAGTCCTAATAGATTGTACATTTTTTTATCGAAACTTTCATAATTTTACCCTACGTATTTTAAATGCTTAGGTCCTATTCCTCCCTTTCATCAGTTTTCTGTATTAATTGATAAAATCTAACAAAATGTTAATAAAAAAGTCATTGGACTACTCATGCAACTCATTCTCATTTTCCGTGTAAAAAGTGGCTAGTGATGATAGTTAAACATTTTAAGTATTCGTAGGAATTATAAACTTATGCCCTTATTATAAACTTAAGGGGAATTAAAAACTTATAAATGCTTTAACATTTTTTTACGTAAAAATCTACCAAACGGAGCAGCTTGAAATATTATTTTGTCCGCGACACTCATAATGTTCTATTTATTCCAATAATCCAATCCGTCTAAAAAATTTTAAATCGCATTGTCAACATCGCTGCTTGGTTCTGCACGTTGTCACCTAACATGCCACAGTTGGTACACCTGCATGGCACCCCTGACCGCGGGCAACAGCTGATCAGCTGTTCCACGGCCAGCTGACTGCTGTCACTTACCATGGGCATGGTGGCGTCCATTGCGATGCATGTCTCGAGCGGTAGTGTCACGGCGACCATGTCCCGGCTAACACTAACTGAGGAGCGCCGCGACGCGACGCGACGCCCGACGCTCACGGCACACGCGCGCACGCACGCACGCACGCGCCCATTCATCAATACAACGCTAGTTCGCGCCGCCGCCGCTCCGCGTCGCCACGGTATGCGGACGGGACGGCATAACAAGTGTTTCTGGCGGGAAGCCAATTGGCACATATTTTGTGTTTTGACTGAAAAAATTTGATGCCTTTATGTTGTTTTTGGGCCTTGGAACAGCTTTGTATTGGCAGTACCAATTATCTTCTTGATAGTGAACTGTTGCAGGGAGAGGAAAGATAGGGTTCTACCTCGGCCTGATAGTCTCCTCACCAAATTACTCTCCTAAATAAATGGGAGTGCCGCCTCGAAGAAGGTTTGCAGACATTTACCCGAGAACAAACTACGACTTTAAGGTACCGGTAGCTTAATTTTCAAGGCGTGGAGTAAAGATTTAAAATTTCTTCAAGGACAAAACTACACGGTCCAGTGGGTGAACTTTTTAAAATAATGGCTTATTCTCTTTATAACTAGGCTTGCCATACGTCCCGGTTTGACCGGGACAGTCCCGGTTTTTAGCTCTTGTCCCGGTGTCCCGGCCGGTTTTGCTTTTGTCCCGGTTTTTTGTCAAAATTGATCAAACAGTAAATTATTAATAAAAAATATCATATTTGTTTGTTTTATTTATTAAAATAAGTATTATTTTTAAAAATTTTAGCAATAAAAAGTACTACAGTGTTATTAAATTAGCATGACGATTCAATTTTTAGAAGACAATCAAATTCAATCAAAATTTAAAATTAAATTTTACGACCATAAGGTAGGCTGGGCAATTCTAGTGCACTTGTGCCGTAGAAGAAATAGATATACTACTGACAATGTATATTCCAGTCAAATATCAATGACAAGAAGAGGTGATTTATTCTTGTTGCAATAATATATTATTTTGATTCGTTCAAGAAGGTGTAGGCTCTATCTTTTGAGTATACGTGTTAGGCCAACAAAAAACATAAGGCGGCTTTCATTTTATATTTTACTTTTAATTAATTAGTCATTCGTACACAATATAAACATTAAAAATTTTCCAGACTAAAATTAAATATTGTGCTATGTATTAGCTATTTTTTCTAAAATATTTTAAGTCTAAGATGAAATTTTGCATAATTGAGAACACCGATTCGTTCTCTATTTACGCCTGTAAATGGGGGATAGAACTATAAACATATAGTTTAAAGTTCTACGGGGGGGGGGGGGGGGGTTCATACTGGGCGTCCCGGTTTGGTCCTATAAAATTATGGCAAGCCTATTTATAACCCCACTTCATAATCTTTGCTTTTGGTAGTTCTTTCTGAGATACAGATAAACAAAACTAATTTGGGTTTTTAAATGTACTTCTATAGAATAATGGACCGAATTCCACTGTCACTCATATGAAACATTAACATTTAAAATACCTCATTTAGTTTACGCGGTATATTTCCTCCCACGTAAACCTCTTGTTTTATCAACAAAAGGGTATAAATGGTAATTTGTTACCCATAATTTTTAATTTATAAAACTATTTTTTGTAATATAAAATTTGACGTAAATCTTGTTTAAATATAGATCAATTAAATATATTATATTTCCTTGTAAAGATTATCAATTAAATAAGACAGCCACATAGTTCTTTGATATTGAAACAATAATTCTTTGGAAATTCGCTGATTACGCAGGTCTGCTGCGACGGGGGTATTTTCTTCTTTCCCTATTTTTCTCTTAAAAATGAAACTTATCACCACTATCTCAGCCATGTGCATATTATTTAACCAACTCTCATCGAATACTGATCTCTTTTAATGGAAGGTGCGGATGTCCGGGACAGCGGGACGACTACACGCAACCATTCTAATGCCGGCAGTACAAGGTACATTATCGCCGAATCAAGACGAGCAAGGACGAGCATGATAGTGTACTTGGTGTACTCGACTCTGCTCGTCTCAGTTCGCCTTGGTTCGGTTCACCCGCGTTCGTGCTGGGTGGCTACCAACTAGTCAATTGTCAAACCGGTCAACGTTGCATCTGGTCAACGATTTAAATAAACGGAATAATATTAAAGTTTAGACTGGTCAACGTTTGAACTGGTCAACGCACCTACTCCGACGCCGCTACCCCTCTCCCGCAATGCGGCGTGACAATAAGCTGCATACAGTCGGACCAGCGGCGACCCTGGACTTCCGCAAGTTGTTATGATATTGTCTTGGACAGAACGTCGTTCGCCACTCAATTAATTTCGCCGCAAGTGCAACCGCGTTGCAGGTCGGAGATTTTAATTGTCACCAGAAGCACCTGTGCTTCTTAAACTGCTTAATGTTTTTAGCGAATTTCCTATAGGGAATAAGCTATTACCGTAGGTCTCATGGTAAGACCTAAGCCCGGGACCATGTTAATTTTTCGTTTTGAGATGCCCAGAGCAAAAAAATAATAGTCTTTAATATATATATATATATATATATATATATATATATATATATATATATATATATATATATATATATATATTAAAGAATGTAACTAAAACCTAAGAAAAGAAGCCTGAAGTTTCTCTATAATCGTAAATATACTTTTAGTTTGAAAACTAATTAAATTTCAAAATAAATTAATGACTGTTAATTTTTTTGATTGAAGGCTCTATTTTAATTTGTTTGAATAATAACTCGTAAATGACTAACTAACACGAAACAAAAAGAATGTAGGCGATTGATAGGTTATTCATCCAACCCTCCTCCTTTAATTAGGTTATGTTTGGTATTTCCAAAATGTCGATTTTGCCCGTTGAGTTATACAGGGTGTCCAGCTTCCACCTTTACAAACTTTTCCAGGTTATTAAGCATGCCAAAACAAACAGAAAAATCATATAAACATATGTCCGGAAATGCTTCGTTAAACCGCTAGCCGCCATTTTGTTTTTTACACTTAAGAATTTTTATTTCCGTAACTGGTTGTTGTATGGAGTTCATATTTGGCATATACCTTAATCACACCAATGCTCATTTTTAGAAAAAATATTATTTTTTTCCGATCAATATTTTCAAAATGGTGGCCATTTTAAATTTTTAAACTCAAATATCTTAAAAACCGTAAATTTTATAAAAATTTTATTAGACACAAAAAAGTTGACAAATTAAATTATCTAAACATTGATACCAAGTTTGTAAGGATCCGACAACAAATAACGGAGTTATTGAGATTTTTCTCTTAAAATAACCTAAATTGGCATTAATCATAGTGCAAAATCAGTGTTTTTCTACAGCAAAACCACCATAACTCCGTTATTTGTTGCCGGATCCTTACAAACTTGGTATCACTGTTTAGATAATTTAATTTGTCAACTTTTTTGTGTCTAGTAAAATTTTTATAAAATTTACGGTTTTTTAGATATTTGAGTTAAAAAATTTAAAATGGCAGCCATTTTGAAAATATACATCGGAAAAAAATAATATTTTTTATAAAAATGCGCATTGGTGTGATTAAGGTACATGCCAAATATGAACTCCATACAACAACCCGTTACGGAAATAAAATTTCTTAAGTGTAAAAAACAAAATGGTGGCTAGCGGCTTAACGAAGCATTTCCGGACATATGTTTATATGATTTTTCTGTTTGTTTTGACATGCTTAATAACCTGGAAAAGTTTGTAAAGGTGAAAGCTGGACACCCTGTATAGCCAGTGCCGATATAGGCCTTTACTCTCGCCGAGTCTTTTATAATATATAGGCTCTCAATTTTGTTGATTATTGATAAAAGGAAAACAGTGTCTCTGATGTCGACGGGAGCCATGCACGACGACAAATGGAAGAAAATAAGGATCTAACCTTAATATAGGCTGTAAACAACGGGTTTAGAGCAGAAAAGCGGCTGAAATTGCTACGAAATTTCATATCATGGCCCATTTTCTGTATTCAATGTTTAGTGTAATATCAATGTTCTGTGTAGCAATCCGATTTGTCGAGTTAACGAGGCTTTACTATGGTACAAACTCCAGCAGCATGTGTTTCTCAACTTTTTAGGGGGGCGCCAAATGGTTAGCCCAGAGGCGGCAAATATTCCAATCCGCCTCTGGTATAGCCTAAATACTGTGGGTAAAGAAACGCTGCTGCACTTCAGCACGTGTGAGACCAAGACTCATAGGTGAGGGAAAGAGATTTGGCAGCAGAAAGTAGGCTTTTAATTAATACATTCTATCTATTGGATACGTTCAAAGCTTGCGTGCCTAGCAGTGTCATCAGCGGCTATGCCGACAGAGGCTGTCATTCCCACGCGTTCCCGCCCCACTACACCACTGGTCAGTATCGGGGGTCTCGCGGGTCAAAAATTCATCGTGCAGTGATTCACCTGTTCCAAATTTTCAGCTCTATTTCTAAGTCTGATAAAAGTGGGAGTAATTTTAAACGTAAGATAAGGACTTGGGCTATTTATGTAGTACTTTGTTTGATTTATTTTGAATCCACATAAAGCTTTAATGGATCAAAAGTTACCAAACTTTGATCTAGTGTGATATGGATTCAAAATAATAAAAAATACATCAAATAGCCCAAGTCTTTATATTTTATTAAAAACCCCTCCCACTTTTATCGAACTTAAAATAAACTCGGAAAATTGGAGCAGGTGGAAGCACTGCATGACTTTTTGAGAGCGGCCCTTTGGCCCCCTCTCAAAGCTCTCTAAAGTGCATCAGTAAAGGTCAAGTTGTAAATGTTGTGTTTAAGTAGTAATTAAGCATGGAATTAATCCTAGCACAGCTCAGGTGGCTCAAAAGATTAGAACCCCAGAACATTGTATGACAGGTTGAAGGTTCAAATTCTGACATAGTTGTAAACTTTTTGCTCAGTTTTATTTACATTTTCATCAATCTGTTGGTTAGCAGAAATTCATTCTTTTTTAATTATGATGTTTATACTTTTGTAAAATTTTATTTGTTATGTACCGGTATTTTAAGTTTATTCCAGTAAAATTTAGTAATGTTTGTACCTACATTGTACTTCAAATTTACGTCAACTTGACGTTTGTAAATATTAATTTAATATTAAAATACAATAAAATTTGACATTATTACAATTTTAATAAATATTCTGTACTATATGTGGGATATCAATGCACAGTATTATATTGTATTAGCAATTACTATAATTCATGACGCGATCATGAGAGGAGTTTTTAAAGTTGTCACGCTACTTGGCGGAAGAAAAGCGATTAGGGGTTAATGTAAAACGACTTCTGTAAATTAGGGGTCGGATTTTAAAAGACTAAGGATATTAAAATATTTTTTCGTATCAATTTTTTAATCGACCCTTTTGAAAATTGGTTATTTTTTATAGTACAGTTTTTTGGAATTCGTCTTTCACCATCTTCCTTTCCTCGTAGATGTACCCCTTTCGATCACCTGTTGAGTTGATGGTTAAAATAATGCTTAGTTTACGTTGGCTGTGCTGTGATTTGATTTTTGTTGTTTTGTATTGTTTTTGTGTTGGGTTGGGGGACATTGGGACATTATTGAAACGATTGGTTTAGGTTTTGAGGTTGGGCCAAAAATTAGTCATTCCTTATTAAAATAGATTAGGCCGAGGTGCATTTATTTGTTTTGGAGTGTCTGAAAATTATCAGGTAATTGTGAGAGTGAACCATTCAAAATTATTGATTGTTTGATTTATTTTGTTACGGTTTGAGGTTAGAGAGTTTCATTTTACAACCAATTGCATCAACATTTTATTAATTTAAAAACTATTTTACGTACTGTAATACCTTGCCGGACATAATAATTGTTCATTTGATCACAGATAGCATTTTTAAAACAATCTGAAAAGTGAATAGGCCTATTCACAATTAATTGTAAGTTACTGGAAGATAACTTAGATTAGTTTATGAGATGACCTACTTATCATCTGTATAAAATCAACAGTTTTGCTGATTCTTGACACCAATAAAAGTTAATGTATTTCATATTAAAACCCACCAAATTGACGAAAAACTGTAGATGTAGCCTACATGGCAACATTTTATTCTGTCTTGAAGACTCTTTGAATCAATTGTGATTCATCGTCAGTCCATCAATTTCCTAAGGAAGACTAATTACCGTAATGGGATTGAAAATGTAAATTTAAGTAGTATTTGGTGTACTATTTGGTGTAAGTTATGTGAATCCAGTATAATAATAATATCTCCCGGTTATATCTTTGGATGTAATCATAATTGCTAATCAGAAATAAAATAAACTTAAATCTTTTATTCTGTAAAAGTGATGTCAAAAGAGACCGATCTAAAGTGACTCCCAGGTACTGTGGGTAGTCACTGTGCTTTTGCTCAACACCGTCAAATACGATTTTAAGCATTTGGTGGACTAGTCTATTGTTCAAGTGAAAGCAAGATAAGTTACCTCAGTTTTAGTTGGGTTTTGGATTTAGCTTCCAGGCCTTAAAGAATTCGCCGAGGGTCTTGAGGTCTTTTGTTAGCGAAACTTCGTTACCCGTCACCACCGTTATTATCGATGTGGAAATTTCGATATTGCGATAATATTGCTATTATATCGATGATACGATTACGATTTTATCACCTGATTTAGTTTCTCGTTCTAATATAATGAAATAAACCATTACCGTATACAAATCAGAAAGGTATTTTTTTTTTGTGTTATTGTATTGAGGGAATATGCATTTTAAATGTTTCCAAACACCATCGATTTTGTTGTTATAAACATCGCTGTCAATTAAAGTGACGGAGGTTTACGGTTACACTGTTAGGTTAGATTATTATTATGATACATATCTTTTCTCAGTATCGTTGTTGATTCAATTGTTTTCATCACTCAATTTCAATCCCAATATCGAAATTTACACATTGATTAATAACGGTGGAAGTTTCACACTTTTGTTAGTACTTCCTCAGCATGTCGGAATTCCTGGTACTGATAAGCCAGTGCAATATCATCCGAATAGGCAAACTTTAAGGAGCAAGTGTCAGGCATGTCTGGCAGTATACACATTAAACAACTGACCCCTGCGTCAGGCCATCCTTTAGTTGCCTAAAAGTACTTTCCTTGCGCCCCAAATATACTTTAATCATCCTATTGGAGAGCATCGAGTTGAGAAGATGCATTAGGAAAGGGCAATGTTTATAACCTGATGGCAAGGAATCAGGTTATAAAGCTTAATGAGAATTCCTTTTCTCCAGTCAGATAAGCTGCAGTAAGATCTAAAATAAAGCAACAGAGGTTTTCAGTTTTCGCTCAAACCCATTCTCGATGAGAGAAGTAACAGCTAGAACCTGGTCACAACAGTTGTGCCCAGGCCTAAACCCAGCTTGTTCGACGGGGATGCTGGAATCGAGAACTGGGAGGATCCTGTTGTATATCAACCTCTCGAGCAGCTTATAACAGACACTAAGAAGAGCTATGGGTCGGTAACTTTCTGGCAGTCGTGGATCTTTATTTGGCTTCAAGACAGCTATTAATTTTAAATCTTCTAAATATACCAGGCAAGTCGCCGGTTTCCATTAAATGGAATTAAAAACTGCCAGAAGCCACTGTCTAGCTTTTTTACCCAAGTGTTTTTACCCAAGTGTCCGGGAAGATTTCATCCAAACCTGCTGCTTTGCCAATTGGCATCGCATCAATCGCCACATCCAGCTCATCGCCTGTGAAAGGTCTGGAGAGTTGTAATGGCGCTTGCCGACTTACCTTCATTTCATTAAGCTTAAAATTTCTTTTCGTATCTCCAGACGTACACACCAGTTTAGACAGACGGGAGAGGCGTTTTGCAATGACACAAGGGTGAGGTTGCGTGTTTTTCATTTGGTTTACCAGTGGAGAGCTTTCTGAGCAGAGACCAAGCTTTCCGACTACTTCGGGTGAAGTTAGATTTTAAACAGTTTTCGCCCATTTCTCTCTTCTGGAGTTGTCGAGAGAGTTAAGGAGTTGGTCCGCTACATCTCTGTCGGCAGTGTCAGTGAACTCCCTGTAAAGGTCTTCGCACTCTTGACTCCATCCTGGTATGTACTCTTTCCTAAAACCTCTTGGGATGTATGCTTTAGCGGAAGACAGAACAAGTCGTGTGAACCGATCATAGTTTTTTATTTTAGGATGGATGAACCTGATGCCTTTGTCAAGCCTTGATGAGAATGCCTCCCACTCAGCTTTGTTGATGTTCCACTTTGGCCGAGGAAAACATCTTATTAGTGGAATTTGAATTCCCACTGATATCAGTACAGGCCTATGCTGAAAGTGAGGAAAAGCATCCAGGACCTTCCTGCTAGTTGGTATGGGTGTTGCTGACCAGTCACGAGAACAAAAGCACAAGTCTGGAGAGTACCCACGACGCCATTGGGCCGAATGGAAAGTGTGTGGGTCCTTGGCATTAAATACCAAGAAAGGTTTGTTATTTTCAGCCCAGCTTGTAAGACGAGTGCCTTTTTCATCATCGGACGAGTATCACCACTGTGTGTGATGACTGTTAAAGTCACCTACATATACCACAGGATGTTCAAAAGTTGGGAGAGCTGTATCTGGCCACTGGATGTTCGGTGGTTTGTAGACAATGGACGCGTTCACGTTCATCCACCGCAAAAGCGGTTTGTTTACGTTTTGCTAACCACGTGACTTATTCCAGACATTTTATTTGTGGGATTGGTCACGTGATAGGCAAAAACGTAAACAAACCGCTTTGCGGTGGATGCTTGTGAACGCCCTCATTTACAACGGTAGTCTCAGATACCTTAACAGCAACAGTAAATATGCTGTTCACATAACTTTGGTGGGAGACTGATACGTCGTCCATGTTTTGCCTAACGTAAGTCGCCACGCCATAGACCCTTTGTCCTATTTCATCCACAAGCCTATATCCTGTGATGTTGCCCCTCTACTGATCTCTAAGTCTTCTGCATGTGTTTCTTATAGTGCGAGGACATCAACATTATTTTCTCGCAGCACCTTGCTAAGGCAGTCACTTTTTGATTTGCTCAGACCCTCTATGTTCAGATGACATATGTTTAAAATGGAGCCTATATTTCTAAAATGGCCCTGGAAAGGGCCGTTTAGATTTGGTCTGGCAGCTGAGAGATCACTCGCGTGATAGTTTAGCTGCGAAAAATTGATGTTCGTTCAGCACCACCCAGGGAGTACGTACAGCTTTAATGGAATGCTGCGGACACGAACAACATCACTCCCCTGAACCAGTAATAATGTATGACTCATCCCATTGTACAGAAAGAAAGTACAATTGTTTTAGGTCTAAAAATAGATCAGCACTTAAATTGAAATGGACATATAAGTAAAATACTAAGCATAAAGAATTCAGGAATCTATACCCTATCAAAAATGGCTTTTCATTGTAATTTAACAACCAACAAAAATTAAACAATATTTAATAACAACAATTTAAAAACTATTTGTTATGCCTATATTCATTCCCATATTTCTTTTGGTATTAGTCTATACGGTGCAAAAAAAAACTAACCTGGATACGGTAGTGTGTTAAAACAGCAAAAGAAAGTGATTAGAATAATTCTTAAACTAAAACCTGATTATTTAGCCAATTTCCTTTAAAATGATATAAAGTTGAATCTTGTTTGACAAATAATTCAAGATAGTGGCTAGGTTACTGCAGACTCTTAACAAATCTTAGGTTGTCTACAAACCAAAAGGATAATGACAGAAACCAACTTAATTTTAAAATTTGAACTGTAGCCTTTTTTGTGTAAAATAATAAAAATTTAAATTCTATAAACAAAATCAAAATTCTAGGCTAGTTCCATTTTATTTGTTTTTAACAGAGAGATATTTCATTTTTAATAAGTGTAGAGTGTAGGCCTAAATGGTACCATACTGATACGTAAGAACTCACTCATAGTAGAATATTTCTTTATACTGTATAACTTGTCAAATATTAGGCCTACGGTACAATAAATTACGGCTTACCATGTTAAAGTAATAAAAATGTGATTTGTTTCAGATCATGGAGAAACTAATCTTGAATATAGTTTTAGTATACACAATGATAATTGTGCCTGTTAGATCTCTGGTACTTCCATGTGATGAGTCTTTTACGTCAAGATGTTTATGTGGAGATATAGAATATATGGGTAAGACGCAATATGTAGTGAATTGTACAAACACAAATTTTCAAAACGCATCAGTGTTGCAGAATTTACCTCCAAGAACACAAGTAAGTATTGACAAAAATGTTAATTTAGTATGTCAGCTTACTTTTTAATATGATGGGTCCTCATTAATAATACCATTACTATCTCATGGGGTAGGACTATAGGCAATACAAAAATATAAAGGACACATTTTATGGAGGAAATGGTTAAGAAAGTTTGGGTCGGCGTAGTAGCGCCCCCCACTATAAGAGTGTGCATGAAACAATAACCTATTAGTCAGTTTACATTCTGACTTTGTTGAAGATGGTCACCGGCTAAGAACCCCTCTCGTCCACACACTACTCTCACAAATCATACATAGCGTATGACAATTTTCCATTGTTTTAAATTTTTAGAAAATTGACAAAGTGCCACTCTAGGCTCCAGCCTTTTCAGCCTATTTAGAAATATGGCCCTGCTTCCTGGCATGTCGAATCTTCCTGCCGTGGACAACCTTTCAGACGCGGTCAATCTTCCTGTTGTAGGCAACCTTTCTGACGCAATTGATCTTCGTACTGCAGTAGACCTCCCTGCCGTGGCTGATATTTCTGACATAGTTGACCTTCGTATTGCGGTTGACCTTCCTGCCATGAACGATCTTTCTGACGTTTTCGATCTTTCTGTCATGATCAACCTGCACGGTCCCCACTCAACCATAGAAACCTTAAAACTGTGAATTAGCTGTGAATTTTGTCTATCGTGAAAAAACCTGGAGTAAGCCGTGAATTTAATCACAAAACCTTAAAAATTGTACTTTTGTTTGAGGTAGATAATGCATCTGATTTAACATGCATTCGCAGTGCAGTATTTGGTCTGCGCTGTAGGTGGAGCTTTATGGCGAGAACCAATGAATCAGAGCACGTGAGCATTGCAAAGGAACCGAGCTGGGACTTCGTAAGCTCAGAACTGTCAGTGCCAATAAATTAAAGCATTTATTTATAAAACGAGGTTAATTTTATACGTTTCTTTGGAACTTCATCCGTCGCTTCATCCATCGCTGTTGCGATTATAAGAAATTTCAACCTACGTAATCAGTTCTTGGAACTAGTTCCACTTTTACCATAATCCCGGTGACAATGACAAGATTTGTTTATGTTTTAGCCTATTACGTGACACATTCCAGACACTTTATTCGTGGGATGTGTCACGAGTTAAGGCGAAAACGTAAACAAACCTCTGCAATGGATGCTCGTGAACGAGCCCATTGTGACCAATTGTGTGAAGCACGATTGGATGGTGATCGGTAACCATGGCAACCTGCCGTATGCACTGCATTGAAGAATTCGGGAAGAAAGGTCGAATGAAAATCAAAGGGAGGGGTTGATAATGATATCTCAGTTTGTTTTCACGTTACAGAAATACAGTAAAGTGTATCATTGTTATGAATTACTCATTTATAGGAATGTCACTCGTCACCAGTTTACGTCAAATTTTCTGCTAATACCTGCTAATGCCTGCCATGGTTGTATAGCCTTTTTTTTTTAATTTGCAGGTTACTTTATTAATGTAATACAACTACAGTTGGTATATATTTATTTATTAGAATATGGCACATAGTAGGGCTGGATTATTTAATGTGATGGTGTGAATTGTTGTCCCAGATAATATGTTTTCACTCGCATCTCGTGTATTTTCGTGGGACGTTAAAGTACTTCAATCAGGTTTTACGACAAAAATCTAGACTGTTTCATTCTGATACCTTATGTAGGCCTACTGGAAAATCCCTAAAAAACATGTCAGATTTCATCTGTGAAAGCCTACACGGATTTATCCAATACACAGGCCAAAGTTCTTTAGCTTTAAAAGTCAACCAAGCAATAGATATTTAAGAATAAGAGAAAGCATTAATGATAATTTTGGTTTTTAGGTGTTAATATTCACTGGGAATAACATAAATGAGCTGCCTATGAACGTGTTTGGTTCTATGAATAGCTTCTTGGATTTAAAAGTAGTTGACATGTCTAATAATAACATTCGAGATATCCGTGGTAAATCATACCACAGGGTGTCGAATGTTGAAAGGCTGATTTTAAACCACAACCAAATATCGATTTCCTCCAAGGAGCCTAGTCATCATCATCCACGGTAAATTGGAAAATTTTATTCTCACTCTATAATGAAAAAATGAAATTTGATATACCATCAGACATTTTTTCCAATAATGCAAGCTAACATTTCTTTGCTTACTAACGCAAGACTTGACTCGTCTTCTGGTGGTGGTAAGTTCTGACTTTCTATCTTTTTCTTTGGGAAAAAAGGTTTTCAGTTTACTTAGATGCATTTTCTCTTGCATACAAAACTTTCTTTTTGCTTTTTTACTTCAAAACAAAAAGGCTTTGTAGGCAATTGTGAATTTTAATCCTTAGGATATTTATTGTGATCAAGTAATTGTCGTCCGCCAACATACCACGTTATTTGTAGGAACCATTAATCTCTTTGTCTTATTAGTTCTAAAGCGGAGGTTACTTTTACCATTTTAACTGAAAGATCAATTCTTTTCAATTAATATGTTTGAGCATGATTTATTTAATTATTTTGCCAATATTCTTGGTTATTCATGAAGGGTAAAGTTTTAAATTTTTCTTATTTAAGAGTAGAACTATTACTTGTAATGCTTGAATATTAACAGTAGGCTTTGTGATTATAATTATTAGTTAGTCTTAATTTATTTTTTTAAATAAATTTCTACTCATTCAGATTTAATTAATTTTTTTAATCTTTACTCAAAATGAATACTAGTTTTCTAAATAAATTAGCAACTTATATTTTTTCAAGTTTTTAAAAGTTTGATAATCATCAATACATTTTGCACAGAAAAGATTCCCCTCCGCGAAATTTTGCTAGCTTAATCTGTGTGAAGCTTGTGCTTTATATAAAAGACTCGTAACTCGTTAATCTTCTAAAATACTAATTTTCAGCTTGAATCAAACTTTTTTTGAACCTACCTCATTTCTTCAAATAGCATTTAATCTATATGTTAAAAGGCAAGCATGTTTCTTTTCCTCCTTTTTTCTCAGCTCGTGCATATCGTAAGAGGAAACCTCTCATACCGTTAGAAAAGTATTGTAGATGAGCAAAATCCCATCAGAATCACATCAGCCATCAGGGCTCCGCCCTACAGGTTTTCAAAGTTTCTATGTTAATCTTATGGGAGAAAGATAATTGATTGAATCATTAGACAGATGTTGTAATAAAAAATGCCAGCAAATCATGAAGAATAGATGTTTTTGTTTATAAAGCATTTTAAAACTAACTAGAGGGAACATTTCTTTTTTTAGGGAGAGGCAGAAAAATTTGTGTACAATGTGCATATTATGAATAAAAATATTTGATTGATTGATTGATTGAGAGCTCGCCAATTCGAACAAATTCCTTCAAAATCCCCAGTTTGAGGAGGACATTCCCTTTCTGGGTTCGCCGGATGGACTTGATAATGGTGTCGGTCTCTTCCAGTTTGGCCTGCGATCTGATCTGGAACAGAACCTCGGCAAAAGATCGCCCCCCTAAGGGCTTGATTATAATTGCCTCCGTCATGGGTTTCTTAGGCCTGGGTTGTTTAGGCTTTCTGGCAGACTCGCCAGAGGCCTCCCCAACTGAGTTTGAGACTTGCGTCCGCTCCACCATTGACACATTTTCCGAAGCTGCTTCGGCTCACTTCAGCCTCCACCTTTCCTTCTTAGACAGGCGCAGCGTCTGCCAGCTCCCCAAAGGTGTTTAGGCAGAGGTCGCTGCCAAGGTGGGATGAGCAGCTGGAGTAGGAACCTCTGCAGGGATAGGGATAGCCGCTGGAACAACAACAGCGCCAGGGGCGGATTGAGCAACCGGAATAGGAGATGTCTGCGATGATGCAGAGACAAAAACCGGTCTCGGCGCCCAGTCAACCTCCCCAAGCTCAGGGCTTCCCGACTAAGAACCCCTCATTGGTTTCTCTGTCGCTTTGCTTGCTTTCTGGCTTGGGTCTGAGACTCAGCCAGATGAGTTTGAGGCAAAGCAGAAATGACTTGGTTTATGACGTCGTACTCGTGCTTTATTGCCTTCAGCCTGATCTTCCAGCATTCCTCGATTTCACCAAGGAAATCCTTGAGTTTCGGAATTCCGTCCTTTATCGACTTATTCACGTTCTTCTAAATAACGAAAGCCTTGGCCATCTCCTTCAAAAGAACATTCATTTTCTTCAGCGACGAGTCTTCCTCCTCGTTGGCATCGTCCTGTCGCTGCCGAAGCAATTGCAGCTCGAATGCCGCACGAAGAGAGCTCTTCCTATGAGGAATTTTTCCTTTCTTGTCTTGTGGTGTTTCTGGCTTGGTCACCTCCATCACCAGATTGACCTCTTTCTTCCTTCTGGATCCGGACGACGATCCGTTGACGCCTTGAATAGCACCGTCAGAGGGGAGGTTGTAAGTCCCCTCGTCGGCGTCCCAGTAGGCAAGGTTGGAGACCTTTGAATCATTGAGCTGCGCTTGAAAGCGGCTTTCTCAATCTCTTTTACATTATTCGTGTCTCGGTTTGCAGAGTCCTTGCTTTTTTGGTACCAGCGCATTGTGCGGCAAGGGTTATAAAAATTAGTTTAATAATATTTTATAATTGAATCATCTGTTCTTCCTGCTTTGTTAGCATTTCTTTTTACAACAGCTGTCTCATAATTCAATATTGCCCTTCTTCGATAACATTATTATTGAAACTTTTAAGGCCTGTAGGGCATAGCTTCGTTGGCCAATGTGAATTAAAATGTGATTCTGCTCATCTAAAAGACACTACATTTCTAACGGTATGCACGGTTTTCTGCTATGATGCTCACAAGCTGAGAAAAAAGGAGGAAAAGAAACATGCTTGCCTATTAATATATAGATTGGCTTAAGATCTACTGGATTTTTGGTTGAATTTCGACCAGCAGGTGTCCCTAGTAATAATTATTACCCTGAATTTTAACCACAAGGTGAAAAAATAAAATTTTATATTAGGCCTATGTTCAATAAATTTTGAGCAGTATATATTTGATATCAAAATTGCAGTTCAGTTTCTTGATTGGAAATAAGTGTTTTTTCACTAATCTGAATTTCACTAAAATCTAGAAAGGTAAGAAATATGGTGATTGTATTTCTTAAGCCATTTAACTTGTATAGTATTTTGTTTTAATACTCAGATATGATTTTTTTCTTTTAGCATCTTCTCCAACTTTGTGAAATTGCTTGAACTCCACTTGACAGATGCTTTTGCGGACAACAGTCCCGAGGACTTGGCCTCCGATCTCCACGACATCTTCATCAACAGTGAGCTGACCTCTCTGCGGAAACTCCACCTCGAGCAGAACGAAATATCACAGTTCCAAGACCCCAAAGTGTTCTGCGATCTTCCCAACTTGCAGGATCTTCATCTTGGTAAGTGAAATCATGAAAAATACAGGCCTACCTGTTTTCTAAACATTTTAATATTGTACATGTAGTCTTAATGTCCTGACCAGTCTACTTAGGCATCGCATCTTTCTTGTAGAAGTAAATTAATAAGCTATAAAAAAGCCTCCCCTCCTACCTTTTATTTTATTTTTTGCTATCCTAGTTTTTCTATGCTTTTGGAATTTTTTACATTTTTATTGGGAACGATCCAAACCTTGTCTTATTACTATCTAATGTCGACCCAATGTTAAATATACTCATTAATTAATTGCCCAATACAAATAGTAAGTGGGTTCAATATAAAACTTTTAAAAATCTTCTAACTTGTCTTAGGATTGAACGGAAACTTTTGGATTCAAAGACAAACACTATAACAACTCAGCCACCCACTATTAAGTCCTTTGCTCCCTAGACAAAAAATGCTAGCTTTATTTTTTTGCCTTTAGAAGAACTCAATTTCTTTTAAAATTAAACTACAGAATAAGCCCTCTTAACCTTCATGGGATCGAATTAAATGGCTGATCAATGAATGATCAATCAAATATTATAACGAAAACCATCTTAAAAGTACCAAAAACAATTAATTATTTTTTTAACACGTGCCAGGTGCATGCTCCCCGGCGAGTGTTTGTGTTTATCCTACTTCATCCAGTTGCTGTGGGGCAGCACACCAGTGAGGTTAGGGGAGCTTTTGCCCGCGTTTTATAGATCTCTGACTATCTTATTACGCAATATAAGTGATAAGTGATTGAAAATAATTTGGGATATCCAATAATTCGAGTTAACGATGTATAAATATTGGAGAATCGACTGTATAGCAACCTTGTGCCAACTCTACCCTTGATTGTATAGGTCAGAACCGCCTGACCGGCCTGCAGTTTGACATTGACTGTCTGCCGCACCTGAGGTTCATCGACCTCGAGTACAACAGCATCAGGCAGCTGAGCCGGGAGGACCGCGCGGCGCTGGACGGCTACACCGCGGCGCACACGGACCACAGCCTCACCATCGACCTGTCCGACAACTCCCTCACCGGCGGCTGCGACAGCCTCTACTCTTGGATGCAGCAAACTAAGGTATCAGACTACACTCTTCTGGTTTGGAAAAGAAAGTGTATGGGCTAAGTGAAGTGGGCATGGTGGGCCTGTTAGACATATTTTGTTTTTCTTGATTGCTTTAAGCAGTTCATCTCTTTCCTCTGTAATTTTTTTTTTTCTATCCAAGAAAGTTGGTCAAATTATTCCCAGAGTGTCCAAAGCACTGTGGTTTTTTTTTTTTATAAATTCCATATTGTTTTCTATACTGCAGTGTGAAATGTTTTTAAGATCTAACTTGGATCAATCCCATTGCTGTAGAATCATTCATAGCCATGACAGACGTGATGTAAATTTGTGCATAATAACGCAATAGGAAAATAAATAAGGGTCCCATGATGATGGCTTCAAAACTGTATATTGACTAACCTACTACAATAGATTCCTAAGGTTAATTTTCAAAGTCTACAGTAGAATCCAAATGTAAATAAGCCCCCCTCTTCAGGTAGAAACTCTTCCTAATCCCTTGTTAAAACAATGTCACTATTCGGGGTGGCCAGCCAGACGGCAGACATCCGCCCCGCTATTCCAAGAAATTTTATGCCCTACTATAACTTGCAATTAATTGATACACTAGTCAAACACTATTTAATTATGCCTTGTGCTTTTCGTCTTACTTGGACGAATAAGACAAAACTTGAATCACGGTTCTACGACGTACCGTTTGCGATCTAAGGCGGGTTATACAGTGGTGTCTTAAGACATCGTGTCTGATCAAATTGAGTAAGACATGAATGTCTTGTGCGTGTCTTTTATCGCATGTCGCATGACCAAAAATATGTAAAAAATAAGTTAATATGTCATTTTAGGAGCTCAATTTTTTACATGTTACTCATCGTAACGGAGCTATATTTATAAAAGTGATTGAAAAAAAGTCTTAGAAAATTGTTAGTTATAACCTTAGCTTTAGATAGTTAAATTTAATTATACTAAAATACAATTTATATTGATACATAAATGGAACTAGGTGGTATAATAAAGCCAGTGTTTAAGGTTCCACAGTTTTTTGTCATTGTTTTCACCACGGTAGGCATAGGACTATCCGAAGCACTGTCACTATCTTAACTTATGGTATCACTATTAACAGCCAAAGTATTCAAATCAGACGACATGGAGTTTATTGATATCGAGTCAAGGTCTAAAAATGTGTCAATCGAGGATCTTGAACCACTATTATTTGATTGTTAAATCGGCTGAGTATTTAACTTGATTTTTCTCAATAAATAAGACTCTTTTCTGAAGTTTATGATAGAATTCCTTCACTGAACCAATATTTTCCGTTAATATTTTTAAGTCGGGATACAAAGTCTTATTCTCGTAATGTGCAAAGAGCTTTTCTAGTTTTTGCTGATGAATCAGTTCTATAACCTCACCTTTGCAGCGTACGCAGAACTACACTGTTTTCTTACACAAGTCTTTTAATTTCGCACATTCTTGACGGCTTATGTCACAGCACTTGAGGTGATACCAATTCTCTCATAAACCAAAACACTGCTTACCCCTGTTCTGTGAGTAACTTTATTTGAACACAGTCCGCATTTATGCCCTTCCTTGCTACTGGCTGCTATTTTCCTAATCAAAAAAAGTACTCAAAGCAATTTTTAGTTGAAGCACAAAGTAACTCAGCTTTTAACCTTTTTGTTTTGCCTTTATTACCTTATATCACCTTTTAAAATATATTGCAAATAAAATAAAAATGGAAATTGGTTATAAATTTAATAATATGTTAAAAGAATTTTTAATAAATAAAGCTCTTTATTCTTTAGAGGAACTCTCCACTTTTGTCTAAAAATTTAATATGAAAATTTTACATGTGCAAAAGTTGAATATCATAATATGTCCCGGTATATATATATTTTTTCTTTTCTTCAGAAGTGTCAAACTTATTTATCATTCCCTTGTTGGATGAATAATTTTGTAATTATACAGCAAATTGTGTGACAATGTAATTTGTACATAGTGTTAGTTTTAGTTAAGAAAATTTGACGCTATTTATTGTCCCACATGTACATACAAATAAATAAAGAAATATAACTATGACTATATTATTTAAGTCTTTTATTATTTTTTTATATAGTCTTACCTTCTTTGCTGAAAAAAAAACAATTGAAACGTTTGCAGGTGGTCGTCCGCAACAAGAACATCCTCCACTGCCACGAGTTCCACCCGGCTGACGGCTGCCCTGTTCTGCTGACCGCACCCAAGCCCGCATCGTCCGCGCACACGGGCACCGAGCTGTTCCTACTGCTCGCGCTGTGCGTCTCACTCGGCCTTCTCGCCTACACCAACTGGCATCCCATTGAGAAACAGATGCGACCCCTCGTGGACGCACTCTCACACAAGGTCCACTACACCAACATCGGCCGACATGAGGAGCAGGAGATGAACGTTTGACGGTCCACAAATTATTATTAAGGGTTACTAAGGGGCTTTGCAACTTTGAAAATTTGTATAAACTAGATAAGTGGCCTTACTGCGCTGCAGTGATGTAATTCAGTATGGCAAAAGTGAGGTTAAATGATAACAAACCTCTATCAACCGAGACTATTGGGAAGCCGGTAAAGTTTTAATCAAATTTTAGTCTTCTATGACGATTGCATTGGCCCGAACTTTTAAGGGCTATGTAATATTAAGAAAAAATGTGAATTTGCAAGAAATTTTGAAAATCTACACCTTTTCATTTAACTTTAATTTGGCTAAATGAAGGTCGGTTCGGTTCTTACTGAGAACCTAGCGTTTCAACCATGTTTTAATGTAAAGAATTCATTGAGGAAGCTACAGAGGTGGTTTTTAGTGTAATTTTCTATGAAAATATTCCACTATTTTACACACATAGGACAAAGTTCAACAAAATGTTTAAAAGTCACAATTACAAAATTTGGCCCTTTTACCATACTCTGTAAGAAAATAACGCTGAACTGTTAAAGAAGCTGAATTTTACTTTTCTAACAAAAGCACTTGGCTAGTATGGTCACTTCAATGAAGGCAGTACGTTTAACATAACTGCCATTAGCACTTATCGGTGGAATTCAGAACTAGCGAACTCATTACCGTAGTCAAACTTGGTTGTATTTTGCTCTAAAATGACACTAGATATTGCCACGGTTTGCCACTTGAAATTATAAATATTTAAAGTTGTAAAAACTTTTTTGAAACACTTGGTATTATAACTCAATCCGATACTGACATTGAAATCGCAGGGGTTTTAAGTTTGCCATTGCCAAACAAAAATTGAATCGGTACGATAATAACTTAATCGTCGCTGTTAAAATTGGTTAAAAACATAGAAATGGTGCACTCGTAGCAGATCTATGGTAACTTGTACTATTTTTCTGCTGATTAATGTACTGTAGAGTTAACAGTGGGTAATGGTGTTCTTAAGCATCCTAGAAAATATTGTATTTTTATGATAAATAACTAAAAGTATATATTGCTTGGTTTCACATAAATTTCCTATTTATAAATTACAATCTATAACTATTAGAAAAAACCCCTCTAAAGGCACATGATTATTTCAGGTTACCAGTATGACTTTTATACCTTGGAATACTTCAGCAATTTTAACTCTTGGTGTAAGTTACACACAGGACAAATTTCATTTAGTTCCTTAATAATATTAAATTTTCTTTCTCTAGGACCACTGCAGTCTCATATAACAAAGTGTTAATAGTGTTAAAAATTGAGAGTTATGTAATGTATATAACTATTATTTTACAACTATAAGAATAACATTTTTATAACTATTTTACACCATTATTTATGATAGAGTATCCTTTGATGTACTTATTATTTTTAACTGTGATTAGCTTTAGATATAGATTAGAATATTAATCAACACTGCCTTATTAACCATGTTAATTGTATTTAATTAAATTTAAGAAGCCTTGATAAGACATTCTGATTAGACATATTGTCAAGTGAGTATTACAACTAATTACTGCACCAAAATATTATCTTTAGAGAAAATGTTTTCCTTTTTAATCTTTTATTTTAACTTAGTAACATGATGCCACAAGCTTACTCAGTATTAAATTGAATATTTCTCTTGTATTAGCTTGTATGTCATTTATATACATATATATTTTACTAAGCCAGGATTCATAAACAAATTCTTATATTTAGGAAGCACTAAAGACTGCTGTATTACATTCAGAATTAATGTACGTTTGAAAGATAGAATTTTATTTCCCAATTCCAGAAAATACTGTCCCTACCATGCTGTTTCTGCTACTTTTCTTCATAACCATCTGTTATTTAAATTTTGTTTACTAAAACAAACAAATTATACACTAAACAGATGTAATAATATTCAATGATTGGTTCAATTCTTGGCAACTAAAGGAAGAGAAAAACATTGGGGGTTTTGCAATCCGCAATTTGATCGCACATTAATTTTAACGTACTATAGTCATAAGTACCCCTACGCTTCTGATGGCAACTAATAGATAGTTAAAATGCAAGACACATAATTTAATTGCAAGACTGTATTAGGAGGTAAATTAAAATTAATTGCCTTCAATTGTGCCTATTTTATAAATTTTAATTTGTATGTTTTATATGAACGATTCAGTGTTGATCATCAATGAAATTTTTCATGTTTCTATACTTTAAATGCTTCTTTTGACTGAAATCCTCTTTGAATTATTTATGTTTACCCAGTGACAAGAACATTTAAATATTATATTTACTTTGTTTGTATGCCTTTTGTTCTTGTAGCGGTTATGTCCCTGCTAATTGGGATGGGACATAATCAAGGCTATTAAATAAGAAACAGAAGAGGTTGTCTCATTCCCATAAGGCCTATGTAGACAGTAACAGCTGGAATCGTTACGTCACCGGCCGACCCCGTCCGCCCTAGCGATACTAGTGAGAAAAAATGGAACTAATCAGCAGGAACTAAAATTGCTATTGATGCGCGATTCTATCGGGGACCACAGATTTAATAATAATGCCATATTTTATCCGTCTCATTTCATTATATCTTTAAATTATGATTTTAAAAAAGTTTTAAATCATATTTTCAAGATTGTTTACTTTGATTACCGTACAATTTATTTCAGATTCTTCAAACTACACGAGTTTACATGGGTGAATTTAGGTCTTAGTCTTAGTCTGATTAGTATCTGGACGGGGCCAATCTGGAGGTGCGAGGTCGCCAAAATATTTGCAGGGAAAAACTACTCATCATTAAATCCTAATATAAATGTTACATTTTAAGATTTAAAAGCTAGATTATTTTATCCAACAATAATCATTTCCTTAGTTTATTACAACTCATTGCAGTAGGCCTAGATAAAAAGCATCATCCAAAACATCTAGGAGTTCGGTGCACTTATGGTTAACTCAGGCGATTTTTGAACAATATTTGTTTGTCTAAATGAATTTTATAGGTATTTTAATTAAAAATTTCATAACATTGATGTTTGTTGCAGAAATCATGTCGTTATGGGGATATTGGGTATGGATTTCTTGGTTATTATACATTGTGTCATTTGTGTGAAGATATTACCAGAAATGAATTAAAATATGTATGAAATCAAATACACTATGCCGGCAGTGGCGTGATTGATTTTTGGGTCTCCCTGTACATTTATTTTTTAGCCCTTTGTACCACTTACAATCGTAGCGCTTTAATTTATTGCAGTAAAACTCCACAAAGACGACTCAATGTAGACTAGTCGAGTTTGATGTAAGTTTTGCGGAGCTTACACTAATCTGCCGTATACTCGATGAGACCGTGAAACATTGGTTCAAAGGAAGATCAGACCGCAGGAAGGCGATCGCTACAGTACCGATTAAGTATCGTTAAATGGCCTAAAACTCGGACTAAAGATTGTATAATATCTTCTGTCCAAAACTTGTGATACCGCGGTAATGAAAAAAGCGGCCGCAGTAGCTCGTTATCGTGTTTAATGACCTTCATTACAGTGGACTATCGGGGCGCCAAAACCGAATAAAAGATAAAATTAAATTCAATAATCTTAATAATAACAGTTTAAGACCTGTTCTTATTTTAGGATTTGTAATAATTAAAACAGCTTACACAACAAAGTTTTGGTATTAATTTTAATAAATTTAATCTGTATTACTTTCTTTATCGTTATAACCTAACCACAATACTATAGTAAACAAGGGAAACAAAAACAAAGAAAATATAAACAAAGAAAGTTTACATCTGATTTAAAACAGCCAGCTGATGGGTCGGCCGATGACGTAGCACAAATGTGTTGAATTTGTGAATGAGACAACCTCCCCATATTCTATTATCCTTGGGACATAATCACTACAAGAACAAAAGGCATACAAACAAGGTAAATATCCCGTTGAATGTCAGATTTTGTAAGAATTATAATTGTTTTGTGTTATTGTTGAAGAACTTTTTCTTTGGGCTATTGTTTTAATTTTTGATAAAAATAAACAAGTTATATTTATGTTACATTGCTTGGTTGGCAGCAGATTTTTTAAAATGTTATATTGTTATGTAAGGAAGGATTGAATGATCACATGCTTTTTTCCTATGTTACTTGTACTTTATAAGTCCCGCCACATAAGTTGACGAATGGCCAAAAACAGCTGGGATGGACGAGGGGGGTGGAGGGGGTACTTTTCCAAAAACATCGAGCTTACGTTACATGCTAATTTTCATGGAACAGCTGATTATCCAATAATTTTAACTGAATAGTAGTGCAAATTCATTTGTCAAGTTACGTGGCGAGGGTTATAGAAACTTCACTAAGCTATTAATCCATTGGCCTTGTATCACGGAACCGTTCCGTGACAGCTGTTGTGGTCCCAAATTTTGTATCACAGAATGTTTCTGTGATGATGTCAACACTTAAACAATGTTATCTCCAACATTCTATTTGTCATAATGAAGCCATGTTCCGATGTAAAACTATTACCAGAAAGTCAATGTAACGTTTTTTTATAATATTACATTATCATTCACTATAATTACCTGAATGTTTTCCTTGATCTTGCTGCACGGATTGTAGCTAAATATACATTGACGTGGGTACTGATAATTTTTGTTATACTTCTTTGACTGTTCCTTTTCTTAATAAAAAACACTTGTATTACAAAAATACACTTTAGAGTTCTTCATTAATTATTCCTAAACTATTACCAGTAATCCAAATACGGTACTGTAATGCAGTCATAATATTAGTACAATAATGCCAATGAACCTTGTAAGGTTTTACTAAAAATGCTGTAAAAAATTTATTTTTCTAAGAATAGTGATTATAGAGGAATTTTTATATAGAGAATTAAATTGGCTACCTTTCTGTTGCAAATAATAAATATATATTACATTTTTTAGGATGGTAAACTTACTTTCAAAAAAAATTTTTACAGTTCAAAAAAATTTAAAAATATTAAACAATTACTGGATAGGCTATACGGCCCGCGCCAGCACCGTGTTGGCCGCATCGATAATTGTAAACATAAAGAGTTGTAAGTCTAACCTCTTAGTAAAGGGCTTTCATTAAAATACCAGCATTAAATAAAGACTGTGTTTATAGTAATACCTAAATGACTGTAAAAAAAAAGACTGTTCAAAACACTTTTATTCAGTATTTGGGAAAAAATTTACAATTAATTATCAGCCTATATGCCATGTTAGGGTTGGCTCTACCACACAGGCGAACTAGGCGACTGCCTAGGGCGCCGAGGCCAGAGGGGCACCATCGCAGCGGAGATGAGCGCCTCTGATCTGCAGTAAAATGCCCCTAATTAGTGGTAAAGAGTGCCTCCAATCGGCAGTAAAACGCCCCTGGTCGGCGGTAAACAGCACCCTTGATCAGAGGCAAAGTGCGTCCTTGATTCCTGGTAAAGAGCGCCCTCAAAAGATAGTTAATAGCCCCTTGATTGGCGGTAAAAAGCGCACCCAATAGGCATAATTAAACCGGAGATAGCGCCTCCTATAGGCAATATACACCTGATCAGAGTGGAACCGCACCCCCAACCAACAGTTAAAAGCGACCCTAAGCTATGGTAAATAGCGCCTCTAATCGGAGTTAAATTACGCTCCCAATTGATAAAAGGTGTATTTATCATAGTAATGAACTATGATAAATAGCGCCCCTGTTCAGCTGTCAAGAGCGCCCTGGCTGGAGATAAACATAACTTCTGGCCAGTCAAAAAAGCACCCCTGATCAACACCTGACCAGTGGTAAATAACGCCCCTAATCGGAGTTAAATAACGCCTCTATTCAGCGGTCAAGAGCTCTCCGACTGGAGGTAAATAGCGCCCCTGATCATATCAGAGAAATTGCACCCCAAACCGGCCGTTAAAAGTGTCACCCATCGTCAGAAAAAAGGGCCCATGATCAAGAGGCCCAATGAGGCAAAGAGCACCCCAAATAAGCATTAATAACGCCTTTGATCAGCGGTAAAGGGTGCCCCAGACTGGCGGTAAACATCCCCCCCCCCCCCCCAATTGACAATAAACATCGCCCCTGATCAGGGAGCCCTCGATTGCCGGTAGTAAAGAGCGCCCCCCTTGAAACTGATTTTTTTCTTGAGTCTGAAATGGATAATAATAATAATCATTTGCATCATTTCATATAAGTACATTTAGATCCATTTCGGATCTTTGCAGTTTGGCAATAGATAATTATTGTGCAAATTTTGTTTACAATAAATTTTAATACTTTTTTAAATCCAAATGGTTTATTTGATAATAAACTGTTGGTAAAAATATTGTTTTGTTTTAAACGTTGTTTTCTTTGTAATATGTAATAATGGCTATAAAAGAAATGGCTCGAGTAGTTTAGCAGTTGTAGGGGGGCGCTTACCGTCACTTGCGCCTAGGGCGCCAGAAATCTAGGGCCGGCCGTGTTTCATGTTACAACATGTGGGGGCTTGTTATTTTCCATTTATTATTTCAAATTAAGAGGAGAGTTTATTAATGCATCAATTGTTATAGAATAATTTATTTAGTTTTAATTATTTAAGGTGTACCTCCATTTTGAAAGAATGCTTTCAAAATTCTCCTAGGGGTGAACAGGCTCCTCTCAGAAAGTCATGCAGTGGTTCACCTGCTCCCGTTTCATGTCTTTAAAGTCCTTTAAAAGTGAGATAGGATTTAAATGAAAGACTTGCCAAGGCTACTTGATTAGTTTTTGGATTTTCTTTTATTTTGAATCCATATTACGATATAATGGTTTAAAGTTGAACAACTTTAGATCATCGTAGCGTAATATGGATTCCAAATACAAGAAAATCAAACCAAATAGCCCAAGTCTTATCTTATGTTAAAAACCTCTCTCTTTTAGCTGACTTAAAATAAAGGCGCAAAATGGAAGTAGGTGAAGCAATGCATAACGTTCTGAGGGGGATCCTTTGCCCACTCCCCCTTTTAAGTGTAAAAAAATCTAACGTTCACTTTTCTAAGATATTAATTCATGATATAATGAGATATTAATTTGTGAGCTGGTTGAACAAGTTAGGGGCAACACTGCCACTGTCAGCTTCAACATTCCTTTTGCTAGAATAAGTAAAACACAAAATCAGTTCACAATCATGTCCTTAAAATTGTTTAACAAACTTCCTTGTTCAGCCAGGTATCAGACCACATCAAAGTTCAAAAAGAATGTGAAGAATTTCCTATTGGCTCATCCTTTTTATTCTTTGTCTGAATTTTTTGCTACTCCAAATGAAATTGTAAGTAGTTTTTTTTATATATTATTTTATATATATATATATGTATATATATATATATATGTATGTGTCCCTAGACACGATAACTCTCGTAAAAATGGTCCGATCGACACCAAATTTGGTAGAGATGTGTAATCCTATGTTTATTCGGATGAGTTCGTAAACCAGACATATCGACCTATCGGAAGGGGTAGTTTTGGGGGGTTTTGTACCCCAAAAATGGGTTTTTTGCATTTTTCATATGTAATTTTTAAAAATTTCAAATTTTTATTTTTACCATTGGATTTAGCTCAAAAAAACACACAATTTAGCATTTTGAAGCTTTGCTCTATCTCCACTGGTTACCGAGATATTGCGAAGTCTAAAGACAGTACGTTGTATTTTGAGGCTCCAATGTTAATCTTATGGAGAATAAGGATGTGTTAATATTTCACTTATTAACCAATGTTTTTGGATGAAACTTGGTATTCAGCTTCATTAGGTTGAGATTCATCCATTTATGGTAAAAAATCTTGGTTTTTGTGCTTATCATGGCAGCAAACCTGCATACTCGTTTCCCATGTTAATCATATGGAGAATAGGCAAACTCCTTTAGCAATGGACAGATATTGATGAAATTTAGTGTATGGCTTCATATGGTCAAAATAATTTTTTTTTTATGCTAAAAACCTAGTTTTAGTGTTCCCCATGGCAGCATACCTGCATACTCCTTCCCTACATTTATCATAAGGAGATAAACATTTATTTCCCTATTTATGAGCTTGTGATGATTTTTGGTTTACAGGTTTATCTGGTCATAATTAATACTACTAATTTGGAAATTCGCTGAGTACGCAGGTCTGCTGCGACGGGGGTATTTATATATGAAGATTTGTGGTTTTTTTATTATGAACAACCATAAAGTCAATTTCCAACTTGTACCTTGATGTACTTTATGACCACATTCACCTGAATTGATCATGAACAATGATAACAATCACGGCTGACAAATTTTTGCCTACCAAATTAATTTGGATCACTACTGATAACTTTAAGCGCGGTCATCGCCACAGTCTCTGTGGAGTGCCATTCCAGTGAAATTTAGTTATATTTATCTCACTATCTTAGTATAGGTGTTATGTAAACAAACAGCCTGTGCAAAATAATAAAGATCTTGAAATATAACTAACTTTAAATGTTGTATAAGATCATGTAATGTTTTAATAATTTTTATCAAAATTCAGAAAGCTTTATTGTCAGCTCAAGTATTTCACACATGGTATTGTCAATCAATTCTTACTAAGAGAATATTTGCAGAATTGTTGTTTGTTTATTGACTTTATTCAAGAATATTCTATTTGAATTGTGAGGTTTCTACCATTCATTCTCTAATTCATGGAAACCTGATAAGAAAAGTAAAAAATTATTACATTATTAGTGTACCTGACGAGTATCCTGTTCAATATCGGGAGAATGAAGCTGCTCTTCTCTAACTTGTCACCACCATATACTATGTTAGTTTTTGATGTCCCGGACATATAAAACTATTATTTCATGTGTTTTATAAAGTAGTACCAGGTTAACCGAGCGTTGCTCGTTGGTTTTAATTCAGTTTTAATACTTCCACCAACAACTAATTATACTTCTTCACAGTTAACAGCTGTTTCAAAAAGTCTGCTTAACATTAATGTTTCTTTATTTTTGTTTACATTTCGTTGTTATTTCGTTACCAAAATAGCAACCCATAAGACCAATGTTAAAAATTACGATTTTTAAACTTAAATTTAGACCAAATTTGATTTTTTCTGGGATTGAGTCAGTTTCTAAACTTATTTTTTGGCCAAAACACTCTTAAATGCAAAGTTTAAGCAAAATCTAACAGCTAGATTTCGAGATCGTGGAACACACATCCCTTCAGACATTCCTCGTATTATAGTATAGGATTAAAATGTTTCTCACCACAAGCTGTTTTGTTACTGCCCTAATAATATTGTCTCCCTTTTTTACATTTGTTTGAAATATTTGCTGTAATACTTGGTGAATTTTTCCATAAGTTAATCCACAAGTGTCCATGGACACTATGCTACGTTTCCTTCAGTCACATACACTCACCGTACCACCGTGTCGTCGGTGTTTCAAATAAAGGATGTGTTACAGTAGACTGCCGACTATCCAAGCCCCCGGTATCTGAGATTCTGGGTTATCCGAAAATGCTCTAATCTGGATTTCATTAAAATGCCTTGATTCTGTTTTTGTCTTAATTAAAGTAAAAATATCCATTATTTAGTTAGTTAAATAAATACTGTAGATACACATCAAAAGTGACGTATACACAATAACTTTTCTAAAGTAAATGTTAGCTAAACTAGCCGTCTGCAGAACAATGGAACATAGTGACAGTGTATAATTTCATCTACACTTCGGGACTTTTGTTGTGCTTTTGGCCTTTCCGTGCACTCATAGATCTGTACACATATCGTATTCAAATCTATACAGTCACGATGCTCATATTGGGTCTAATTGTGTTTATTTGTGTGTCTCCAAAGAGTTATTACCGCTCTCAAAGGAGCAAACATTTGTTTTCAAACAAATCTGAAATGTTAGAACTTAAGCGGTATCAACCAGATTCTATCAGTGTCATGATTGGCTGTTGAGTTAAGTCCGACGCCGATCGCTAGTGAATTGTCACAAGCGCTTCAAGCTACTGGAGAGCAATGTTGTTATGGGGGATTGTATGAGCAATCTGCCTCCTGTCAGTTTCTTTGATTATTGGAAGCAGTATATTTTAGACAGTGTTTTGGTGTGAACTGTAGCATGAGTTTATAACTTAAAAGAACGGTACTATATTTCAATTTTTTTTACTTAATTTTTTTTATATCCCAAAAACCCCTATATTTATTCATGAAATATATATTTTACAGGAAATAACATGCGGATACAATCTTGTAACACTACACCCTGCATGCTTCTTTTTTCTTAAAATTAAAATAACTTCGGATTATCCTAGGTTTTCGATATCCAAATTGGCCTCAGTTCCGAAGACCGTGGATAATCGGGAATCTTCTGTATTAGTTTTATGAAAAACGTAGAAAGTTATGGCAATAAATGAAATCTCATACTGGTGTGATAGTGAAAAGCATCTTCCAAGCACAATAATTAGAACCTTGTACTCTAAATTAAGAATTCACATTTTCATATAGTCCTGGACACTTATTTGATAAGTTTTTATAACATCTATAACAAAATATGTTCGTATTGTTGAAAATGGCTGGAAGAAAGGAGATGAATTTCTGCAGTTAGTAGTATTTTTTATGAAATTTATTTTTTCCACTAGAGGGTATGACTTTTGTGGTTTTGAATAGTTTACTACTGGATAACCTAGGAATGGCAAATACTTCTGAAGCCAACACACAACAAAGGAAACACACTTTCAGTATTTCAATACATTTGTGACCCTTTCTTTATTAAAAAATATATATACGAGATTTTATTAAAATATAAAATGTATACAAAAATATTACTTAAAAAATTTAAAGAATTATACAATAATTTGTTATTGACCTAATATAAGATATGTATTCCTGCACCATCCTGGAACTCATTGGCTGATCTCCACTTTCTCCTGCTTCTTCTAAGACACATGCTCGTTGCCCTTAGTATTGTGCATGTTAATCTTGTTCTTAATGGGGCGGTCTACCCCTGGCGCGCACCCAAATGCAAGGGGTTTTTATAATCGTGTTATCTTCTGCCAAATGAAGCCTAGAGCTATAAAGGGGTCATATTAAAGAAGAATAACGGTACTAATTTTCCTCTGCTACACTTTTGTAATTAGTTCATTAAAACCAATAGAAAATTTCAGTTAAAAATCTATAAAAACAGATGATTTTAGACAGTTATAGCTGAAATTAGATATTTTATCTTAGAATTCTAAAAAGATAGCCGACTAGATCCTTTTTTCTACTTTAAAAAAAAGTTAACAGGCAATCTCTATCTTAAGCGGTTAGTTTTAAAACACGATCCCCGTAAACCTCTGCATTTACAAAACTAAAAACAGGTGATTTTAGACAGTTATTACTGAAATTAGAAATTTTATTTAAAAATTCTAAAAAGATAGCCGACTAGATAACTTTTTCTACTTTTAGAAAAAGTTAACAGCCAATCTCTATCTTAATTGGTTAATTTTAAAACACGATCCCCGTAAACCTCTGCAGCCATCAAACTCGCCTAGCGCTATGGCCGCGAGGCGGCATTCGGCATTGTTGTTTTGGCTGGGGTAGACCGCCCCCTTAACCAGTTTATTATTATACTGTAGGGCTTTTGCCATTTTTCAGACAGCCTCTCTGCCATGGCTCTCAGGAGATATGTGAATTCTTCTCCGAGTATACCTTCTACAGAAGTAACCAGTGGAGTAAACGTTGCATTCCTTTCACTTTTTTGGACTCGTGTGTAACCAAAATGGATAAATTATCCACCAACTGAAATTTGAAAACGTTGAGGAAAATAACACTTTCTCCATATACTATGGTATAGGGGGGAAAAGTAAAAAAGACTTAATAAAATCTACAAAGGATGCAATTTTTTACCTTTTTTTAAATACTTAAAGATAACTCATTTTTCCTAAAAAAAAAATAAGCTAAACAAAAGTTGGTTAGGCCAAGTTGAAATGTGTAGCCTTATCTAGAGGATCATTTCGAGTGATGCTGTGTTATCGCAAACGGTAAGATATAGAGAAAACTTTAAATTAAATGGGGAACATTACTTAATTTTTTATCCCAATTAAAAATATGAACTTTGATTTTGAAAATTTGACCACTATTTCAAATGGTGGCCAATTAAAAAATGAACCCCCTACATATTTTAGTGTGTGTGTGTGTGTGTGTGTGTGTGTGTTTTTTTTTTTTTTCATTATTTCTATGTAATTTTAGGATTTATTTATTCTTTGTCATTTTTTAGCGAATTTCCCATAGGGAATAAGCTATTGCCGTAGGTCTCATGGTAAGACCTAAGCCCGGGACCATGTTACTTTTCGTTTTTAGGTGCCCAGAGAACAAAAATAATAGTCATTAAAATTTATATATATATGTGTCCCTAGACACGAAAACTCTCGTAAAAATGGTCCGATCGACACCAAATTTGGTAGAGACGTGTAATCCTACGTTTATTCGGATGAGTTCGTAAACCAGACATATCGACCTATCGGAAGGGTAGTTTTGGGGGGTTTTGTACCCCAAAAATGGGTTTTTTTTTCATTTTTCATATGCAATTTTTAAAAATTTTAAATTTTTATTTTGACCATTGGATTTAGCTAAAAAAATACACAATTTAGTATTTTGAAGCTTTGCTCTATCTCTATTGGTTACCGAGATATTAAAAAGCCTAAAGACAGTACGTTGTATTTTGAGGCTCCAATGTTAATCTTATGGAGAATAAGGATGTGTTAATATTTCACTCATTAACCAATGTTTTTGGATGAAACTTGGCATTCAGCTTCATTTGGTTTGAGATTCATCCATTTGTGGTAAAAAAAATCTTGGTTTTTGTGCTTATCATGGCAGCAAACCTGCATACTCTTTTCCCATGTTAATCATATGGAGAATAGGCAAACTCCGTTAGCAATGGACAGATATTGATGAAACTTAGTATATGGCTTCATATGGTCAAAATAATTTTTTTTATGCTAAAAAGTAAAAACCTACTTTTAGTGTTCCCCATGGCAGCATACCTGCATACTCTTTTCCTACATTTGTTATTATAAGGAGAATATACATTTATTCCCCTATTTATGAGCTTGTAATGATATTTGGTTGACAGGTTTTTCTGGTCATAATTAAAACTACTAATTTGGAAATTCGCTGAGTACGCAGGTCTGCTGCGACGGGGGTATTTATAAATCTGACAGTTAGGGAGCTAGATGAGGCAATTAAAGTTCATTTTTACTTCCCTAAGAATAACATGGTGCAAACTTTATCTACCCATATCTCCCAAATAAAAAATACTCAAGAATAAAATGTCTTAAAATTAAATAGATATTTTTAAAACTCCATAAAATGTAGAGTGTTCCATAAGAAATTTTTTAATTGGCCGCTATATTTTTAAAATCAAAATTCATACTGTATTGTTAATCTCAATAAAAAATTAAGTAATGTTCCCCAAAAGCTTTCTATAAATTCCACCGTTTGGGATATCACAATGGTGGCACCACTTGAAATTATCATCCTGGAAACAAGTTAACTTTTGCATAAATGACAATTTTTATGAGTGAAATGTTCTTTAAACATAATTATAGGAAATTCTTATTCTTGAAAATTTTTTATTTTACTGAGTGGTTTCGGAGATACTATATGGGCAGATAAAGTAATGCCCCGTGTTATTCTTATGGAAGTAAAAATGAACTTTAATTGCCTCCAGCACCATAACCATTAGGTATAGAGAAAAAGGTATGGTGTTCCACAAGAAATTTTTATTTTGGAAAATGACGGCCAAATTTTCAAAAGAAAAATTCATACTTTTCATCGCAATAAAAAAACTGAGTAAAGTTCTCTCTAAATCTTATAGTTTCCGATATCACAATGGGACGGTGGCGACGTCCTGTAATCCAGCTACTTGGAGGTCACGAATTGTAGATAGTTAGTTATAAGCGATGGCTTGTGGAGGCGATGTTCCCTGGTGGGGATTAACGTCCGCACTAGTGAACATTAGTTCATCCATAAAGACCATCCTCATAATTAGATCAATTCATATATGGGAGGTTGAAATTGTGGTTTGGATCCCACATTAAACTGTAGGTCCCCAGATACCATTCGCTGTTGGGCTATTAATTAACAGTCCTGTCTAAGGAGAATGTCGGCCTTAGTCAGTACCAAGACTACAAGATCGTGCCACAATCATCCTAAACTCATCTCTCATTCATATTCAGGTTAAAATACCTACTATGTGAGGTCCCTGTCTCAAATTAGTGATTTAATGGTGGCGCCACTTTAAACTATCACCCTGTATCACAGGATGTCTACCAAATTTCACAAACGGAATTCCTGACTTTACCAGGCTTCTTTTCTGATAATTCCCAACCAAAAAATAGCCTCACAGCCCATTTTTTTTAAATTCCCTAAAATAATTTGAAAAGCTGTAAAATAACACCTAACTTGTAAAATACCATATTTTTGTTAAAAAAAATTAGTTACTCCGACCAAAGACCGAAATTCCTATCAAATCAAACAGTTCTTTGTTTTGTAAATAAAATTGGCAGCAGTACAAAGATAAAAACAAAAACCTCACATGGGTCACGAGGACCTGTGCGTGGGGTGAACTATTATTCCGACCTCACAAAACCCACAACTTCCTGACTTTTTCCTGCCACTGGACACCCTGTACATTTTGGTATAGCAAGCATGATTCATTTCCTTTTTGTCAGTTTGTGTGCATTGTAAGAGCAATTTTTGCAAACTATTAGAAAGGTAGTGTCCTGTAAATGATCAGAATCCTATGACAATTCACATTGCCCCCATTGCTAAACTTTACAGGCTTTCAAAGTTTCAATGTTAATCCTACAGAAGAAGTATGATAAATTAATTGATTGAATCATTAGACAGCTGTTCTAGTAATAAATGCTATCAAAACAGGGAGAACAGCATTTATGTTTCTGTAGTGAAATATTTTGGCACAGATCAACTGAAAATTTTGTCGAATTTTAATTGGGAGTTTTACCACGTCTACTTACTGTATTTCCCATCCTATTTTTTACTTTTTCAACTTCCTTAGTCACTATGAAGTTTGGTGCTTTTAACAGAACTTTCAGTAAGACAAATTGGCAGATTTGAACATTCAAGCGAATCCACCAACACCAACACTGAACTACAAAAATTTAAATGGGGAAATAACTTATTTTAATTTCTATAAATATAAGGGCAAAATTTCCTTGCTATATTCCTGTTAGTCTATAGTTTCTATTGGTGCATATAAAATATAAATAAAATATAAAATTGGTGCATTGTAAAATATAGGCCTAACTTATATTTTGAAATATGAAATATGAAACAAATTAATTAAGAGTGTAGGTATCTAAGGACACCCACAGCAAAAATAAATTAGTTCCCATTTTAAAATGCACTGAATTTAAAAATAAGTTAAAATAATCCCATTTTAAAAAACAGAATGAAAATAAAACAATAAGATTCAAGAGGTAGCTAAACTGGATAACCTATAAGGGACTAAAGTGTTTTATAATTCGACACCATTGCTATTTTCAGCTATTGCATTATGACGAATCTTCTCAGTAATAAGTACTGTAGGTCATTTGTAAAAAGCATCTGTATTATTGTGAACATTGATGGTTAACACAATACTTGAATTAATAACAGAAGTTGAGTAATAACTAACAAATAATTAAAATCACACAAAACTTTGTGCAGCCCTAGACTTCTTTCAACACAGCTTATAACTTATTTTAATTATCGATGGACATTTTTGGAAGATAGATAAACACTAGGCCTAAATACTGAAGTAAAACAACATCCCCACAGTAACAATGAGGTCGGATAGCAAAATTTAAGCTCGATGAGATAAACTACCCTACTGGAACTATTACCATTTACAGGTTACACAGATCAGGCCTACTATTTCGAAATAAATTGTTGATTGTTTAAAGGGAAAAACTCAATCTTTTAAAACAATTTTATCATAACTTGCAAAGATTATTGGTCGTATCTTGAAAAAAATTGTTCAACAACTAACTAATCGCATAATTGGCAGACTAAAATAAAACCCTCAAGAAATTATAGAAATAACTTTATTTGCTAATGGTACATCAATATGTTTAATTTACAGAACACATCTTGTGACACAGATCGATAATCTTTCCATATTTTAACAATAAAAAGTTCAATTCATTATAACAAGTTTCACATTTCATTAAAAGTTCAACGGTATAATTATACACTTGGATTTGCAATTTAAAATAGACTTGTAAAAAATATATTTCATTGTTTAAAACATGTTTAACCAAAAATAGAGGCAAGTTTAAAATCTCTTGGAAGATTTAGTAAAAATTCCAAAAAATACATAGGCCTAGTTATTATATTCAGTTCTCTGATGAAATAGTAAAGCATTAGTGGGTAAAATATTGTATAGTCTACTGTATAACTTAGTATGATTATTTAACACTAACAAAAGGTATATATATAATACATTTACTAGCCTACATCTGATACAAACATGTTCCATATTCTATCCTAAATTTGACACTTCTTTTTTCACATATTATCTATAACATTGAACAGCTCACAAACTGTCTGATGTTTGAAATAAGAGAGAACAAGGGTTTATGCTAAAGAAAACAGTGATTCAACCTTAGTATTATACTATGACAGCTTCTGTAAAATATATGCCGGGTGCTTTATGAATTGTAATGATTTATTTCCAGTGGATTAGGCAGTTACACTTTTTCAATGGCATGATTTGGTTTGAACTGAGTGGGTTACAAAATAACCTATAGTTTGGATTTATTTCTGGAGTGCACAGTAGGCTCTATACAGTAATCCTAATTTCACACTAAGTTAGAGTTAAAAACTTCTGAATAGTAAACCCACTTATTACTTTTACGCTTAACGGCTCTGTATCAAATTAGACTTTGTCTTCAAGGAATTAATAATAGGCTTACTGGCCAAAAATCCAAATTTCCTAGTAAATTGTTAAGAAACCACAAGTGATAAGACATTCTAATAAAGGTTCATTTACGTATATTTTAGAAACCTGCTTCATAGAGAGTTGGTCCCAAACAAGAACTAAAAAATGATAAGTGAGGTTAAATGAGGGTTTTCAACAACTTCTAGAGCAAATTACAGCTACTTTTTTCTCTGAATGGGTTAGCTTTCTGGGAGCTAAATCCAACAAGAAGACAATCTTCCTGCTCATGTTCAGTGATGTATTTTATGATGTCTTGAACTGCTTGAGAAACGCTTATGCGCTTAATTGCAGCTTCTCTTCGAAGCTGCTCTGTTACTTGCCTCTGTTGTTGCAAGTTGGAAATCATCATATCCATAACAGCGGTATCTGAGAGGCCTATTTTAGGGCGTGGTAAAGAACTTTAACTGTGAAAACACGGCCTTCAAAAGGCAAAAGCACTGGCAAAAATAACTTGTTAGTAGACACTAATTCCAGCGGAAGCACTTCTCGATTGCTTGGAAAAATAAGAACAGCAATAACTCCAGAGTATAATCAAGTAAGCAGCAGACATACAATAAAACTTCAAGTTATTTACAACGGATTAACTAATAATGTACTTAATAGAATTAGACTTCTAGACAGCAGGACTGACAGGAGAAGAACAACGAACGAACGAACGTTTTGACGTTCCAACCAATCAACAACCACCGATTAATTGACAATCAGTGCTGCCACAACAAAAGACCCCAAAGAGTAAAAAAACAACTTATCAGGAAATTTAAATAATTTCTATTCATCGTTTTTATTTTTAACTCATTGCAGCACGGAATTATTCCACATTCTGTAACCCCAAGTTGCACGGAACTGTGAAAATGAAAATAACGTCAATATTTTTTTGTTTTCTTTTTTCTTGGGTCACAAAATAACATGTGGTTATGCATTTGATATTTTTTGTTTATATATACATATAAATAACGGGTGTTACATTTTCTGTAACACTATGCAATACGATGCTAAAGGGTGTTACACATTTTGCATCTCTATGCAGCATGAAATCCTAGTAATTTCCACTGAAACACAAAGTATAATGTTGTATATTTGCTAGGACATTGTGGTGTGAATGAAAATGCACATGACTAGGTAAAAATGTGGATTTATTATTATAAGACACAATACGTATGACAACTTTCAGAAGAAAATATAAAAATGACTTACAATTATAAAAATGACTTACTGCCATATAATGAAAATAGTCCAATGGAAAATGATGAATTTTTGCTAAAATATACAGTACACAGAAATTATTATTCTGTATTACAAATTGTGGACAAAACCTTGAATGGAAACACTGTGGGGAGCAAGGGAGGACACATACCTGTAAAAATTATTTCCATATCGGACTATTTCATGATATTTAATCCTTTGAGTGATACTTTTGAAAGCAGTCCTTATTTTTCCCCAAGCACAGTGGTACACAGCAAATACAACACATCCAGAATGTTGACACTTGTTTCTTTTTTGTACTACATAAGGCACACCGCCGTCTTGTAGCTCTTTTAGGTCGATGCGAAGAGCCAGACCGTCTTATTTCGACAGGCACATTTGGTTTGCTGCAAGCTACCTGAAGTTTTTTACTGGGCCCAGGGCTACTGTTAGTTTGTGTAACAAACTGGTCCCCGACAAGTCCAAACACGATTTTCCGTCGAAATGTCTTGAGGTCCAATCTTTCAATAGGAAGGCAGTTGTGAATCGCAAACGCATTTACGATAGCAGCGTCGACAAAGAAAAAGAAAATCCTGTGCCACCACTTACGACTTTTTCGGCTTATTTCATAAGCGGCTTTTCTTTGGTCAAACTTATCGACGCAGTTCATATGCAAATTATAGTCCAAAATGGCAGATGGGCAGGTAACATTGATGCGCTCCCCATTTGGTTGCTTCCTCTTGACTGTAGTGGATTCACGTGGGTCATGGAAATTAGATACCATGTAAACAGCTTTATTGTCGATCCACTTCACCGCAGACACCCCTTTGTCACTAACGTACCAGTCATAGTCTCCACGGGTCATGTCTGCTGTAGCCTTGAACTTTGGCAGATTTACTCTATCGACATTTATCGTTCCACACGCATTTATACCTACGTCTTTTAGATCTTCCATAAAAAAAACACTGACAAAGTAGTTGTCAATATACACACTGTGGTTCTTTTGTTGTAAGCATTCTGTTATTCTTCTCACTACTGATGGGCCTAGATCATATTGTCTTCCTTCGGCAACTTTTCCTGTGTAGATTTCAAATTTGATGATGTATCCCGACTTGTCAGCTAACATCCACAACTTGTATCCGCGCTTTATTGGTTTTTTGGGGAGATACTGCTTTAATGTGCTTCTTCCTTTGAATTTAATCATAGACTCGTCGACTGCTAACACTTGTCCAGGTTTGAAGTTTTCTTCAAAATTTTTTCCAATACTATCTAAGAAAGGTCGAAGTTTATAAAGTTTGTCATACTTTTCATCTCCTCTTGGTGGCATGATACTATTGTCATTTAGGTGAAGGTTACCTAGTAGCCAGCTAAATCTGTTTACAGGCATAACTCTGCTAATGAAAGGATCATTAAGATCGATGTCATTAGACCAGTAGTCTCTGTAGCTTGGCAACCTTTTTATTCCCATAAGTATGTTGATACCAAGGAATGCCTTTACTTCCTGTGCTGTTGTCGGAATATACCTTTTGCCTGACTGCTGAGCGTATAAATTGGTTTGGAAGACGATATTATCAACTATATCATCTGAAATCATTGTTTCAAAAAGATTTTTTGGCGATGGATCTTCCATTGACTTGATTTTTTCTGATACACCGACAGGGCTGCCTACTATTCCTGATTGATTTGGGACGATATTTACCTCTTTACTCCATTTAGGAGCGGGCCTTACTTCAGGACCAAACTTAACAGGTTTTTGCTTTTTTGTTTTAGTCCCTCCTTTTCTCTTTATCCCCCGTGTTATTCTAGGCTCTGATATCCTTGTATCATGATTTACAATCTCAAAATTATTATCATCAGCTTTTGTCGAATCATCAAGCAATTCGGAGTCTTGGCATACTGTTTCTTCTACTACTGCCAAATCTTCATCTGGATCGCGAGCTTCTGTCCAGTTTAAAGATATCGGCTCATTCTGGATACCATCGTCATGAAAGTCAAGATTTGGTTCAGTCATTTTCCAATAATCATGATCGATAAGTGGCATGAGGCAATCAACTTGTTCATTATCCATAAACGCAGATTGTCCGATTTCTGTATCATCTTCATCTTGTTCAAGGTCATCTTCCGATTCGCCACCTGAAGGTATCGGTTGAAGAAGAAGATATTCTTCAATTTCTTTCTCATCGAGAATTTCCCGTGACATTGTGCCACCTAGAAAAAATCAAAAGACATGGTAAATAAATTGGAGTCTACAGTAAAAATTATTATGTTCAGCACAAAACATTTATGCAGAAGTTGTGGATACAAAAATATTAAGTGTACTTGTGCTGAATAAATAAATTGCAGCTAGGAGAAAAAAATTAAGATCTGCAAATGGGATTCCATGTTACATGGTGTTACACTTTTTGAAAAAGGGGTAGACCCCGCTTGCATGGTGTTACATAATTTGTACTAAATAAAACCTATTACCTAGCAACGTCTAACTGAAATAAACCATGGGAATACAACATTATAATGTGTAACAGAACCTTAAGTTTATTTTCTATTAAGAATAATTAGAATCAATCATAAACTTACCTCAATAATCATAAAAATATGAAGAGCAACACAAAACACGAACAGGATCACACGTGAGCATCTCTGAAGACAACAACAGAATGAGTTCCCTCCAAATATCCACCTAACCTATCTAGCGGTGATGTGTTGAACTACAGGAGAATAGTTACAAAGTAGTAGCGCTGTGTGTCTGGTTGAAAAAAAATCAAACATATGGTGTTACACAAAATGTAACACTGTGAAACAATGGACGAAAATTTGGTGTTACACTTTCTGTAACACTATGCTGCAATGAGTTAATTGAGGGGTTTTAATTGAGAGTGAACTTCTTCATCCACTACACTATGGTTCACCACATGTTGCTAACTGAATTTGAAGGTTGGGCTAATTGAATAAATAAAATAAAAAAATCTAATGTATTCATCCAATCTCGCCCAATAATTGTAGAAACCATCCTATGTACAGGGAGGCAGGTTTTCATTGACCCCATTATTGCAATAGTATAACGACATCTCCTTTTGCGCGGTATCAGTTTAGCCGTTTTCGAGATATAAGTGGTGTAACAAACATGACTTTATTTAGATTCTCAGTTCAGGGTGGTGGAACCGGGAAATACAACGTATAATGCGGTTACCGCTGATCACTTTTCAACAAGTTTTTCATTTCAAGCAGGAATAAATAAGTAAATCCAACCATAAATGAAATAGCATTTACCTTTTCCGTATTTATATTTACCGTGTGTGTGTGTAAAACTCTCTATTAATATATTTTTGGAATGTCTTGTTATCTTGAATATACAGTATATGCCTATAAAACATAAGTTACGCACGAAAAATAAGGATGAAATAAAAAAGCCGTTAATATGTTTCAGAATGCAATGTTGAACCCAAATATGTCATTACTATCAATCCCTGATAAATAACAAGCATGAAATATTTAATGACCTAAACCTAGTTACGCTCCAGTTAGACCCTGTCCCATAGCAGGTCTAAGTTGAAGCCGAAAATAACTCTATTCATGCTCGAGTTTATCTTATTTGCGCAACTACTTGGACTCTCAAACTCACAAAAGAAATATTATCTTTTACTCCCAGATTACCCAAAACACACGTATCTCGGACCCGAATAGTTCGGCGGCAGTTTATCCCTCTCATACTTAGCTCACAAATTATCTTTACACTGCGGCACACATAAGCCCGAGCTCCCAGCATAAACCCGATTTTTTTTACTCGGGCGCAAAATCCGGATATAACCAGAATTTAAGCCCGGGACTAGGCTAAACCCGAGCTCTCAAACCGCCTTTCAATTTATTTTAGATGTTTTGTTTTAAGTTTAAAGTAATTTGTTTATAATGGTCTTTTGTCACCTCAAATCACCGGTTAATCAGGCATAATGTTTTTGTAATGCACTTTTTTTGTGGGAATGTTTAGCAGTGACATAATTTGACTTGCATTTATGTGTTTAGGCCTACATTTTTACTGGAGTAATGTCAATAAATACATTATTATAGACTAATAAGTACTGTCATATACTTTACATACTACAGATACATTTAGTTGAGCGGAGCGAGCGAAGCGAGCGAAGCTCCTATACTACACTCTGGCTTTTTATTTACAAGTACTCCTCCTGAACGGCTGGAGTGATCCTCACGAAATTTTGCTCGGTCATAGTAACCATCTATGGGAAGGTATAAATCTGAAATGGTCCAAATCGGACATAAGGGTTCTGCCCTACGGCCCTTTAAAGTTACCATGTTATTTTAATAGGAGAAATATTTTATCTGGTTTGTTTACTGTTTGTTGATTATACAGCTGTTATAAGGATCAAATTTAACTGCAGGCTGTTACTATCAGCTGTTTGTGAATACAGTAGTTTTATGTGAAATTGTTGTTTTGTTTATTTTAATGGTTTGTTTACATTTGTACGTGAATGAAAAACCATGTTTACGGAGAGGAAGTGCAAATCTTGGACGACGCACCATTTAATATTTTCAGCAAACCTGCGTAATCAAAAATGATTAGAGTATTGCAGACTTGTGGTGAGTAAGCGCAGCGAACAACCTAAATCTGGCGACGAGTGTGTGCAGTGAATGAGCCGACCCAAAGGGTGAGTGAGCGCAGCGAACGAACTAAATTGATGGCGAGTGAGCGTAGCGAACGAGCTGACCAAAATGGCGAGTGAGCGCAGCGAACGAGCTTAACCCTGACGGCGAGTGAGCGTAGTGAACGAGCTCACTTATGCATTACCTATAAAACATTTGCTATTATTGATCTAAAAAATAGTCGCTCCGCTCAATATTGCAAGCAGACAACTGCATTTTATACCTAGTATCTTTAGTACTGACTTGTGTTATTGCAAAACTGCTCTCCTGTCTGTCTAAGCCGGTGCGTACGTCCGATTATAGGAAGATAAATTTTAAGCCTAATGAAATTAAGGAAAGTCGGCAAGCACCATTGGAAGTCTCCAGACCTTTCACAGTAGATCAGCTGGATGTGGCGGTTGATGCTATGCCAATTGGCAAAGCAGCAGGTATGGATGAAATCTTCCCGGAATTCATAAAACACTTGGGTAAAAAGGCTAGACAGTGGCTTCTTGCAGTTTTTAATTCCATAAGGGAAACAGGCGACTTGCCTGGTATATTTAGAAGATCGAAAATAATAGCTGTCTTGAAGCCAAATAAATATCCACAACTGCCAGAAAATTACCGACCTATAGCTCTTCTTAGTGTCTTTTATAAGCTGCTCAAGAGGTTGATATACAACAGAATCCTCCCTGTTCTCGATTCCAGCATCCCCGTCGAACAAGCTGGGTTTAGGCCTGGGCGCAACTGTTGTGATCACCCACAGTACCTGGGAGTCACTTTAGATCGGTCTCTCACATTCAAAAGCCACCTACAAAAGACAGCAGCCAAGGTGAGAGCTAGGACTAACATTGTCCATCACCTTGCTGGCTCCACATAGGGAGCCAATGCACAAGTTCTGTGAACCACTGCTTTGTCCCTGGTTTACTCAACCGCTGAGTACTGTGCTCCCGTGTGGCTGAACAGTGTGCATGTCAGAGAGATCGAAGTTCAACTAAACAAGACTATGAGAGCCATAAGTGGTACACTCATGACAACACCTGTACCCTGGCTCCCAGTGCTATGTAATATCGCTCCACCTGAAATAAGACGAAGGGAGGCTCTTACAAGGGAATATAATATAATAATATCTTATCTGCTCCACAGCTACCCATCCGTGATTACCTACCACAGGAGATGGGCAGATTGAGGTTCCAGTCCCGAAGACCACCACTGCGGACAGCATCCCAGTTTACGGAGACAAACTTTTCAATCCATACCGTCTTTCTCCTGGGACTCTTTCCAAGGCCGGAATCAATTTTTAATTGCTGACCCAACCTTAGCAGTAAGTGGTATGGATCTCCCTCGGAAGCAGTGGACTGTTCTCAATCGATTCCGCACTGGTGTGGGAAGATGTAATTATTGGAAATACAAATGAGGAATGACAGAAGACCAGTCATGCGGCTGTGGAGCGGAGTTCCAGACTATGACTCACATAGTCAATCAGTGCCCTTTGAATGCTTTCCCCGAAGGATTGATTGAACTGCATTGTGCAAGTGAAGCTGATGGGCTGCAATGGCTTAGCGCCCTGGTTTTAGCTTTATAAAGAGAGATCATCTCTTTATGTTTTAGTTTAGTTTTTAAATGTTTTGACGCAGATGCTATGCACCGCAGAGAATCTTTTTTTTATTTTTCTGAAGTTGGTGGCTGGCTATCAATGCCACATGATATATATATATATATATATATATATATATATATATATATATAGTATCTATAGTCAAAGGTACTTTATATTGGTTTGAGGCTGTAAAGTTATTGATAAATTTGAACTTGGCACAACTTAGTTAACTTATCTTAGTTAAGAAAAATAAATTAAGTCATTAAAATAAATGAAAACAACTGAGACAGTAACGGACATATCACATCGATCTATTAAAACTATAATATTAATAATAGCTATAGATTTGAAATGCTAAAGGTACACATTATGTATAATCTAAAGAAATCTACGAAGATCCCTTCCTGGATATCACTGGATCTCAGTGAGTACCAAGGTCTGTAGAGGAAAAAGCATAACTTCCTTCTAAGGTCAGCTGAATAGCTATTTTTTGTGTTCCGGATATGAAGCGTCTAAACTAAAACGGAAGTCAAGTTACGTTATAATATTTACCAAGGAGGTTATATTCTAATACTGGAGGTGACACTGATAGGTTAATTTTGGCGAAAAAGCGCGCCGGTGATTTTGTTTGGTTGGCAATCCTGAAGTACCGTTTTGTCGTTCTTTGAACGGTAGCTAAAAGATATTCAAATCAACGAAATGTTTCGAATCTTCTGGGAACAATGAACGAATGAATAGGTACGCTAACCGGCAACCGAGAGACAATCAAGACAATCAAGAGTCTTGAATAATACCCCCTGTCGCAGCAGACCTGCGAACTCAGCGAATTTCTTAATTAGTAATAGTAGTGGGGAATGGGGGCTTTTGGGCCAGTTCAAGGTCACCCGAGCGATGACGTCATCGATGACGTCATCGAGGTCAATGACCTCATTGATGACGTCATCGATTGCATCATCGATGACGTCATCACCAATGACGTCATTTCCTTGACGTCACACCCATGACGTCACAAAAATGACGTGCTGATGACGTCATCACCCCTTACGTCACCAAGATGACGTCATCGATGTCACAAAGGTCAAGGTCACGCTGAAACCTAAAATTTTTTGGCACTTTTGCTGTTTCTCGCACTACGCTCCGAGTTTCAGTCACAGTTACCATGACCTTGACGACTTGGAGCGAATTTGCGATGAGAAACAGCAAAAGTGCTGAGGAAACTTGAAGTTTGCAACGTGACTCTGCCTAAACCGTCATGTGACACCGCTCGGGTGACCTTGAACTGACCCAGAAGCCCCCATTCGACCATTACTGCAACCGCGATGCGCACCCTAAGACAGACACCGAGCGACTGACTGTCCGGCCCCGCGCACTCTAGGTATATGGGAAGTGGTGGGGGAAATTGTGATGACCTTGGGAAACTTGAAAATGTCAAGCCGGGTAGCACCGTTTCGGTGCTACCTTAAAGTTACATGCTAAAGTGTGATGACCTTGAGTAAAAACATAGAAATACTACAAGTTGATACCGCCCCAGAGTTAAAGTATGGTGACATTGAGTCAAAACACTGAAATACTATAAGTTGAAATCATCCCAGAGTTAAAGTGTGGTAACCTTGAGTCAAAACACAGAAATACTACTACAAGCCGATCCCGCCCCCAAAGTTAAAGTGTGACGATCTTGAGTTAAAACACTGAAATGCTATAAGTCGAAATCATCCCAGAATTAAAGTGTGATGACCTTGAGTCAAAACACAGAAATAGTACAAGTCGATATCATCCCAGAGTTAAAGTGTACTGACCTAGATTCAAAACACAGAAATACTACAAGTTGATGTCGTTCCAAAGTAGAAGTGTGGCGACCTTGAACTACCCCAAATTGTCAGGAATTGGAGTAGCAACAGCGATGTGCACCCTTCGACGGACACCAAGCGACTGACTGTCTGGCTCTGCGCACTCTAGGTATATGGAAAGTGGTGGGGGAAATCTCAAGGTCATCCAAATTGGGTTTTAAAAAATAAGAAACTCTAAACTTCATGCTCCTCTTCTTCCCTTTCCACCTCATTTGTAGGATATATGGTTGACAACGGTAAATGTGACAAATACTCCGGTGATTGTTGACCTCCACTGTGATCTGATTCTTGATCGTCTTGCTGCATTATAACTTCAGACCAATCATAATCTAAAGTGACCTTGAGCTTTATTCCCGGGTTGTCGAGGAGAATAGACTTCATCCAATCGCAGATGGTTTCTAAATAATGCACGTCGTTGATTGTCAATTTCCAACTTGTAGTGGGTACATCTTCGGTGGAAGACATGTCATCGCAAGCAGGTGTGTCCGCCATGGTTGTTGGAGGAGGAATGATGCTTTTTGCAGCGAGCAATGCTGGTATAACAGAGTGGTGGGGGAAATTTCAAGGTCACCCAAATGGAGTTTTAAAAAAGGAAACTTTGTCTATTTACTTATAACATAACCACTTAAACTAAAAGGATTGGGATCAACAGTACGTTTAATCATCATATTCGGTATATTCTTCATGTTTCTCAGTTTTCACCTCCGCCCAAATAGTACCTCCACTCTTTAGCTCCTTTTCGGCTTCTTCTAGTTGCTGGGTAATCGCCATCTGACATTGAAGTTCAAAATCATCACGCGGCACAGATCCGCAAATATCCATTTGAGCCAACCAGAGCTGCCTAAGGTTCTTTTCCTTTTCCTCGACAGCTTCGACGGCTGCATGTAATTCCTTTTCTGTAATAGAGGAGTCCCACAATTGTTGATGATCGGTTTTGTTGACAACCTCATTTTTGGACTCCTTGTACAAATCGTTCAGCTCCTGCTGAGTCTTAATGGTTACCTCCTCGTAACTAGCACAACTTACATTGAGAGACATCTTGATGTTGTATGGTTGACCGTTGGAGTTGAAATGAAGCTGAGGTACAGCGCTTGGGGGTACTATAAAAAAGTGGGGGAAGTTTCAAGGTCATCCAAATTGTGTTTTAAAAAATCCTATCTTGTTACTGAGCACATATGTCAGTAACAAGATAGGTGTTTTTTCTCTTTTACATCTTTAATATAATAAAGAAATAAACATATTCTACAATGGTAAGAAGAAGAAACCAACTGCTAGTCAGCTGAAATAATCCAAAGTCTGGCTCGCTTCAGTCTTCATGGACGCCGGTGATGAAGTCGCTGGAGAAGAGTAATGTTCAGACTCTTCTTTTGGGTGTCGGAGATTGCGTATATTGCAAGCGTAGACTTGCACATTTATACGGTAGCCTCGCGCCACCATCAGCTGCAACTCCTTGTATAAGTCGTTCAGCTCCTGCTGAGTCTTAATGGTTACCTCCTCGTAACTAGCACAACTTACATTGAGAGACATCTTGATGTTGTACTGTTGACCGTCGGAGTTGAAATGAAGCTGAGGCACAGCGCTTGGGGGTACTATGAAAAAGTGGTGGGGGTGTTTGCATTGAAGCATGTTTGACCTTTAGCTTGGTGGTAGGGGTAACTGTGAAATGCAAAGGTCAAAGGTCAAGGTCACCCGCGAAGTTTAAAAAAAAAATGCAACATATCAATATGTGACAAACCTCACATATTGATATGTTGCATTTTTGTCTTTTGTCTTTTATGGTTTATTTATAAAACATTACAATAACATATGTACAACAGTAAAACTTAAATCTAACACTGCTGCTTGTCGACGATGTGGATGGTCAACTCGGTGGAATTGCTACCCGTGCAACCGTGGGAAACCAGGTAGAGACAGCCAGGTTGGATGGAGCGCAGATCCTCGTTCTGGAGGAGATGGACGAATCGTTTTGGCAGGTAGACTTGGAACTTGGGCTCATCCCCCGGAGTGAATGGTGCCTCGCTAAGACTGCAGCAGATGGCCTCTCCAACTGTAGTCTCCATCTTCTTCATGGCGTGGATAATGTAGTGCTTCTCATCTTTAAGTTCGGAACACTTCTTAACAGGTAGTATGGTAGATTTGGAGTGAGCATTGAACTGCTCAACCAAAGTTTGCAGGAACTGGTGAGATGCCATGGTTGAGTTAAAGAGTGTCTTCTTCTTCGTCTTCTTGCTGGGAGATGTTGTCGTCTCGGAATCTCGAGTAATACTCATGCCAGGTCCCAGTCTGCTCCTCACTTATATAACCCCCGTCACCCCCACCACTCCCCACTTCCCCACTTTGAAGGTAAGATGCGAGTTTATAGGCGTTTTTTAAAGCGCAATGTCTATCTTTTTCATGTTCTGGACTTTTAGTACAAATACAAACATTTTCCATCGTATACTTGTAGTTTTTATCCAAGTCCACATCATTAACCGGAACATGAGTAAATTCTTCGATCCATCTCTTCTTTTCCAGTCCTTTTGTATAAATATTGGTAAATCTGTTTGAAAACTGATGCATGATGTGATACAAGTCTGTGTAACTTGCAAAACCATCATACCAATCGATATGATGGAAATATTTTGAAATCCACCTGTTGGTAGTAGCGGCTTTGCTAGTTAATGATGAATAAGAACATGGTGGTTTGAACAAAAATGTATATGGAACACCTGTATTGATGTCGAAAAACACAAGTTCTTTTATGATAAATTTATCGTCATTACCCCGAAACGCTTGGAACTCAATTATACCAGGTTTGGACTTTACTTGTTCTTCTTCCTTGTCCATTGCAAAGGCCACTCGTCTGCTCATGTCGAAGTCCAAAGATCAACTGATTTCCACACCACGGTAGGTACGACTTTTATACCAGGCCGTACAGTTGTTGGCGCGTTGGTGTATATTTAACGTGGGCACCGTCCCCGGTAGGCCTAACCCCACAAAGCGTTTGATATTGTTTTAAAAACCAACCATTGTCATCTAAGTTTCCATCTTTACATTCTCCTTGTTTTCATTTTCATCACTAACACTTGATTCTTCTCCTCCTTCTTCCTCTTCTTCCTGTTTTACTGATTTCTTATGTAGTTGAGCGTATTTTTCCAATTGTCTCCACATTTGTACTTCATGAGGAACTCTATTAAATATAGAAGTATCCACAGGTCCGTACAGTATAGGTGCGTCCGGTTGTTTGTCCAAAGTGTCTTCCAAATAATCTTTAATAATATAACTTGAAAACACTAGTTGTCTCAAGTATCTTGTTATTGGTTCAGTTGCACAGGTTAGAATAAAAAACTCTTCTCGATTAAGTTGAATCTTGTTATCATGTCTTGTTGTGTCTCTAAACCGCAACTGATGATCACCACGATGTTTAACAATATCGATTTCCACATTTGAATCCAAAAGGCCTACTCTTGTCTTTCTTCCAAACATGTTACTACTTAAATAGCATTCTAGCAGATGCAAGTGTTTCATAAACGATTCCCAAGCAGTGTCCGTAAACAAAATCATTTTGGGTCCATGAGTTAAAATTACAGTAGGGGAATAATCTGTAGATTTCATAACACCGATTAAAACACTTTTGTCCAAACTGGAAGAGATTGGGTAAAATATTCGCAAGAATACCTCACTTAATATGTTAGGAGAAATATTATCTTCAATATCCCTTTTCCTCTTGTGTGCATTCTTTCTTCTTTTACCTTTTTCCTCAACATTATTATTGGCGTGGAGTTGTCCGCAAGCGTTGTGTTCATCTCCCTCCGGTTGACCTTGAAGATCTAAAAAGTCGGATATCTCCTTCTCAATATCTACTACATTTTCTTGTGTACCACTAGGAGAAGCCATATTGAATAAGATGCTACCCATACAACAACAGGCAACAAACTGATAAGGAGCGAGCTGAACGCTCTGCTTTTATACTCGCGGAATGCATTGGAATGTAGGAAAACCGGTCTTTTACAATACATTTTTAACAATTCCAGTTAAAGGTGTGTATGTTACGATTTTATCATGTAGAATTAAACAGTATGCAGTTGTATTAGCCGATATAGGCGCGTTGAATTCCATTTCTATTTTTATATCTACACTTGATGATTTTACCGATTCATTTTGTTTAGAACAATCGATTACAACTATAGGGTAACCATCTAAGTATTTTTCTGGTGATAGTAAAGGTGCATTCGTTTTACCATAATATGAACTTTGGAATCTTGCATACATATCGTACAATATGCTGTACTTTTTATTAGCGAATGACACATTTAAATTATCGTATGGAAAAAATTGTGAATTTAAATAAACTTTAATATTTTTCAAGTTGCAATGATCAAATTGGCCTGCATGTTTGGTGATGGTGTCTCTTCTGCCTGTTTGTAAACCAAATATAATATACCTGGCTCGTTCCACATAATTAGATGTTTTAACTGTCCAAGTGTGTCGATCCGTAGTTGGCAAGCTGGGATGTTCATGAAATTCCCAACTTCTAAAAGGAATTACAATATCACGATCAGCCTTTAACTTTCTTAATAGTAGCATTCTATGCTCGTCAGCTAATTTAACATGTGGAACTCTCCATACAATTTTGTCTAATGTTAATTTCCATTCTAAAGTTGCATCTGTTGTACCGTCTGGAGCTTTAATAATATCTTTATCATTTGAAGATCTCAACAAAACTAATTCTTGTTTAACGTTTAATATTATTTTCCTATAATCTTCAGCAAAACCAAGCAACAAACGTAACGGAATATGAAAATCAAAATTTCCATTTGTATCTGGAGTGATTGTGTCTTTTGCAGGTAAAACCCATCCTGCAGGTTGTATTAAATTGGTTTCATTAGGTGATATAGATGTTAAATCCCTTTAAAGTTGTTGCAATACCTACTTTTTTAGTAGAATCAACTGTTACACCTGATATTTCATATCTAATTTCATCAAACAGGAAAGCCATGGGATTATTTATAAATGGAACTGTTGTACCAGTAGTAGTACCGTCCTTTTTAGTAACTTTTCCTTCAATATACAAGTAACTTTCACATGGTAGTGTGTAAATGTCTTGATTTTGTATGGGAATACGAATTTCATCGTTATTGTTTAATTTTGATGAAGTGTAAGGGTTGTGGGTGTGATATTCTTTTTCCCATAGGGTTTCGTCGAATGTTGGACCCTGAGCTATATCCAGTATATCCATTATCGGTTACTTTTAATCCAATTCTCTCTAAGAAACGAATGTTCTCGCGTGTTAACTCCTCCACAGCTGAAGAGCTACTAATGCGGATTCCCGTAGGTTGTTCGCTTTTAAATGTTAAACCCTTGATGTTATATTAAAGTGTTGATTTTAAATGTAATCTAACCGTAATAGGCTCTTCTCGGAAATCTATCAAGTTACCGTCTTGATCCAATACGTTCAACACGATGTCTGAAATGAAAGTGGTGTTCAAAGGTAGATATACCAGGTTTTGCGGCTTTTCAACAATTTTAAATCCAGTGGTACACTGGGGTAAAAAGTATGTATTATATGAGTATTTGCTCCATCTCTGTAAGCTCCTTGTATAATATTACAAGTTATGTCTATACTATTGACTTTTAATATTGTTACAGTTTGTTTACCGGAATGTGTTTTATTTGGTTCTAAAATTGCTCCATCTTTGGGAAATCCTAATAAATCACCAATTGAGTGTGACTTACTGAAATCTATATAATATTTTGAAGTAAGCTCAGCTTTCATTGTATTGTTATTACCTTTTAGCGTTATATTGTCTTTTCCCATTTTATTTTGCAAAAATTCATTAATATGATCAATTTCATAAGAACCTGTGGGTAGAGTGCAAACTTCCAAGTCTGTAAACTTCCCACTGGCATCTTTTCCTTTATAATAATGCAATAAGTTATTTTTACCTTCCGTAACATTGGGAATAGAGTTGTAAGTTGTAAAATCCAACAGTGCTGCCTCCCAAAATCTTCCTTTTTGCAAGCGTAACGCTGGAAAAAGGATACTTCGTAAAGTGGACGATTTTCCTGTTAATGATACCGTATAGGAAGACATCTCAATAGTGACTGATACTTTTAGCTAGGAATTCCAAACATAAATGGCCGCATATTGAAGTATTATCAGGTTGTTCTCTTTTATAGTTGTAATATATGTTTTTAGCAGATTTAAAGTAATGTTCAAGTTCTTTAGGTGGTGGCAAATTTCCAAAACTATCAAAATAATATACATTACTATTTAGTTTCTTATAACACACCCAATGGGTGCCGGGCCCTTCAGTATTATCCAAATTTACGATTCCAGTCTCATTTTTCCATATTTTCTTTGGTAAACTGTCTTTCATAAATACTCCGCGGAAAAATGGTATTTTTAAACAGGAAATATATTTAAATAATTCAACATTAGTCAACGCTTTATGCGGTATAACCATTGATTTCTTTTATTTAATATGCACGATACGGTCTTAGGTATAGACCAGCCCCGTTTTTTACCATTGACCATATTGTCGGTTTTTTATTATTTTTCCTTGGAGAACGTCTTTTAGTCTAATATTACCACCATGTTTTCTCTTGCTTGATCCTTTTTTATTCTTACCCCTCCTTTTTCCACCTCCTACCGCTGTTTTAGCCTTCATACCTGCTGTTACCGCTAAAGCTGCTGCTTTTTCCGCAATACTAGCGTCACTAGACTTTACTCGTTGCCAAGCTATATTCGCTAGCTTTTTATCAGCGATTGACCTATTTTTTGAATCGGTAAACGTGGAATATGCGATATCGTGTTCTTTACAAGCCTGATCTAACTTATTTATGCCTGGATCACCTCTTTCCAGTCGTTTTTTCAATTTAGTTCCTGGTCCGCAATACTGATAACCTCCCGGTATATGAAATTCGTATGGTAAAGCGTCTATTGCTCTATTTACGATAGATCCTACTGGAATTCGATTTAAGGCTTTACTTAATAGAGAAACCGCTGTGGACGTGATCCCACCTCCTTTCCTTACAGTGTCTCGATATGGACTGGTGTAATGAAATGCCATGATTGTCTTTTATATTCGAAAAGCGTAACCTATGTGTTACTCTATGACAGGTTGCACATAAATGATGTAATTTATGGTGTTATTTAATTAAATATCAAAAGTACCCCAATCTGTTGATCTAAACTTTTGTGTATTATGATTAAAAAAGTATTTATAAAGAATTTCTTGTTTAATCCATGCACTTCTCATTTTTTCATCAATAGGTTTATGTTGTCCGGCTGCAATATAATTATGCATATCAAATAATAAATTACCTATTACTTTAACAAGAAAATTAACAGATTACAGCGTTATCAGCATAATCAGGGTCTGCAACATTTGTTAATCGTTTGTTATCACAATTCCACCATTGTTTTCCAGTTGGCTCTAATTGTATTATCTGTTCATAAGTAACAGCATCACCAGGCTTTTCACCAATATCTAAATTTGTCAATGACTTTCCTTTACCATCCCAAACACTATTGTTTTCTTCAAGTAAAGTAAACTTTTTATTTCCCTGTACAAATACATCTCCTTGTCGTGTTACTACTTGGTCTTGTTTCACAAAACCAGATGTTTCTTGTTTTAAAGTTTCCTTTATTTGCCCCACCGTTGCACCATCTGATGGTGCAGAACCATCTTTTACATTCGCTAAACAATTACCAAAGCAATCAATAATTCCTACATCACGTGTAATACAATGATCTTTGATGTATTTTAAATTTACAGCATCATTTTCATTCTTTGGATAACCTATATCGTTAATAACAAATTTATAAAAAGAAAACCCATCTTTTGTCTTTTCAGGTATTATAGAATGTAAATAGCGTCCTATTTATGCTGTCTTTTTCATCTACAGGGTCTGCTACGTTAGATATACGTCGATTTTCAGCATTATACGTTTTTCCATCGAATTTTAACGTATTTTTCAATTCCGATGATAAATAACCTCTGTTTATTGCATCAGCGTTTTGATTTGGCTTACCGACGTTGGAAATTCTATGATTACCCGCGTTATATGTGTTTTTGTTTAGTTTCAGTGTTGGTAATATCTCTTTTTTTAATACTTTTAAATTTATTGCATCATTTTCATCTGTGGGATCATTAATGTTTTTTAACCGTTTATTACTAATATCATAATCTCCATCATGGTGTTTGTGGTAATCCAACACCCTCTTTTTAAAGTATTAAAGTAATATAATCCATCTGATGAATACCGTCCGAACTTGTCAACACTCATGGTGCAACTGAATAACATTGTAGAGTGTAACCCATTTTATAATATTAGTCCCGATTCCTAACCCATATCAGTTTTTATACAAATTCTTAGTCTTCATCAGTTACATTTGCATCATTCCCGGGACATTTAAAATATTTTAAATCTGCACTAATTAATGATCTGTCTGCTTCATTTCTAAATACATGATTTTTATGAATAAATTCCTCACCAGACAATTTTCTAAATCCGCTAAATGAATTTGGATCTGCAATTAATATATTTTGATAATCATTTACATCCATTAATTTAAATCTTTTGGTATTATAAATAAACTCTTGATTTGCACTATCATATTGTAATGTTTGTCCTACAGTTGCAGCATCCTTTGGATCTGTTCCTTGTGCCAAATTACCTATTTTCTTATTTTTCGCATTGAAAGTACTACCTTTTGGTTTGTCTAATATTAAAGATTGTTTTACTACAACACAATCGTAATCATCGATACCTGGAAATATGTCAATTATTCTTCTATTTGCACCCAACCAACTTCTATGATAATTGTTTGGATTAGTATGTAAAACTTGTGATAAAATCGGAACATCATGAGCATCTGTAGCTAATTGCGCATTTGATAATTTCATGTCTTTGCAATCCCAAACATTATTTTTTTGTTCAAGTAAAATAAACTTTTCATTTCCTTGTACAAACACATCACCCGACCGTGATACTATTTGATCCTGTTTTACAAATCCAGATGTTTCTTGCTTTAAAGTTTCCTTCATTTGACCCACTGTTGCACCATCTGATGGTGCCGAACCATCTTTAACATTCGCTAAACAATTACCTAGACAATCAATAACTCCTACATCACGTGTAATACAATGATCTTTTATATATTTTAAATTTACAGCATCATTTTCATTTTTCGGATAACCTATATCGTTAATAACAAATTTATAAAAAGAAAAACCATCTTTTGTCTTTTCAGGTATTAATGAATGTAAATAGCGTCTATTTACGCTGTCTTTTGCATCTTTAGGGTCATCTACGTTGGATATACGTTTATTTTCAGCAGTATACGTTTTTCCATTGAATTTTAACGTATTTTTTAATTCTGATGATAAATAACCTTTGTTTATTGCATCAGCGTTTTGATTTGGCTTACCAACATTGACAATTCTATGATTACCTGCGTCATATGTGTTTTTCTGTAGTCTTAATGTTGGTGATATCTTTTCTTTTAATACTTTTAAATTTATTGCATCGTTTTCATCTGTGGGATCTTTTATGTTTTTTAACCTTTTATTAGTTATATCATAATCTCCATCAGGTGTTTGCGGTAAACCAGCACTTCTTTTTAAACTATTGGCATAATATAACCCATCCGAGGAGTAACGTCCGAACTTGTCGACACTCATGGTGCAAGTGAATAGTATTCTAGGGAGTAACGCATTTTTATGAGATTACCCCACGGTTTCGGAGTTCATCCACTAAAGCCACCCATTCGTTTTCCAATCCAGTATGACCCGCTTCTTTAGCTTCATGTATTAGTTTCATTCTATCCACCAATTTATTGATATTATTGTAATAAATCACATTTGTGTTATATAGTTTCTTCATTAAACCTGTACCCGTAACGGACTTACTTCTTTTTCTTCGTTCCTGAGCACTTACATCCAAAGTGGATGCCATAAATCTTCGTTTTACAGGTTTTCTTTGTGTTAACGGCATTGTTTGTCTTCTAGTTGGTATTAACTTGGATACAAATTCTTTATATTTTAAAGACTTAGATCTAAAAGGAGGCTGGTCAGGTAAATACTTTCTCCTATATGCATTTGTCTGTTCCAAAATATTTTTATATGCTTCCATGTCTTTTTCTTTCACTAACGATACTGAAGGCTTATTTTCAAATAATAATTCAAATAATCCTTTTGTGCCCTTATACCTTTGATCACCAATGACAATATTATCATGTTCGTCAACGTTTAACGGGCTATTACCTATCATTAAACCACCTTCTGTTAATCTCGCTCCATAACTATGGTAGTTCTTATTAGGAATTGTTCCGAGTAACATTTTTACCATGTATTTCCTTCCTAAAGGTCCTTTGTTATGAATGTTTTCACCCAACAAGCTTATGTTTGACGGACCTTCCCTTGCTTCTTCTTCTTTTTCCTCTTCACTAACAGTTGATACATCTTCATGTCCTCTTTTAGCTTTTACTTCATATAATTCTCTTATACCACTATAGTCTGGTGATTCTAGCTCTCTTTCAGGTTCTCCACCGGTAAAACCACTATATGTAGAGGATTCCAGGTCTTCATCACTAAAATCTTCTGATTTTACATTTTCTCTTTCAAACTTTGTAATAGGTGCAATTGCATCTCCTTCCAAAACGGGTTTAGCAAATTTTTTGTTTAATTGTTTCAAGGGTTCAGTAATAGGTTTAAAAGTAGATTCAAGAAATTTCTCCCTTTCGCTAATACCTAATTTTAATGCTCTGTTTTTATCTCGAATAGAATCACTAAGTGATTTTATTTCCTTTATTAACTTTTCTTGGTTAACCATGTTTGTAGCAAGACGTGTTGTACAACAATGAATGTTTTACATCATGATCAGTGTATTAGTATAAATTTATCAAATCCTATCCTGTATCGACCATTGTTTAGCGGTTGTTCCTTCATAATTGTTAAAAACCCATACTTTTCAGCCCAAGCCTTTCCACACAACTCTTTAAATCGTTCAAATGGCATATCCGCACTTACATGGTCATAATATATGTGTTTTAGGTTAGTTTCATCCTGTTTAAATACAATTAACATGTTTGCATTGTCTCTAATGAGCTGTTTCGGTATTTTGCTGTAAGTTTGACCAATATAAATGCTATCTATGTTGTTATGTCGACCCATGGCGAAGTAATTTCTTATTGTATTTTGATTTTCACAAGATACATCGTCAAATATGAATACTGAGAATGGTTTAGCCTCTTGCGGTTGCATGACACTCTCGCTCGCGTTGAATTTAAAATATTTAACTTCAGGTACATTATTGAGTATTTGTTCCAATAACTGATATTTTGGTTGTTGTAGTGACTTTGAAAATACATATAAATTATTAAAACGTAATCCTTTAGGATTTGTAATCAAATTGAATACTACATTTGTTTTTCCACAATTGGAAGGACCGGTAACCAGACAACGCACCGTGTTTGGTAACAAAACACCGTGTTTTCCAGTATTGAATTGAGAACCATCCACTGTGAGTTCATCTATATTATTAATAGTAAAATTGTCTTTTTGCGGTATTATCTCCATCCTTTGTAATGGTTCAACCCAAAATGATGCTCTATCATTATATTAGATCCTTTTTAGGTATCCAAGAATCTTCCGTCTTATTAAATCCTAACCATCGTACTTTAACCTTATCCTTTTTTCGTTGCAACACCTTTTCAACTAAATATACATCACCTACTGTTGACTTTAACATTTCATGTCCATAAAACCCTCCTTCCAGCAATTGTCCTTTATTATCTTTTAAAATGTAAGTTTCTGGTATTGTAGGTTGCACCTTAAATACAGTAAATACCTCATTTGTCCAGTTTGGAAGATATCTTTTACTGAATACACCTTTGTATTTGCTTATTCGCACTTTATCACCAACATTAAACCTTTTAGGCTTTAGTTTTTCAACTCTTGGTTTAGTATTCATTTTTATACGTTTTAATACAAGTTTTTCATTTTTATTAGTCACCTGGCTTGGTTTCATACCGATAGTTCTATGAAACTTGTTATTGTAATCGCTTATAAGTTTTGGTAACATATCAATCCATACGTGCGATCCTCTGTTAGAAAACATCTTATACATCGCACCTTTTAAAGTTCTGTTGAATCTTTCAATTATTGATGCTTTTACCTCTGAATTGGTTGAGTAATGGTTAATGTTGTGTTTTTTCATTAAATTTGCAAATTCCTTATTAAAATATTCTTTTCCATCATCAGTTTGTAAATGTTTTATAGTATGTTTGTCTCTTTGTATAGCTGTTTCCATTGCTTTTGTAACACTTTTGCCACTTTTATCTTTTAGTGGTAAAGCATCTGCCATTTTTGAAAAACAATTAATAATAGTCAATATGTATTTAAATCCTCTATTTTGTTTACTATAAGGAATCATTTCGATTAAATCTGCTTGATATAAATCATTTATTCCTTTTATCACTGTATTTCTTCGTGGAAACTTTCTTCTTGCAGGTTTATGAAGCTCGTTGACAATTTCTTGCTTCGAGTTCTTCATATTGCAGGTTTGAATGTTTCATGTATCACATGTATAATCACAATGAATGTTGTCTTAAATATTCACATCATTTATATAGGTCAAGGTCATCCAAACTTGTGTAAAAAAATGGGGAACACGGCGTTGGACTTGCCGTGTTCCCCATTTTTTTACGGAAGGAGAAAGGAATAAGGTCGAAGTTGTAGAAGGACGAAGAATAGGTTACTAGTTGATAGGGTTTAGAGAGTAGTGGCCGAAAGGAAGAGTATGAATCTTATCCGGCATAATATGCCTTTTATCATCTTGAGCTGATAGTGCTCTTTTAACTTCAGTGACACTGTAGACCTCATGTTTAAAGCTTCTGATAGTGTTGAACGTTGCAGACATTGTAGAATCTTCAAACAAGCAGGTCTTGTAATGGTCAAATGTCACACGTTTCTTCAAGTACGATGTTTTGACTCCTTTAGCTTTCTTCACTGTCGGTATGTCGTTTTCCATATACATCTTGAAGGAATATAATTTGGACATCAGCGCAACTATTTCCTCCAAAGGTATTCCATTTGCTTCATCTTTAAATTTTCCAATTACTTTCTTATTCTTTTCATTGTAATTCGGATGGTTCTTCGGATAGTCAGAGAAGTCAAAGTCGTCTTTGTATGGGAAACTCCTTAGATCTTCATACATGTCCAAAGTCTTTATCCAGTAGATAAACGCGTCGGTATCCATGTATGCAACTCCAATGTTGTCTCTTCCATAGTGTTTAACCATTTTGTTGTAATGGAAATCATACATCAGAGTTTTACTTATATCCAAAATCGACATTCCAATGTATAACGGACGATCCATCACTATTGTTGTTTTATTCATACTGACAGCAACTAGATTTTCGTTTATAATCATTGATGTTCCGAAATTTGGTTTTTGCACTAATTTTTCCAATTTCCTAGGATCACTTACTAATTTTACAATTTTGTGTTTTCTCTTGTTCTCCAAGGTCTTCCCAAAGATGGCGTTGTTCATTAATTTGTAGAAGTCCTTTTCAAATGCTGTTGTCGCTGCAGCTCTTCTTGTAGTGTTGGAATCGATATATGGTTTCAACCAACAAGACTGGGTGAATTCAATTGCTCTGTGAATTTTCACTATACGTAGGCCCAATTCAAGTGCTTGTTGAACTACCCAGTAGTGTGCCACATATCGACTCTTATTCTCCAAGGTCATCATCAGCTTGGGCCATCTTCCTGTCGGTGAAACTTCAGTCTTGGCTAGGAGAGGTAGGTCGTAATGATGGTCGTGAAGGTGTTCTGGATATTCAAAATCACAGTCCAAAATATAGCCTGTTTGGCCATCTTTTGGAATCCGTGATATGTCACCAATGGTGGTCGGGTCAATCCACTTGAAGTCTGCGTAGGGAAGTGGATTTGACATCGCCCAACCATAGAGGTTGTTCGCATCAAAATATCCAAGGTAGAGTGATGGTTGTTGCTCGTCGAAGTTGGGGATATACTTGTTGTTGGCCTTAACATGTCTTGTCACAGCTTGAGTCAAACCACCTCGTACACCTGATTCGATCATGAGGACCATATCGATGTCTGTGAGAAGCTCCAATCGGCAGTTAGTTGACTTGAGCATAGCTTGCCATGCTAATCCAGGGGATGTATACGAGTGTAAAGGATCCAATCCGTATGCTGAGAAACAGGTGTTCCGAAATTCTTCCATCACATCGCACAGCAGAGTTACATCCAATTTTATATAAAAATCAGAATATTCCCCTAAAGTTTGAATTTTTAGTTGGTTCCAAACATTACACGCATGATTGTAGTCTTCAACGGAGATTTCACTTTCATTTAATTTGCTATTGAAGGCTTCAATCGGTGGTAGACTGGTTTCTTCAAACTTTTCTGTGGAAGTTATATAATCATAGGGGAAAACTCCTTTTCGTAATACTAAGTCCAATTTATCTTCAGGTACAATTTTGCTGGTTTCTTTTAGATCTTCTTTTCTTAGGTTCTCAGACAATTTGCTCAAACTAGATGACATAAATCTATAAGAGTCTACGAAGCGAAGTTTAATTTTACCAACTGTTTTTGAAAAACTGATGTACTTCTCCAATGTTTCAGCTAATACTTCGATTTTTCCATCATCTCGTCCTAACTCTGGGATAATGAAGTGGGAGTCATAGCCGCTAAGATTGTGTAACACGACAGGAATAAATTGAGGCAGTTTGTAATTTATATTGCATGAATTACAAGCAGGTCCTCTGTATAACCCTGTGAGGTGATCATGATCTCTTACTTTTTGATTTTCTTCACTGAAGCTCTTCTCGCATAGATAACATCTTGTTGCCGAAATGTATTCTTCTTGTTGATTTTGGTTCAAAGGTTTCATGGGTAAAACATTACCGTATAAGCGTTCCGCCTTTTCAGCAATGTTATACAACTGGTCTACAAAATACTTAGCAGCTCCTTCCCCACGGTAGAGTATCGGAGTGGATGTTAAGCCGTAGTCTTGCAATTGTTCTTCAGGTAAAGTAGATTTCACCAATAAGCAAAAACTGTTAGGTTGATGCAATTGATATTTGGTTCTTCTAGTTACTTCACCATCCGAAAGTTCCTGCGGCACTAACGTAGATTCAAAGTCAGCGTAGATAACTAGTGGAATCCGGTATTGGTGAACTGTTTTATTGAACTGGACAAATGCTCTAGATGGTGGTGGCAGACTAATCTTCACTTCATAGTTGTCATTACAAAGCCGCTGGTGTTCCGACAACCACTCCGATCCTCCACGTCTCAAGTCTTTATTTGTGAAACAAAAGCATCTCTTACACACTGTTACTCTAATTTTCTTTTTAGTCACTTGTCGTCCAACCAAAGTTTCAAAGTTCTTGATGTAAACATAATGTGATATTTCACCTTTGGTCAATAGCAGCAAATCTGTATGATTTTGACGTTCAGTCTTTGTAACTCGTAACGGGTATACGTTATTTGATTCGTCTAAACCAAACACATTAACTGAAACTCCTGGGTTTTTTCTTTCAAATTTAGCAACATCATTAAGACTAACAGGATACGACATACCTTGGAAGTTATAGCGGTGTTGAACAGCTTCGTATGCTATGCTAGGTCTACAGGAATGGTCTTCCACATATTTTGCTAACATTGCATACCGGAAACATTCATTATCCTCATTTTTCACATTGATACATGATCTTGTATCTCGGATCACCTTTGGTAGAGGGATAAAGCTGCTTCCTCTCATACCATATCCATGCTTGTGAACCCTCACATCCATACCTTCAATTGATGATAGCGTCCAGCCGGATCCTCTTCCTTCATGTTCTTGAAGTTTCACTAGCAGTTCAACCAAACATTCTTCTAAAATTTCGTTGATATCAGATGTGGTTGTAAGGGTTCGGTTTTTAGCAATGAATGCTCTCGGTGAATTTTCACCATCGGTATTAGTAAACATAGCCTCCAACACCAATCCAAATTTAATAAAGTTCAATCTTGCCAATTCTTCCATCAATGTTTTTACAACTAACTTTTTAGCTTGGGTTATAAAGTTTTCCAATTCCAATTGCACATTATTAATTTTGAAATGAGTTACAACTGGTCCTGGCAAGGCTGTGGTGCGCAGTTGTCTTATTTCTTCCACTTCTTCTGTATCCTCTTCTTCCATATCCTCTTCTTGGGTACGCAGTTGTTTTACATCTTCCACTTTTTTTTCTTCCATTTCCTTTTCAATAAATCCTCCAGCTGTAGATGGTCCAGCTCCGGCAAATTGAATAACACTTGGTCTTCTTCTTTGCATTAACTGTAAATAGCTAGCCCAGTCCTTCTGCTTTTGGGGTTTTTCCAAAAACCGATCAATCGCATCCAAGTCTTCTTCACTTACTACAATCTCTTCTTTTCTGTCCTCTTCACGATGCAATTCTCGGTGTAACTGTAGATAGCTATCACAGTCGTCCATCTGTTTCTGGTAGTTTTCCAATAACCGATCAAACGCATCCAAGTCTTCTTCACTTACAACAATCTCTTCTTTTCTGTTTTCTTTATGATGCAATTCTCGGTGTAAAACAAAGATATCTTCATCTTGGAAAAACTCACCACAAATATCGCAAAGAGCCATTTTTGAACAAGTTTGGCTTTGAGTGTGCACTTGGTGAATGTCCAAGCAATAATGAGCAGCGCGCTCAACCGGGTCCCTTTATACCCGAGGTTGAAGGGTGGGGGAAGGTGACGTCATATACATCCGGTTTATCAATCATTTAGTAAATTTGGCTTTTAAACACCCATTTTCAATATATTCTTCAACAGGCTTGATGAACCAATAATGTTTGGTCTAAATCCACTACTTTGTACAAATATTTTTCTTTTGTAATTCACTTCTCGTCCGGAGCAAAAAACTTTTTGGTCAAGGTCAAAAATTTTTCCCAAAAAAAGTTCGGGGGGAGGGGGGGGGGGGGGGTTCGCACTTTAAAAAAAAAAATAAGCCCCACTTGAGACATTTATGTTACCATAGCTAAAGCCTCCCAAGGGACCCAACTATAAACAACTCCAAACTTGTGGGTTACAAATACCTAACTGTTATATTTTTTAACAGACATTAATGTATTAACTGTGTTAATAAGACCTGACTGTTAAACACTTTGAAAGATTTTACATATTTAGGTCAAGGTCACAAAAAACTTTAAAAAATTAAGCCCCACACCCCCCTTTGGGGGTGTGAGGCACTTGGGTTGTCATCGCTGTAGCCTCCGAAGAGACCCAACTATGACAACAAGGCAACATCCAATGTCGTGTACCCTTCGCCACGCAAGACTTGTAAACATTTACTGCATTGTCTTTTCAGTAGCTAACAAAGATTCATTTACATAATTTTGTGTTTCCAGAAGGAAACAAACTGAGGACACCCTAGTGGCTTACGTCCTCGTTCGAGTGCAGAGGCCGCCGCAACCTTTTGCATGCCAGCGTACAAACGGACATGCTCCCAAATGCCATCCGCAACCTTTTGCATGCCTGGCAGGAGCCTACCGATAATTAAAATAGGCTTTACACGGGGGCCTACTCCCGTAACCTATCTTTAATATTTTTAATTTACAATGCATTGAATTTTTACAAGTCTTTGTGGGTCAAGGCCACACGGACATTAAAAAATTTCGGCCCCCGTACATCCATGGCGAACCACGAATGTTCGGGGGCCTTGGGGACTAAAAACACAAATAGCTAACAAAGATTCATTTACATAATTTTGAGTTTCCAGAAGGGAAACATACTGAGGACACCCTAATGGCTTACGTCCTCGGTCCGAGTGCAGAGGCCGCCACAACCTTTTGCTTGCCAGCGTACAAACGGACATGCTCCCCAAATGCCATCCGCAACCTTTTGCATGCCTGGCAAGGAGCCTACCAATTATTAAAAGTGGCTTTACACGGGGGCCTACTCCCGTTCCCTGACTTTACAATTTACTTTGAGCATTGAAAAAGCTCAAGGGGGATTGCTAAAACAAGCGTATACACTTTAGAAACAAATAACACACTTACAACACACAATTGAGCTCAACGTAGTCAATGCTGGAACAAGCACATACACATTGAACACATAACAAACAAGACACAAAGGATAAAAGACACAGGAGACATAGGGTACAAGTAAAACACTCTCATATAAAACAATTCGCAATACCCAAACGCAAGCGCAATATCTTACAACTAATACAAGTCTTAAAGTTAGAGTAGACTTCGCTAAACACTGAAGGCGCCATTCAATGTTTAGTGATGCCTATGGCGGTCCGTCCCGGTCGTTCACGTTCAACGCGCGGGAGCGGACTGCGAGCCGGCTCTGGCTGGACCCCCTTATATCCCCGCCGGGGCTGGCACGCCCAGGATATAAGGGGTGGGGGAGGGGGTGGGGGTGGGGGTGGGGGTGGGGGTGGGGGTGGGGGGGGGGGGGTCACTTCTCGTCCGGAGCAAAAAACTTTTTGGTCAAGGTCAAAAAATTTCCCGAAAAAAAAGTTCGGGGGTGGGGGTGGGGGTGGGGGTGGGGGTGGGGGTGGGGGTGGGGGTGGGGGTGGGGGTGGGGGGGGGGGTGGGGGGGGGGGTCACTTCTCGTCCGGAGCAAAAAACTTTTTGGTCAAGGTCAAAAAATTTCCCGAAAAAAAAGTTCGGGGGTGGGGGTGGGGGTGGGGGTGGGGGTGGGGGTGGGGGTGGGGGTGGGGGGGGGGGTCACTTCTCGTCCGGAGCAAAAAACTTTTTGGTCAAGGTCAAAAAATTTCCCGAAAAAAAGTTCGGGGGTGGGGGTGGGGGTGGGGGTGGGGGTGGGGGTGGGGGGGGGGGGGTCACTTCTCGTCCGGAGCAAAAAACTTTTTGGTCAAGGTCAAAAAATTTCCCGAAAAAAAAAGTTCGGGGGTGGGGGTGGGGGTGGGGGTGGGGGTGGGGGTGGGAGTGGGGGTGGGGGTGGGGGTGGGGGTGGGGGTGGGGGTGGGGGGGGGGGGGGTCACTTCTCGTCCGGAGCAAAAAACTTTTTGGTCAAGGTCAAAAAATTTCCCGAAAAAAAAGTTCGGGGGTGGGGGTGGGGGTGGGGGTGGGGGGGGGGTGGGGGGGGGGTGGGGGGGGGGGGTCACTTCTCGTCCGGAGCAAAAAACTTTTTGGTCAAGGTCAAAAAATTTCCCGAAAAAAAAGTTCGGGGGTGGGGGTGGGGGTGGGGGTGGGGGTGGGGGTGGGGGTGGGGGGGGGGGGTGGGGGGGGGGGGGGTCACTTCTCGTCCGGAGCAAAAAACTTTTTGGTCAAGGTCAAAAAATTTTCCGAAAAAAAAGTTCGGGGGTGGGGGTGGGGGTGGGGGTGGGGGTGGGGGTGGGGGTGGGGGGGGGGGGGGGGTTCGCACTTTTTGTCGGGGGGGGGGGGGTTGGGTAAGTGGGTCAAGGTCACCCACAACACTTCTACTCTAAGTGTTGGCTATACCCCCACCACAACTGAGTCCCTAGGCTGCACAACACCGCTCCGCCAGTATGTCTCCAGCTTCCATGCGGTGCGTTTCGCTGTTCTCTAACTCTCTATATGTAAGTATTTTTACAAGTTTTGAATCTAGGTCAATACACTTTAACTCTGGGACGATATCGACTTGTACTATATCTGTGTTTTGACTCAAGGTCATCACACTTTAACTCTGGGATGATTTTGACTTATAGCATTTCAGTTTTTTAACTCAAGGTCGTCACACTTTAACTCTGGGGCGGGATCGACTTGTAGTATTTCTGTGTTTTGACTCAAGGTCACCACACTTTAACTATGGGACGGGATCTACTTGTATTATTTCTGTGTTTTCACTCAAGGTCATCACACTTTAACTCTGGGATGATTTTAACTTATAGTATTTCAGTGTTTTGACTCAATGTCACCACACTTTAACTCTGGGACGGTATCAACTTGTAGTATTTCTATGTTTTTACTCAAGGTCATCACACTTTAGCATGTAACTTTGAGGTAGCACCGAAACGGTGCTACCCGGCTTGACATTTTCAAGTTTCCCAAGGTCATCACAATTTCCCCCACCACTTCCCATATACCTAGAGTGCGCGGGGCCGGACAGTCAGTCGCTCGGTGTCTGTCTTAGGGTGCGCATCGCGGTTGCAGTAATGGTCGAATGGGGGCTTCTGGGTCAGTTCAAGGTCACCCGAGCGGTGTCACATGACGGTTTAGGCAGAGTCACGTTGCAAACTTCAAGTTTCCTCAGCACTTTTGCTGTTTCTCATCGCAAATTCGCTCCAAGTCGTCAAGGTCATGGTAACTGTGACTGAAACTCGGAGCGTAGTGCGAGAAACAGCAAAAGTGTCAAAAAAATTTTAGGTTTCAGCGTGACCTTGACCTTTGTGACATCGATGACGTCATCTTGGTGACGTAGGGGGTGATGACGTCATCAGCACGTCATTTTTGTGACGTCATGGGTGTAACGTCAAGGAAATGACGTCATTGGTGATGACGTCATCGATGATGCAATCGATGACGTCATCAATGAGGTCATTGACCTCGATGACGTCATCGATGACGTCATCGCTCGGGTGACCTTGAACTGGCCCAAAAGCCCCCATTCCCCACTACTAGTAATATTAATTTTGACCAGAAGAACTTGTAACAAAATTTCATTACGTGCTCATAAATAGGAAAATATAGTCTATTCTCCTAATTATACATATAGGGAAAGAGTATGCAGGTATGCTGCCATGGGGAACACTAAAAGTAGATTTTAAGAAAAAAATTTATTTTTGTACCATATAAAGCCATATACTAAGTTTCATCAATATCTATCCATAATAAAAAGAGTTTGCCTATTCTCCATATGATTAACATGGGAAAAGAGTATGCAGGTTTGCTGCCATGATAAGTACAAAAACCAAGATTATTTAACATAAATGGGTAAATCTCAACCAAATGAAGCTAAATACCAAGTTTTGTCCATAAATATTAATTAATAATTGAAATAATAACACATCCTTATTCTCTATAAGATTAACATTGGAGCGCCAAAATACAATGTACTGTCTTTAGAATTTTTAATATCTCGGTAACCAATGGAGATAGAGCAAAGCTTCAAATTACTAAATTGTGTGTTTTTTTGAGCTAAATCCAATGGTCAAAATAAAAATTTAAAATTTTTTAAATTTACATATGAAAAATGGAAAAAACCCATTTTTGGGGTACAAAACCCCCCAAAACTACCCCTTCCGGTAGGTCGATATGTCTGGTTTACGAACTCATCCGAATAAACGTAGGAATACACATCTCTACCAAATTTGGTGCCGATCGGACCATTTTTACGAGAGTTATCGTGCCTAGGGACACATATATACATATATACATATATACATATATATATATATATATATATATAAATTTTAATGACTATTAATTTTGGTCTCTGGACACCTCAAAACGAAAAAGTAACATGGTCCCGGACTTAGGTCTTACCATGAGACCTACACTATTGAGACCTAAGCTATTAGGGTAATAGCTTATTCCCTATGGGAAATTCGCTAATAATGACGTGTGTGTTTCTAATTTCCTTGAATGTAACCAATTTTGAATTTCTTTAGTTTGGTATTTAACAGAATAAGGGATTTTGATTTGATTTGTAGTTGTCAATAGTGGTTTCATAAATAGCCTAAGAAATATAATCCCAATTTAGGCTTAAGTTATTTAGGCCACGAATTTTATGTTCTGAAATTTTAGTTTATTTGGACTTGATTTTCTTGAAAAAAATTGATTTTATTGTTTGCCTTATTGTACCAATTTTAATGCGGTACGAAATTATCACTTCAGTTAACTTAGTAAAAAATAAAAATAAACCTCTTTTCCATAACTTGAAACTTATTACCAAATTTCTAAAATAAATTTTTATGTATAAAATTTATTTTCTGTTTTTGTTTGTTTTCCCCTTTTAATGCATATTTGCTTACCAATAATTGCCCATTAAAACCGACTCACCAGGCAATTGATTCACAATTCATTTGACTCCCTTAGCTGACTCGTTCATTTCTTCAACAGTTCAAATTGGTACTTCAGGATTGCCAACCAAACAAAATCAGCGGCTCGCCTTTTTAGCAATACCTCCAGGTGTGTTACCTGGTGTAACACCACCCTGTGCAATACCTGGTGTGTTACCTCCAGTATTAGAATATAACCTCCTTCTTATTTACCATTACACAGCTGATTGAAAAAGAGAATGAAGCAGTCTTGCCACGGATACGATATTCATCGTAATGACACCATATTACTCTATTTTACATTTGGATTATTAGTTAATAAAAAACCATTAGGTGATGACCAAATTAACACAGGGTTAATATAAAACCATAAGTTCTACCCTAGTTTTCTTTGAAATAATTCCTTACTTTAGTAATAGTTGAGACAAAAATGTCCAACACAAACGAGAACGATTGTTGTTTCCTGCAGTGTTGGCAACAAAGAGTAATATGTTGATTTATTAACACTTTGTTTAACCGACAAAACCTCTATGGCGACATAGACGGATGTCGCAGAAAGTGACACCATTGCTCTTATTTCTTATTGGATGTAACTCACCTGTCTCTGGCCTACAGTCACCTTGAGTACCATCACTTCGTCTTTGACCACTTTTGGTGGATAGACTGCGTCTTAATATTAATAAATAAAAACTTTGCAACTGGTCAAGTAAAATAAACATAATTTTAATAACTTACGAAAAGATGGCGGCGGTAAGAACGTGGTGGAGTGGAGCTGGTTATTTTAAGTCTGATTCTAAATATTCCTTAATGGAGTAGTAAGCCCCTTGAGTGATCCTCTCCCGTGTGACCCTGATGAAGGTTTTATTCTCCATGTCTTTGATGTTGAGTGGCAATTTGTTGTACAGCCTCCAGGCCAAAGCTGGAAAACGGCACTGAGTACTCCGAAGATGGAAACGAGGAATGTCAATGTTTGTCGTGGTGCGGGTATTGTAGGTGTGAACATCCCCTCTTGTTCTAAGATCCTGATAATTCTTTTTGACATAGATAACCGATGAAAAGATGTATTGGCTATATAAATTGTGAAAATTCCTAGGTTTCTAAAGATTGGTTTGCAATGCTCCAGGTGGGCACTAGATGTTATTACCCGGAGGACAGCTTTCTGGAGCTTCAGGACCGCATCACACGCGGGGACATGCCCCCAGAGCAGAATTCCGTAGTTCAAGAGACTATGGAACAAACTGTGATAAACTGTAATTATTATTCAAATGTTTAGTGTTTAGGATACATTAAGTTCTAAAATATCTAAATTTTTCAAGCTTTGTAAACTTTAAGAAAATTGTATAGTATTCTTTGTTTTAATGGCAACCCTAAATGTAGGGAAGTGTTGTTCTATATTGAATAAAGATATATATAATATGCTATATTGAGACTGGATTTCAACCTGCGGAGCAGAAAAATTACTCTGGACAGCTTTTTGCACAATTCATCGACATGGAGTTGCCAATTTAGTTTCCCATCTAGGGTGAAACCCAGAAGATTGACGTGTTGAGCTGGAATGACCGAGGGGGTCCGTCCAAGGGTGCAGACCAACTTTTGCGTTTTATTGATATTGAGTTGTAGTTTGTTTCTTGAAAACCACCCTTCTGCCAGCGCAAGGTCTTCCTCCACTGCCGCCTCAACTTCACCAACTGTACAACCACTACGAATGAGCGTGGTATCATCCGCGTACATCAGAGCCTCGTCTCCACCAACGAAGTCATTGACCAATAAGATGAACAATAAGGGCCCAAGGGTCGAGCCTTGCGGCACACCGTGGGTCACAGGAAGCTCACTAGAGGATGCACCCCCCACCACCACCACCTCTAGTGAGCTTCCTGTGACCCACGGTGTGCCGCAAGGCTCGACCCTTGGGCCCTCTTATTGGAGTACAGTATTGAAGTACAGGGTACGTACAGTGCAACAGTGCAACAGACGATGTTCATGTTTGTTTGTGGTCGCGGTCAGTCTTGCTTCGTGGTGGTTGGATAGAGATGAGAGAGAGAGAGAGAGAGAGAGAGAGAGACAGTTAGTAACAGTTAGTTAAAGGTTCTAGATACTAAACTTACTGGTAAATGTGGTTAGGGTAAAGGTGAAAAAGGAGACGGGAATAAGTTAGGCCTACATCAAACAAAAGAGGTTTGGTTTGTCAACGAGATTTATATTTTTCATTATTTATATCTATTTATTTGACCCAAATAAATACTTTTCTGAGGTAAAAAATATTTACAATTCAGGCCTATTTAGGTTTTTTATTTTCTTTATAAGTTAAATTTAGGGTCTAAGTTAGCCTATAAACCAAGTGGCCTAGTTATACCATGTAAAAATTCATTCTTTAGGCCTATTTAAATTTAAAAAAACTAAGAACTAGGCCTACTAATGTCAGTCCAAAAGCTGTGTTTTTGGTAGGTTAGAGTAGGCCTAGATACAAACTTCCTAAAAGTTTATTTGTAGCCTAAATCTGCTTCGAAAACAAATTTTGAGACATTTGATTAACCCTAGATTCATACACTAGGATTAGGCCTACTTGGGACACCATTCATATATTTTCACCTTGGGGTTGGGCCTGCATCGTTTCCCTTCTAATTCCCAATTTCTTCCATCGGCGAAACTTCGTTATCCGTCTCCACCGTTATTATCGATGTGGAAATTTCGATATTGCGATTGAAATTGAGCGATAAAAACAATCAAATCAACAACGATACTGAGAAGAGATATGTATCATAATAATCTAACCTAACAGTGTAACCGTAAACCTTCGTCACTTTAATTGACAGCGATGTGTATAAAAACAAAATCTATGGTGTTTGGAAACATTTAAAATGCATATTCCCTCAATACAATAGCAAAAAAAAACCTTTCTGATTTGTATTTGGCAGCATTTGTGTGACGCCATTTTAGATCTAACGAAGTCTCCTTCTTCTCACAGTTTGAATCTAGATACAGCTTCCCTACACAACAAACTTGGGTTAGTTTATTTTGTGTTGTTCTTTGTTACAGGTTACATTAGCTTCAATTTTTACTTTTTCTGTTGTCATTTACAGTTACTTGTTTGAATATACACGGTATTTGTTTTATTGTCAAAAGGTTTATTTCATCATATTAGAAGGAGAAACTAAATCAGGTGATAAAATCGTAATCGTATTATGTAATTCTATAATCGATATAATAGCAATATTATCGCAATATCGAAATTTCCACATCGATAATAACGGTGGAGACGGAAAACAAAGTTTCGTCGATCTTCTGAGATTCTCTTTGAAAAATATCTTCTTGAAAGGGCTTCTACTTCTTCTAGTCTATTATGTTAGGGATGTAGGTAGCATATCGGCATTTATAAGTGCATGATTAATCATTCCAATGAAGACACAAAGAAGCCATCACCTTGTCTTTTTGCTGCACGACATATTTGATGACATCTCATCAAATACATCCACATCCCCCTTTGTGGCTCAATAATAAGACTCAATAAGACTTTATTTGCCATTATATACATTTTGTTCAATAGGCTCGTCATAGCCTACATAATTAATTGGCATTGTACAACTCAATGATATCTGGTCTTCTAGACTTTTCACATATGCTATTGTACCTTCTTCATCTGTACCGGTATTGTAGGCAACAAATATGCCTTTTATTTGGCTTTGCTGAATTTGTTTGATAAACAAAACCAACTTTTGCATTTACGGTCCTCATACACTTTAGTCTGAGAAACCACCTATTCATCCTACCCTCAAAATGGCGCCTGCTACATTGGAAACGGATGCGCCAAAACTATTAGGAGTATGGGGTAAGAGATGGGAGTGGAGTTCAGGCAAATCTGGTGGTAATATCTGGTGGTAAAATCTGGGTGGCGTAATATCCCCCCCAACAATTCTCAGGAACTGTTTTTTTCAGGAAAATTCAAAAACATGTTTTTGATCCATCCAAGCTTCTTAAAACAAAACCCAACTTATTGTCACTATATCTCTATTTTGAGACAGGGACCTCTCATAGTGGGTGTGATGAACCTGAATATGAATGAGAGATGAGTGTAGGATGATTGTGGCGCGATCTTGTAGTCTTGTTACTGACTGAGGCTGACATTCTCCTTAGACAGGACTGTTTATTAATAGCCCACAGCCAATGGTATCTAGGGACCTACGGTTTAACATGGGATCCGAACCACGCTTTAAACCTCGTATATACGAATAGGTCTAATGATGAGGATAGTCTTTATGGATGAACTAATATTCACCAGTTAATCCCCACTAGGGAATATCGCATTCACAAGTCATCACTTTTAACTATACACAATCCGTGACCTTCAAGTAACTTAGCTAGATTACAGGACGACGCCACCGTCCCAGTCGCAATATCAATGGGAATGGTTACCGAAGCAGTTGGAATTGAACTGACCAAGGAAAGGGTCTTTGTGTTGTCTATCTATAGGCCCTATAATATGATGTTATGTTTTTTTATAATTTTCTTAACTGCCTGTATAACATTCTTTGTTTGATTTTTAATAATGGTTTTAGCTTAGTAATTTGTGGAGATTTTAATGTAAATTTTATTGGGACTGGTAGCTTTAAGAAAGATTTGTTAAATTTTGTTTAAATGTTTTGGTCTAGATATAACAACAATAGACAGGGTTACCAGCATCCGGGAAGATCGGGGATTATGCGTGAATTATACACTTCGGGAAAAAACCCATGAATTGAAAAATTTATGACAAAACTAATAATTTATGATACTAAAGTGTTTAAAAGAAGAAGCTAAGGCATTTTTATGCTATGCCTTTTTAGTTTAATGGGAAATTTACAGAGAAAATGGATGTGAAATTTAGCCACATGTTATTCTTATGAGAAAAAATTAAACTTCTATCACTATTCTCCCGAATTATTAGGATTAGGGGTACGCATTAAAATGTAAAGTCATTTTAGAGTTTGGTGTAAAATCCAAATATACTATAAAAAGTGGGTGTTCTTATTTGAAATTAATGTCTTCCCGTCTGGGTAGGTTACTTCTGGTACACCCTGAACTTTGAAATTATTATCAATGGATAGAGCGCAACCGGTTTACCTATAATGGCACAATTTGTTTTTGTGAAAAATTAACTGTGTAGATTTTAAAAGGGGTGTACAGGTGGTGTGGGACAGTGGTGTAGAAGCTCAGTAATGCATTAATTAATGAAGGAAGCCTAATGGTTATTAAAGGAAAATTTCACTTAAACACAAAATATACGTTATATTACCACACGTTGTATTTTCCAGAATGCCCCAGATGAGAGGGTGATGTCTTAAACTATTTTATTGGCTCAGAGTTCATTGAAACAAGAAGAAATGTCTCTGGACTTTGTTGACATTCCGGATACAGGTTTGTACCAATGCTCATAGTGCAGCTTTAGGTCTTTAGATTAACCTGTGTAGAGGTGATTTAATAAGCTTGGATAAGGCACTTTGACGCTTTATTTGAGGTGTGAGAGTTGCAGCTAATTCCGTAAGAATGTCAAAGCATAAATCTTATATTCTTAAGAAAAAGGAACTCTTACGTTTTTTTTTTTTTTTTTTTTTTTAATAGAATTTTTATAATATGGACAAGTTACCGAATTCATACTCCAATATTGAAAAAGTTTGTTTTAAACTATATGCCAACCTATATCGTTATGGCTATGTTCCCTTGTTGTATCAAATGATTCATCTAAAGACTGCACTCTTTCCTCTGACGCATCACAACACCAATGAGTTAAGTTTATTCGTTAGGTTTAAAAGTCACTCTTTCTGCCTAAATAACCTGCATTGAATAAGTAGAGATTTTAGTGTTATTAGGGAGCTTTATTCGTTAAATCAGTTGCGGCTGTCATCTCACCTAGACCCTCTGCTGGTGAAAATCCATTTAAAGATCAACAATATCGCAATAATTGGCTTTTAAAACTGATAAAATTTATTGCAGGGGGAACCTCGATATATTGCGCCTGTAGGAGAATGTGGAAAAATTTTAAAAAATCAAAGTCTTAGATATATAGTACATTGAGGTTTGTTTTATCAAATGAGTTTTGACCATCTTCAATGTTCATGACCACCATCCATTACTTATTTCCGAGGAACAAATACAGTTTTACTGTGATTAGATTAAACTTACATTTTGCTATTGTACATAATAATAACACTCCATTGTAATATAAGTTGTTTAAAATCTCTACCATTTAGTTTTGGTCAGAAACTGATTAGGACAAAAACTATAAAATGGCAACACAGAAAACTAGTGCTTCTTGTACTTCCTCAGGGCTTGTAACAGGTTATTATTATTTTTTTTTTTTTTTTGTTTTTTATTTGGGATTTGGTTATTTTTGTTATTTTTTTGGAGATTTTGGTTATTTTTTTATTTTTTTTTAGGGCAATTAGGTTTTTATTGATCGATTTGGATGAAGCTCGTTAAAACTAAATAAATGGAAAAAAAGAAAAAAGTAAAAGATGGATTGGGGAGTATTTTTTTCTATTTTTAAAATTATTTTATTATTAATCTTGCTTTAGTAGATGATTACATTTACCTAGTTCAAAATTGTCCTACATCATTTTTATTGCCTACATATTTGTAATATTCTGATAAAATGTCGGTTTTTGGAATTTTTAGTGACATTTTGGGTTTATTCAAGGTTATTTTTTGGTTATTTTTCTATCATTTTGGTTATTTTTTTAATTTTTATTAACCTCAAGAACTGTTATAAGCCCCTGCCTGTTTACATTTATACATGCACCACATTCAGTGTGGAACTAAAGTCAAGGAACAATTTAATAATTTTAAACTCGACTCAGCCTTCGTTAAACCTTGTACATAATGAGACCTTTTTTCAGATATTCATAGGATTTTTACCTCTCCAGAGGCTCATAGGGATGAAGGAGAAAATCTTAAATGTAGGCATACATTGACCATTATCTATACTTATTTAATACGCTAAGGGTTTTTTGTGTATAGAACTCCTACAATTTTCTACCAATTTTCAAGTTTTTTGAGTCGTTGGTTAGGGCTTGGTCTGTAGTTGTTTTTGACAAAAATTGATGAGAATCGGACTTAAAATAAGGGTGGTATCCACCATTGAAATCTCAAAATTTTTAATAAAAATAACATCGGGATTGAATAAACCATTTTAAATATCTGTTAATGTTCAGCTGTAAATACGTGTAGTTTTTGGAGATTACATATATTCACACTATTAGATTGGTTGGATGTCATTGATTTAGAAATAAAAGTAACATTTGTATTGTATCAAAATAAATTGCTCGATTTCGTGCAACACTAGAGAAGAATGCTGCAACTTGACATTGAAAAAATGTCGAAAATGACAGGCAATCAAACTTTTTATTAAAATCATATTGCCAAAATAAAAGAATCCAATGACTCCTGAGGGGTTTGTGGACATTGACCAGAATGCTAAACTTATTAAACGTATGAAGTGATATAACTCAAAGACTTTTTTGCCAGACTTCCTTTAGGGGACATCCCTAAAAGAAGATTTACATATCTGCATTGGTCTAATTAGCCTATCTGAATTTCTGTTACATTGTTTCTCAGAGCTTAATATATCATAACAGCTATGGCAGGGAAACTGTCCCTCAACATCAACAGTCTGTAAAGTTGAGAGTGTACTTGCTGTGTCTCGAACGTGTACCCATACATTTGGCTCTGGACTTCATACAGGTTGGGTTATGTTTTCATGTGGAGAAGGCATTAAAAAATGTATCAACTGAAAACTGAAAATTCCAAGTGATGTGAAATGTGGTCAACATGGTTCTATTGTTGTTTGTAACGATTAGGACCGCTTGGTTTTGTAATTTTAGAACCTGTATACAACCTGTCGCATGGCCCCAATTTTGGACTCCATATGTTACATGACTATAAAACAGGAAAAAATATCCTATAATGTCAGCAAATAGTGCCCAGTTATATGATATTTCAACTTTACCCAGCAGGAAAATTACTCTGCTTAGATGTTTAAGGCTCAAATTCTTAAAATGTTTCAATACGCTCCACCCCAAATGTTCCAGAATACTATCCCTTATATAAGCCAACCTACTTTACATTTTCACAGAGCAGTTGTCAATAGCAAGCCGCCGAAAGTGCTCAAGCGACTCAAAAACCATGTGCAGCCCGACAAACATCAGTGATTTGTTTATTTTTTTTTATTTTTGCTGGTATGATTGCAAAGCTAATTTTGATTGCCTACAATTTTGGACTTGTCCATCCTTTCAATGGATTTGTGACATTGTTCTCTATAAATAGAGACCTTTGCTTTTATTAAAAGATTCAAAGATTTTATTTGGCTATTTATTATGAGTCCAATACAATAGGCTTTGTCAGGATTTTCTTGATGTAGACCTACATATCGCATTTTCCTTATATTTAAGATGTTCTTCTTACTCCCTATGGGTTATCACAACTTCGAGGTAAAATACATAGATACATATATCGGAGAAGTAGATTTAAATGTTAACAAGTTCACTACCAGCCGCCGCATATATGCGGCAGTCATGATGTCACTCCCTCAGCCCACCAACAAAATCATGGACTTCCCTGTAGACCGGCCCTAGTGGCTGTGACTTACGCCACAGACCACGAATAGAATCAATAAAATCTGTCTACAAGTGTTGCCAACTGGCCAGTTACGTCAGTGAGCGTCCTAGCCACAGACCAAGCGTCGCACATATGCGGCGCACAATAGACCGTGCTTAAGCTATCTAACCTTTAAAATAGACCGTACCAAAGAAATTTCATATTTAGTATCATGGAACCATCTCTGCATGATACTATAGTATCATGGAACTTTCAAATAACATTCTTAAAGAAAAATTGCATCTTAAAATGTATTTTCACTCTTATTATTTTTAATTCTCTTAGTTATATGATGTTGACAGGAGTTGGGAACTCTAGTCAAGGATTCCAGTTGTCTGAATACAAGGAACTCATCGCCACAACGGCCTCTATCAGTACAATATTGCAGTTCTTGTCCGGCGCGTAAGTTTAAATTTTTGTCTCTTTGTTTAATGATTAATCCTACTCCTACTATTATTATAAATGTGAATGTCCTGTTGTTTGTTAGACAACCAATTGTATCAGAAGTAACATAAGATACTTTTTATTTTAATAAAATTATTTTTTACCAAGGATTAACAATTTTTTATGGAAAATCTGAAAATCGATTTTATATTTTTTTATTGGTTGCCTTAGCAATTGCCTAAGCAGTTTATTGGTTGCCAGTAAAAAAATTCAATGAAAATTTCCAATATGGCTACCATGCGAGCGAAGCCGCGGGTAAAAGCTAGTGCTTAATAAATGATTAACATTCTCATGGATGAAATCAAGTTTAAAATTTTCTACTTTTCAACTTTTAGGTTTTTTTTGTGTCTAAAAATCAATATTGATATTTTCCTATGCTTTATTTTTTATATTCCCAATTCAAGTTTCACCTATGGTCAAGGTCATTCAGTCAATATCACAATATAGTACAGTAAAGCCAAAATTGACTCAAGAAGGCTAAACATTTCAGTATAACAAAATTATACTTATATTGCTTAGCTTAAATATTTATTTGTGATCACTTAATTTTTGTTCATGGTACATTAATTCTCATAATCAGAGATTTTATAAATTTTATTTTTTTGACTCTTAAGGGCTCTTTTATGTTGTTACCTCAGAGTGTCCATCGCATATTTTAATCTCACAACTTAAATATTTTTAATAGTTAAAATAGCCTACTATTTGATACATTTAATGTAAAAAATATCTTGATTTAAATTTATACAATTTTATTTTGTTACAGCCTAGTATGCAACAAGTTTGTTCAAAAAGGAACAACTAGTGATATATCCTGTTTACAATTTTGTGCTGGGTTTTTATCGTAAGTAAATTTTTTTAACGTCAGATTTGAAATAGAATTAATGTTCATGTTTGTAATTAAACGTTTAAAAATCTGTACAGCAATAAATTTTTTTAGAAACACAATTTTTCCACATATGTTTTTATATTTTGTTATAAACGGTTAAATCCTGGTCTTGCTAAGCTACTTTCTAACGTTGACTTTTTGTTAGATAGCACTATTAATTAATAGCCAATAACAGATGGTTACTGAGTCTAGAAATGACCCTTCCTGGGATTAAACTAGTTTCCGGATTGTGAGTACTTTTTTTTGGGAAAGGCAGGAAAAATGCATTGCACACACAGGGAGCCAGCCTGTAGTTGGGACTCCCATAAAAAACGGGTATACCCACTAAAAAACCTCCTCTACTCTTTAGAAATCTAGCCTGGATTTTTTGTCACATTACATCAGGCTAGGTCTAAATTAGCCTAAGCCCATTTTGACTCACTCCTTGACCAGCCGCACGGTTAGGGTTTCTGAGCCGGTCGATCAGTCAAGTTAAGTTTAATCAAACTGTAACTTGTTCAAATGTGTACTAATGCAATTGTTGCACACCAACTTCAAATTGTGTTAGTGATGTAATTAAAAACATATTTTACTAGTTTTTCAAGTATCTGATAATAATTCATTGTTTTTAAATTCCCTACACTCATAAAATCAATACAACCTTTTCAAGTACATCCATCCCCTTTAAATAACACTTTGGTTGTTTGATTAGATCAATTAGATTCCCCAAGTTTGATAAGATTTGAACATACCAGTTTTTGGGACTCTGCAAGTTAAACACCGTTATTGTATGGAATTATTCAATTTAATCAGCCATTAAAATCAATGGCAAAGCATCTCTGGGTGCAGTGATAATCACCTACTGTCTCTTGAAAACACTTGCTATCGTCTTGCATTACAAAAGATTTTAGGCAATTTCCTATTGCATCATGTTACTATACTTGGGCCAACAAAGAGAAGTGTGACTGTGGGAATGTCGGAATGGGATAAGTGTTGCCATTGAAAAATAACATCATAGCAAAAGAAATTAGGTTAATATCTGATGGAAGGAGAAATATAAAATAAATCATTATAAGGGATGAAAGGGTAGACGTGGGCTTACTGCTTGGAGAAAAAAGCGTTAGAGCACTTTTGAAGTGACTCGCCGATGAAGCGTTGTGCTAGTGTCACTATCTCGGCTGAAATCAGAGGATGTTTCTATGAAATTATATTAACGTTTAGTGTACCTTTCAATCTTGCCTGATAAATAATTTGAAAGATGGAAAACATGATTATTTGTAAGAGTTGGCTAATTGGATTGTAAGTGGTTGGCTAATTGGATTGTAAGTGGTTCATTCCAGATTAATTGACTTATCTTTTGCAGATGCGGGCTGTGGTTAAGCTATGGACTGTTGATTGAGGACTCCAACATTATTCTCGTTAACAGTGTCGGCACCATACTCTTCATGTGCTATATTTTTATGTACTACACTTACACACTTCGAAAGGTTTGTTCAACTTTTACAAAACCAACCAAACCTAAACTTGTTATAAAATATTTTTTCCAGTGAAATCAGTTTTTTTTTATGTTTATCCTTAAAAAATAATAAAAAATTAAATAAAAAACAGAATGAATTTATGTATATTTGTTTTCTATTGTTGAATTTAAGAAATATTCAAAAAGCTTTTACCAGACAGTAAAAAATTAAAAAAATCGATACATATTTAATACGCGACACAGTTTTTTGTACAAGGAACTCCTCCTACAGTTTTTAAACCATTGGATTTTCATGTCATTGGCTAGAGCTTGGCAGGAAGTTGTTTCTAAAGTAAACTGGTAAATATCCACTTAAAGGGAAGTTAGTATATATAGTCAGTGGTGTCGGGCACGTCGGCTTTTGTGGTGACTTATCCCCTATGTTGCAGAACATGGTGGTGAAGCAGGTACTAGCGGTGCTGACGGTGATGGTGTGCGTGAGGCTCTACGCCTACTGGGTGGCGGACGTGGTCACAGCCCGGACGCATCTGGGACTGGTCGCATGCAGCACCACCATCATGTTCTTTAGCGCACCACTGGCCAACCTGGTAGGTACCCTACCGTTAAGTAAAGTCACACTTTACTCCTTACAATGAGGGAGTCAAGTTTTACTTTGTCTCTAGGGAGATGCAGTAAAACACAACTTCGTGAAAGTAAAATCTTTTGTGACTACCTTTTACAGGGTGGCCACTCAACCGGGAAAACCGGGAAGAAGCCGGGGATTTGGCAAACCGGGGATAAACCGGGAATAAGCCGGGGATTTCTATTTAAAATCGTGAAAATCGGCCTTTTCTAATACACGAAATCGGTCGGAATTTAGTGTATCAGATTGTCGGTTTTAACAATAACGAAGAATAGAAAATGGTCATTTCTTATTTACTTTATTTTTTTATATCAGTCAACGTGAAGATTAAGAGAATGAGTGAAAAAGGAGCAGATCCAGGGTTCTAGGAAAACGAAGTGGTTTGAAATGTAATTTGAAGCTTCGACAGGTGGTTATTTTTGGCCGGAAGCAAGGGAGATAAGGAATGAAGAAAACACAACGATGAAATTGGACGGTCTATTGTTCCGTTGATGACGCACGCACACTCACAAGTGCCTGAACCAGAATCCCTACCCACGCGCCGGCGCGGTGCCTGTATACTAATAATAGCGCCAATACAGAATCATGAAGTTTTATAAATAAATAATTTAATATCTTAATTAAAAGTGGAATATTTGTAATAGGCGGTAAAATCTGAGAAAAATAACAAAGCCCCATGATTTTGGTAAACCCATGAGTTTTGGTTTTATTGAACACAAGTGTTTTCAATATATATTATCATGATAAAACATCGTGTTTGATGACATAATCAATGAAATTAAACCGAGATTACAAATGAACAACTTACATAAGTTAAAGTAATTATTTTAAGAAATTATCCGTTTCATGACGTTCTATTGAGATATATATTTACAACAAATATGTGGTTAAGAGTCATTCGCAGTATGTGGTTTTTAATGTCACTTTTTTATAATACTAAATAACTTCTTGATTAGCATTATACGTGCTGGTACTGATATTCAGGTTGAAATAATACAACGTCTTCCAACACTACTCGATATATTTACACTTATACTGTAATTGCTTACAAGACGGTAAATACATATAAAAGATCTTATAATGGCTATCTTATAATGCCATTATAAGATCTTTTATATATATTTACCGTCTTGTAAGCAATTACAGTATAAGTGTAAATATATCGAGTAGTGTTGGAAGACGTTGTATTATTTCAACCTGAATATAATACTAAAGCCTGTGTTCATTTCGGCCCCCATAGGGGTTTGTGAATTGTGATTTTTCTGGTCAAGCCGAGCCGAGCTGGTAATAAAATATTCGAGTTTCAAGCCGACCCAAGCCCAAGCAGCAAAAAAAATTACTATTTTTTTTGTAAAATACCAGATTTTATTTGCCCAGAAGGTCATTTTTTGGTCATTAAAAATTTAAAAAGTATAACATGAAATAAAATAGTTTTAATTATTAATATGAGGATTTCCGGGTGAATTATAAATTCATTAAGTTTTAGCCACCAAACTACAGTAAAAAGCTCTTCCAGTTGACTGAACATTGAATTGGACAAAAAACTAATGCGGTCTCTTCTCTATTGTTATGCTAATGGGAACCCGAAGCCCTCACCTGTCAAGGGGACAGGGTGAGGGGGGAATGTTGCGCGTGTGTGTGTGTGCGTGTTTCGTCTGCCAAGGTCATTTCCTATTACGTCATTCGTCTCGTCCCGCCCTACTTCACCCCTCACCACCCTGACCACTCGTGTATAAATTGCCGTATTTCTCTGCTTTATTGTATTAATTAATAAATCAAATAACAGTTTATTTGATTAAGTTATTTATTTTGATTAACTGCAACGGCATCGCAATTAAAATGACTCGACTCTTTTCCAAACTGTTGAGAAGGAAGGTACTGTTTCCGTGGCTCAACAACAATTTTTGATACAATACGTTGAGAATGAGTCATCCAATGGCGACGCGGACCCTTCCTCTACTCAAGTTACCTCTTCGTCAAAGCCAATGCCTCTAGGCCTACTCCCAGTACATTTTATTTATAATCTTCTAGTTATTAAGGTTTTATAGAGTTTTCTTTTTCACATTCATCAAATTTAATGACGTTGACATGGTTTTCATAATAAAAATATAAACTATTTTTGGTTAAAAATTATAAATCCTGCAATCCGTTATTATATTCTGTAATTTTTCCTCATTTTACTTTTAATATATTTTCTATCTATGAAGAAATCGTTCAGACTAATCACCATTTTGAATGAACGGGAGCTCTTTGTGAATATAAATCTTGATTATACTGTAATATAAAACTTGAGACCACCCCAGGCAATACAACAATATCATATTTTCGGAAGATTTTGTGTTTGAAACGGCCGGGAATCGGACTGAAAAAAACCGGAAAGAGCCGGGAATTGAGAAATCAAGTTTGAGTGGCCACCCTGTTTTAAGACTGATACTAATGATGAAAGGAATAGAAAAGTGAAATTAAATTTCATTAAACTATCATTATTGTTTACAATACAGTCAAATCCCACAAACCTAGACTTTGATAACCAAGAACTCTGGATAACTTGTAAAGCCTGCCAGAGCAGTAAAGTGCACTGGGATCCAAAGCGCTAAGCGCCATGGCATCAGCCGGAGCCTATAGAACAAGTTTTGTTTGTCTGTAGGTTTCTTTTAATAAATGAGATTTAAATTTTTTGTTTTTGTATTACTGTATGTAGTTCTAAGATAGAACTCATGAAGTTTCAAACACTTTAGAATAAAAAAAATATAAATTTTGAACTATTTCATGAGAACAATATGTTATTGTTAGTTGAATATACCAAATTTCTAGGTTTAAAAATTGATAAAAATTGAACATGGAAACCTCATATTGACATAGTAATTAGGAAATTAAATACATGCTGTTTTTAAATGCTTGTTTTAAGAAACATAACTGACTCAAAAACTAAGTTTATGGTATATTATGCCATGTTTTATTTTATATTGCAATATGGCATCGAACTTTGGGTGTCAAATTCAAATGCATTATCAGTTTTTAAAATAAAATAAAAAATATGAGGATAATGGTTTTTGCTCCTAAAAGGACATCATGTAATCCTCTATTTGAATAATATGAATTACTAACAATGCTTTGTGTCTACTTTTTAAAAATGTTGGTGTTTGTAAAACATAATTATCAGTCTTTTAGTGCACACCAATTTATTCTCAATTACCCCACCCATTTTATGAACAATTTTCAGTACCCAAGGCATCGTCTCAGTCTTTTTGAAAGATCCCCCTACTACATGGGACTTTGTAACAATCTGCCTGATGCATTGAAGGAAAAAATAATGTATCAAAATTTACATTATTTAAATTAAATTTATTTAATTAATTAAATAATTAATTAATTAATTAATTTAAATTTATTTGTGAAAGAACCAGTTGAAATTGTACCTTCTGAAAAAAGGTATTATTCAATAAACCAATATTTAGATGAAAATGTTACTTGTTGAGCTTTTTTTGTAAAGGGATTACCATGTATATATGTGTATATTTAGGTAATTATGTTCCTTATTTTTAATTTTTTTTTACTTTTGATAATATCACTTGTTTTACCAGCTGAGCTGGAAATTTTGTAAAACGTTTTGTGACAATAAACGACATTTCATGTGTGTTTTGCAATAATTTTTTTATATAGAAATAATGTAAACTATTCACAATTCAAAAAGGACTGGTGCTGGTGGGAGTATGAGAGACAAGTGTTCCACGACTGTCTCTATGTCTGCCCTGATCGGCAGGCATCAGGGGACGTTTCCCACCCCGTCTTGCAGGACCCGTATCAGTCTCTCTTCGTCGAGCCTAGAGCGGATCCATCGAAGTGGGTGCACTTGAGCGGAAGTTCAGGTTACCTCCTCGCCATGGTGAGGAGGTACTACCTAAGGGATCGGCGGCTGATGTATGAGACAGACCGAAGTGTCGTGGACCGAAGTCACCAAAACCGTAACTTCTGGGGCAGCTCAGGGTTCGGTGCTGGGACCGGATCTCTGGAATGTTTCGTACGACAGCCTGCTCCGCACAGAGATACCGCACGGAACGTACCTCGTGGGATATACCGAAAACGGCAGTCATCACCGAACGGGACGCCCAACTGGCTCAGCTGAGATTAAACCAAGCCATGCGCCTGGTGGAGAGCTGGATGCGCGGTCACGGCCTGCAACTGGCGGTCTCCAAAACGGAGATCATAATGCTGACTAGGAGACGGAGACCCACGATCATCCTGATGCGGGTGGGTACCAAGGTGATCGAAACGCAGAGAATGGCTAAGTATCTGGGGGTGGTGTCGGACAACAAGCTCACCTACTGGGACCACATCAGGATTGCATGTGGCAGGGCAGCTGAAGTGACCTCTAGACTCGGAAGGCTAGACTCGGTTTGGCGAACCGAGGCAGGAGAAACGGAAGCTGCTACTGTCAACAGCACAAGCAATTATGCTCGCGAGCTGGTGTGGTGCTTTGAGGGTTGCGTTCGCGTACCGAATCTTCTCTGAAGTGGCTGTACTGGTCGTAGCAGGGGTTATCCCTATCAACCTGCTCGCCTAAGAAAGGAAGGTCATCTCAGAACAAGTGCTGGGAATGAAAAGGGCGGAGACCGCTGAGCAGGCCTGCGGTCGCACAATGGCCACTTGGCAGCGTCGATGGGACGAAGGGACAACCGGAAGGTGGGCGTCTCAACAGGAATCTGGAATTGGGTCTGCCACGACCACAGAGAGGTGAACTTTTCCCCCACTCAGTTTCTGACAGGTCATGGATACTTCCATCTGTATTCCATCAAATGGGTAAGGTAGACTTATCCAGGTGCAAGTACTGTGGACACAATGAAGACGACATGTATCATACATTCTTCATGTGCCGTCATTTCGAAGAAGAACAGCCTTTGCAGGAAACCTTGGTGGTGACTTGTCACTAGACATCATAGGGTGGATGCAGCGGGGCGACAACAGTTGGACAGCAGTGGCTGACTTTGTCCTGTCTGTACTGCGCCAGAAGCGGAGAGACAGATGTTTGGAGTGACCCACTAAAGGAGTGACAGCAAGAGGGAGGCCACCATTGTGATCACTATATCACTACTATCTTGAGACAGTGACCTCACATAGTGGGTATTTTAACCTGAATATGAATGAGAGATGAGTGTAAGATGATTGTGGCGCTATCTTGTAGTCTTGTTACTGACTAAGGCCGACATTCTCCTTAGACAGGACTTTTAATTAATAGCCCAACAATGGTATCTAGGGACCTACAGTTTAACGTGGGATCCGAACCACAATATCGACCACATATATACGAATGGTATAATTATGAGGATGGTCTTTATGTGTGAACTAGTATTCACTAGTGTGGACGTTAATCCCCACTAGGAATATCGCATCCACAAGCCATCGCTTATAACTATCCACAATTCGTGACCTCCAAGTAGCTGGATTACAGGACGACGCCACCGTCACCGTCCCAGTCATGAGCAGACAACTCGGGTCTGTTGTAGTGGTGGTGAGAGAGGGGGTTTAGTGGGTATTCCCTCTCTTGGCAGGGTGATACCCACACTGTCCAGTTGGTTGTTAACTAACTTGGTTTGTGCGTAAAAGCATTCCCTACTATTCACTATTTTTCTTATGTTTACTCCTTTTCTGAAAACCCGGAATTTTCACAAACCTGGATACTGTTCAGTTCACATTAGTACGGATTGGCAAGACTCTATCGTGAGGGTTTTTTTATATTTTAAGTCGTCTTATTTAAAACTTGAACTTATTTGGATTCTCTTTGTTGCAAGTTATTTTCTTATTTTTTTCAGGCTTATGTATTCAGAGTTAAAAGCGCGGAGAGTTTACCCTTCCCTATGATTCTGATGACGTTCCTCGTTTCTTTCCAATGGTTTCTCTACGGAATCATTTTAGAAAATCCAATCATACAGGTAAGCCATGAACAAACTCTGAAATGTTCTTTTATTTCTACTTAATCATGTGCATAAATTTGAGAGTTTTGACCAGGGTTTTAGAGGACTTCACTACTGTACAAACTTCATGATTTCATCAGCCTGACAGCTCCTTCTATCATCCTATTTGAAAAGTTGATGTTTTTATTCTGTCATCATGATTTATTGTTAGAAGTTTTATTGCAACAAATGGCCATTAAAAAACCATGAAACTAAAACGAGGTTTAAAAACTTATTGTCTTTATTCATATTTGGTAAATTAAAGATGAGAAATAAATATAACTTTTCCCGAACTCTATGAAAAACCAAACTTATCTTTTTTATGAGGGAGTAAAGTGTTACTTTTCTCCCTGTCAGGAAAAGTACTAGTTTGTCAATCATGACAATCTGGCGACAGTGCAGTGAAATCTGACAACGCTGTCGCTATATCTGAAGCTATATCAGTGAAAGCCAGCTGATTCAATCTTGTCCTGAGTTTCGAGGTTAGATAACCAACACAATGAATATCGAGTACTTATAACAGTTATTATTCTAGAGCATTTTGGGATGGGTGAAAAATTTATATTTTGAAGTAAAAATTATTGTCTCTCTCTTGAAGTTATCGCACTGAACCACATGCGAGTCTTGGCAATTTTCACTGGTTTTATTTTAGCTTGGATATGTGCAATAGTGTAGACCTAAATATAGATTTCATAATGTCACAATTTTTAAAACCGCTTTTTCGCTCTGCAGTACCCAAACATCATCGGGTGTGTGCTGAGCTTGTTCCAGCTGTCTCTGTTCATCATCTATCCGGGGCGGTGACGTCAGCATCACTCTGCCGTCGTTCTCGGAGCATTTCCCGGACCAGTGTTCAACGTCTCACGCACGAGCCAGAACAGGTTTAGGGTGTGACTGTCTTATCTTGACTGACTTACAAGACTATTCTGTGATTGCTCTCATTTTCATTTTATTGATTATATAAGGAACTTTTGGAAAGTAATTTCTATCTGTTCACATCTTGGGAAGTAGAGGGGCAGATAATTCTTGTAAATCAAATTAGCCTGCGTTTGGCCGAGTTAGAAAAGTCCATTTCTGAACCTGTCAAGTCTTTAAATCATTAAGTCTGTCCATAAGCTCTAAATTACAAAATATAAATGGTTAAGAAAGATGGAACTAATTTATAACCAGCAGACCTTCCAGTCAAAATTCCCGTTCATCATCTTTCAAACACATTTCAACATTATTGTAAATTTCTTCAAAATGATGTGTGGCAATGAAAAATTCAATGGTAATACACAAAATGTATTAGGCGGGACTTGTATCGTAGCAAACCTTTTGATTACTAAACAAAAACAAAGTGATTGGAGAGTCGAAGCATCAAGCTTCATTCGCTTTAAAGAATGCCCCTACCCCTTCTACCTCCAATGACATGAGCAAACGGAGGTTACTTTCTGAATTTATATTTCTTCTACAGTAAGGTTAGCAATTGTGATCTAAATGGACGAGAACTTGTGTTACCATAATACTACAAAGTTTACCTCAAGACGTTATAAGCATTTTTGGTAGAATTCTTGTGAATGCTTGGCTTACAAAATTGAAATAATCCTAAGCCAAGTTAGCTTTACCAAGGATGCCCAATGTATACATTTTTCACTATGGGTTTATAAGGTGTCCAATGTGAAATGAACAATAATATTGTTAATTCAATTTATAAACTACATTTTACAGTTTTTAGTCGTTTTCATTGGTTATTTTAATTTATTGAATAATTTAAGTTTCTGTGTAAATATAATTGAATACTCAATTTCATATCTTGTCAGTGTACACTATTTGATCGGTTACTTTATTTGATTTAATCTACCAAGCAAATACAAATTTGGTGCATTTTACCATGGATTAAACAATATTTTAATTTGAAATAACACTTGATATATTTTTAACTTTAAAATGTAAATTTTTTGTGTTATACTTGTTCATAATATGCTTGTAGTTGATAAAATTTATCATGGTAAGTTTTTTAATTTTTTTTTTATTGTGTGTGTGTGATTTTAGAGTTTTATAGTCTTTTAAGTCTTCAGTCATTTAGTCTTTTATATCTTTATGAAGTATTTTACTACTATTTTAAAACATCACCTTTTATACTTTTGAATGTAAATTTATTTTTGTGTTCATATTTTAAAACCTATTGATATGTATTGATATACGTAAAATACCTTTTTTCCTTGAAAGTATTTTACAGTAGAAGTCCGACTATACGAGTTCCGGTTACTCCGAACTGTCAGGTTAACCAAGGCAAAGTTTATAATTATCAGTAAAAAATTTCGCTTTTATAAAAAAATTGGTTTATTTTATTTTTACATCAACATTGTTCACTAGGCATATGAAGTGTTTTTGTATGAAAACTCAGTTGCTCGGTCAGCCACACTTTGTCTGGTTGCTGAGGATTTTTCGTTCGTTACTTTGTTTGCCAATCAAACCATTCCTCACTCTCAGTGATGTCAGGCGTCGTCCGCTGGGCCGCTTAGCAGTATCAATGCCTCGTTAAAGTCAATCTTGTTGTATTGTGTTGGATATATGTGAAAGATAAACATAATAAGACTTTGCAATTTCTTTGTAAAAAGATAAAACACATTTGAGAGGTTGGATATCGGGTAGTATTTAAAGAATTGGGTTATGAATCAAAAGAAATGTTAGGGAATGAGAAACGGAAGATTGAAGCAGACAACAGTTTAGGAGTAATGGAAATTAATTGTGAGGTACAAAATGTATTTTTCATCACACTACATCGATATCACTTGTTTTCGACCCTCACTTCTACCAACAAAACACCTATTTTCCGGCAAACTTTTCCGGCCTAGGGCGGTAATGGAAACTGTAGCAAAGGAATCTAGAATATAACAAAGTAGGTGGCAACAACAAAAAGAAATAACAAATCAGTGACGTAGTTGGTAGTTCAGCTGATAGCAAATATCAAATATATGTGACGTACATGGGAAAATAGTGCTTTTCCCTTGGAATCAGCTGTAGTTGTCACCTATCGTTAGAGTATTCTAGTTTCGGTGGCCTTAGCTGATGTGAAGTGGTTGCCTAGCAACCAGAATCACAAACAGTACATCTCGTTAGGTTATTTGAGGTTATGTTTTGTTTGTTATGAATGAAAAAAATATGTTTTTCACTTGTTTAGAATTTATTGAATTGTGTAGTGTTATGGAAAGTATCATTCGTAACTCAGCCAAAAATGTTTTGCCTGCTCTCGATTTTTTCAAGTTCTCGACTTTGTCTCGAACTTGAAACATGATCTCAAGGCCGGCAAAACCCCAATTTCGGCCCTTGTAACGAAATATACTATTATTGTTTGACAATAACTTTTTTATGTATAATTGTTCTTTAATCTTTCTTTATCGTCAGTATTATCTGAGTTTTCCATTATCTGATAGCCCTGGTTTCTCTTTAGCCTGAATAGTCAGACTTCTACTGTACATTTGATTTGTGGGTGATTTTAGAGTTATATAATCATTGTTAGGAAGGAAATTTTTTAGCATTAAAATTACCAATTTCAAAAGAAATATTACATAAACATTATTTTAAGAAATGTTATAAACTGTCTTTGGTGATAGAAAAGGAGGTTTTAGTTTTGAAAGCAGTTAAGCTTATTTTACAAACATTCCTCTGGTAAAATTTTAATCATTTTAAAAACAGTTGATCAGTATTATAGTCATTCATAAAATATACTGTAATGTGATATTAGTGAATAGTAAAACATAGATTTGCCACCTTTAGCCAAAAAGTATTATTGAACCACTGTACTGTATTAATAAAATGTACATTTTGAAAGTTATTTTTAATCAATTAAGTTTTTGGTATGGAAAATATTGTAGTTTTAATTTTTTTGTGTGTGAAGAAAACCAAGGTTTTAAAGTTGTTGTTTGTTTAATACGTAAATTTTTTACTGTTACATTTTATGGTATGATATTGAAATACATAATATTGATTAGAGATCAATTTAAAGATTGCCTGTCTTCCTAACTGTATAACAATTTTTTATAGTTGATATTAATAAATTATTAACTGTTAATTCATTTCAATCAATACTGTGTCAATTAATTCATGTTCTCCTTGTTTATCAAAAATTATAAAATAAGTCAGGTTTTGTCCTCCCTACAACAATAATATACTAAATCCTTTTATAAAATCCCATTGATTGTATGTATCAATGAATGGCAGATTTAAAGCTTAAGACAATATATGAATGTAAATTTGTCTCAATTCGTTTGTGCAATTTTTTCGTACCAAAGATACCATACGTACTCTTGTCATATCAGTCAAAATAATGAAATTAATCCGATGGCTGAGTATGATGTAAAAACAAAGACGAAATCACCAAAATTAAGTCAATTGCTTTTCAAATTTTTTTATTTTTTTAATGAACTTTGGAAAAGAAAGCATTTGAATAATAGTGGAAATAGTACTTTATGTAACGACTTTAGTATGAATGCCTTTGAGCCACGAGTGAATGTAAGTTAGAACATGAGCAAAGCGAGTGTTCTAAATATCTCATGAGTGGCTTATATAATTGTTGCATACACTACTTTATCTCCAACGAACTTAAAATTTAGTAAATCATTGCAATAAACATGTGGAAAACTTATAGGTTTAAGGCGATCACTCATCTTAGAAGTAATTAAACAGATGTCGCTTGAATTAAGCGTCGTTCTCACTCGCATATGATCACACTCTTTTGAGGTTAGGGCACATGAAGGAACTAAAACATAAATTGTAAAGGAACAATCAGCTGATGTGTTAATTGTGTAGTTTCTATTATAACACTAATTTTGTCAAATGGCGAGCTCTTTTTGGTATAGAACCTGTATTTTAACGTGAAACATGTACGTTTAACACCTCATTTAGCAACGGGTTTTAATTTGGTTGAATAATTTACCTCTTTATGATGTTATTTGTAATATCTTTATTGGTGCTCATTGCAACGGTTGGAGATACGGTACGGTAAGTAAAAGGGATTTGTTCCTATTGAAATAAAAAACCTTTTTTTAAAAAAAGGTTACTGATTTATAAATGATTTTCCTAACCTAACCCTGACATTTTTTTATAATGCTTACACTACTCGATTTTTCCATTGACTTTTCAATATTAAATATATGTTAATATTGAATGTGAATGTTAATATTATATGTTAATTAATTGAAATCATGGTCCTTAATAAATCATATATTTCATAGTTTTATTTTTATATTTTCACCAATTAATTTTTGATTTGAGGAGGTTCTTTCTTGGTCAGTCCAGCCAGCATCCCTTTAATGATAGCGATGGCTCTTGCTGGGTTCAATCCCTAAAAAGTAAACATTTTGAACAGTTTCAAAATAATTTTACTGCTACACACTTATACTGAAAAGGCTAATAATTTTTCTGTTTGACAACACATTATATAAATTTTTCACCTGATCTAGAGGAAGAACAAGATTCATCACTATTGATTGAGGAAAACCAATTTCCTAAGTTTTTCACTGTCTTGGTTATAATAATAATTTGGTAATAATAGATTTTAATTTACTGAGAAAATTTTCAATCTTCTGTAAAGCCAGGTTTACACGTGATAATGAGAGTTGAACATGAGAGTTTTCAACTCTCGGATAGATTGGTACTCTCAGCAATTTCTCACAAAAGTGTTTACACTACAGGCAAATTTTTCGTTTACACAGCATGCCTGAATTCGCAAGATCCAGCTCTCGGAGAGAATTAGTTATCTCGGATAGTGTCGGCGAGTTAACTCTCAGCACCGTTTACACGACGCGTATCACTCGCGAAAACTCTCAAGAGAGCAAAAAACTCTCATGTGTAAACCTAGCTTAATGTCCAGGGCATTGACTAAAATAATTTAATTTAAAACCCTCACTCAGTAGGCAAGTCTGTAACAGTCCCAGGCATCATGTTTAGTATTTGAAGGGTGCAGGGGAAGAACGATCAAAGTCCAAAAATACAAAAAATTGAAATACCGGTATATTTTGATTCGTCTAAGCGTGTTTTAAAACCACGTGCATTCTATAAACGTGAGTAACGAACAGATTCCGCACTAGAATACAAAACATTTAGAGTATGCAGGGGAATATCGGTCAAGCTCCACTGCGTTCATGGGAAGAACGGACAAAGTCCGTTAAAAATCAAAGTTAAAGTCCCTTAAAATCCGTTAAAATCACCATTAAAAAAACAAATTTTTATTGTTTCAACCATAAAATGACAACCAGTAAAATTAAATATTAAGCACATTAACATTACTATTGATATATGTTATCATACTTATAGGACTCTTTAAATTTTAAAAACGCTCTCCTGAAAACTTTACAATTTGTGAGTTTGATCGTTCTTCCCCTGCACCCTTCATTTGTCAAGTGCCAAGGCTGGTGTTAATCAACTTTTGCAACTGGAAACACATCCAGGTGTCCTAACAATCAGCGATTAAAAGCTATTGATAATATTCAAATTGAATTTGCTCAGTCATTAACAATAAAATTAATCAACATTATAATGTTTTAAAATGAACATTGCATACTTGAATAAATTACATAAAATTAGTTGTGGGAATAGGATTAAATAACAAAATAGCATATTTATGTGACCAAGTAAATTCTATTTACGTGAGTAAAATCAAATTATGATTCGATGAAACACAAAGCCTTTGATTATGTCATGATGGTGGCAACTAATGGGCATATGGCAAATATAAATTCCCTAGTCAATTTTTACTCGACTTTTCCAAGGTATTTATATGAATACTGTCTACAGCACCCTTTTTCCACTATTAAAATTGCAAGAGACTCAAATATAATGGGGAATCAAAACTTTATTAAAATGAACGTGTGGTAGTTATAAGCGCAAAGTTATAAGCCCAAACCTTCCCAAAACTTTTTCCTGGCTTATCACTTGTCAGCATGCATTAAAGCTAGCTACATCAATCTTGTCAGTCTGTCCCGAGTTTTGTTACTACATAAGTAAAGTTGACATTCTCAAACTCGAAATTCACAAAATCATGATTTTTCTTTGAATTATATATAGTATGAGTTACAGAGGTACATTCTACAGAGGTATTATTCTTGTCTGTTCACCTTGGGGCAAGAGTTAGTACAGTTGAAGATTGTGTGGCAGCGGTATACGCTGTTGACGTCCTTTAGTCGTTCAAGTCTCTCGTCCGTAGCTTCGTCGCGTGAGTCAATGATCCAGCGGTAGGCCTGCATGAGGGTCGCAGGACCGAGGAAGCCGCCTTGGTCTCCGTTCCACCAGTATGACGGGCACGAGGTGGAGCAGCACGCGCACAGGATACACTCGTACAGACCGTCCTGCGTATGAACAGATCCAGTTAGACATGGGTCCAGGAATCAGTCGATGATCCAGCGGTAAGCCTTATTAGCTCCGAGATACTTGCCCTCTGTTTTATCGTTCTTCTGGAACTTAATTTTTCAAGTTCTGTTTTATGTTTTGGTAATGAACAGTCAAAATCTTGAATTTGCTAAGTTACTTTCTAACGACTTGTTGTTAGAGAGCATCATATATCAATAGGCAAGCACATAACTTTTTCTTGTTTTTTCTCAGCTTGTACTATGCAATCCTCACATAAGCATTCCACACATACATTAGAAAGGTTGTATAGATGAGTAGAAAACCCATTAGCCTGTAATTTACATCAAACATGGCCTTCAAACTGTGCCTTACAGGCTTTCAAAGTTTCCATGTTAATCTTATGAGAGAACGATAATTTGATTGAATCACTTTGACAACTGTTGTGATAACTAATAGTAGCAAATAGAACTGATTTTTCAGTCATAAAATATTTTTACACAAATTGGGTCCCTGTTGAATTTTTATCGGTGGGCAATCTCTAATTGAAATTGAATTGACCTCTAAATACAAAACAACTACACATCAAACCTATCCTTACCATTTTCTTCTGATCATGCTCACTCTGCAAGTAAGGCTTAGTGCCAATCTCTGGCTCTTTCTTCCGCTGAAGCCACGGCTGGATGCTGGTGTATTGTTTGTAGAAGTTGCTCAAGTCTGGGACCAGGTCTTTGATGACATACATGTGAGGAAGAGGGTAAATCTTGGTCGTCTTTCTTGAGTAGTCTATGGGGCTGGAATAAAAAAAATTGTAAATAATCTTTCAGTACTAATAACTGATAAATACTGTAGTTTGATTTGGTTGTGCCTCATTCATTCATTCATGAGTCTCACAAGATTGAACAAAACTACATACTGACAAAGACAACGTTGCCAACAATCTAGTAGCAACACGCAGGACGCAGGCATAGTCGCAATGATTCGTGTCTTGACTGAGAACCTCAAATGGGGAGTAAAATAAACAAATTTAAATAAAATTTACAAAAGGAACTGAAAATAAAAGTTTCTTACCTGATGCACGCGAGAGTGTTGACTCCATTGATGTTCATTGCACAAGATCCGCAGATCCCTTCTCTACAAGACATGCGGAAAGTCAACGTTGGGTCTATCTCCCTCTTGATCTTTATAAGGGCATCGAGATTCATTCGGCTGCATCTGTTCGTGAATATGTTAACGGTTAAGTTATTGACCAATTGCATAGCTTTATTAATAATTTCAACCACTTCGTCCAGTAAAACCAAAAAAGCATTATTATATCCAATAAGTACCAATCAAAGGAATATCACCAATATCATTTCACCAAGGACCAATATCATTTCAAGGAAGTATCGAGTCAATTGTAAAGAAATATTTCCTCCCATGCTCGTACGATAGAAATCCTGAAAACTCCTAAAACTACAGAAATAAGCTGCAACTCCTGGGTTTCAAGCGTAAGAATCTTGATAATTAATTATTGTAAGAGTATGTTAATTGCATTTAAAATAGATTTTATTTATACGTTTAGTTATTGACGGAGTATTATTTAAGTAATAAATTAGAACCTGGGGGCTGAGCATTTGCTCGCTCGGTAAACTTAAACAATTATTTGTAGTCAATAGTAATATTACTCACAGACTATACACTAAAATACCAAGCCCATGAGGTTTTTTTTTTCTTTTAAGACGAGCTCATTCGCTTCGCTTACTCGCCTTCAGGATGTTTTAATGTAGGACTAAGGCAAAGGGCGTTGCACTCTATAGTATGAGTTTGTTAAAAATGTAATACGTGGATTTTATGTCTACAGTTAACAGCTGATTTCATTAGTATTGCTAATTCCCTAGATTTTTAAGTTTAATTGCAATCCTACAAATTTCTTGGTTGTTTAATCATTTACTTTACTTTTATTTATAACTTAATAGTCATAATCAACACTACTTAATAAGTGCTACATAATAACTGATCAATTATTATTGTTATAGTATCATTCAGTAATTCAGTTTCTGAATACAACAGAAAAAAACATGTTTGTAGTGAAGCACGCGGGTTGTGCTTTGATAGTTGAGTCAGCTGTTTACACAACTCTTGTTTTGACTTTAATCTCCATAAGACCAATGTTTAATTTTTTTTATTTCAATCCACAATTACAACGATATAGAATTTTTCCTAGCATTGAGACCTATATACATATTATTTTTATCCCGGAACTAAGTCATTGCAAAGTTTGAAGAAAATCGTTTGAGCCGTTCTTGAGATCCGTGTGCATACAAATATCTTATTCGTATTAGAGTATAGGATTATAATTACGGTCCAATAAAAGCTTACTCATTGGGATCAATTTGGTATTCCTGCATTTTGGGCTTTGTATCTGGATTGGCTGGATTCCATCTGTAGATTGAGAAGGTTATGCGCTTTCCAGGAGACTTGGGTGGAGGTGGCTGGGACTTGGAATGGGCTTGTCTGGCCTATAAAGCAAATAAAATCTTACTTAAAATAAAAAAATACTAGATTAGTATATGTAAAATACTGAGTTTTTCAATGAATCGGTGTGTTCTTTTATAGAACATCGTGTTTACATGACGTCTTGGATTTGAGAGGCGAGCTTACAAATGATTACATGAATTGATGAATAACACAGTATCTAGCAAACACATAAAGAATGAAAAACACCACATGATATGATGACAATTCATTCTTTTATATACTTACATAATATCTTCAACTATTTCTTTTTTTCCTTAAAGAAAATGTGTTCTCTATCAGCAAGTTGATTGGTCATAGCTTAAACTAATTCTCACGAGTTTAAGATGTTAAACTTAATCACTCTGTATATTGTGTAGAAAAATTGCCATGGCAATCAATTCAATAAATCAACAAATCAAAACTATAAATTAATTAATTGACCGGGTAACCTTAGACAAGTTGCAAAAATGCTCGCTTCACATTCTGAAGTTCACCATTCTCGATCCTGGGTCGATTCTGGACAGAGTTTCTATTTGCCACCTTGCTATTAATTTATGATGCTATCAAACACCAAATTGATCATCCATGATATGTAGTAACGACCAGGGATTAGGAAAAATAACTATGATGTAGACACTCACAAAAATAACAGAACAACACATTGAAATACGATTATGAGATTAACTTGTGTTTATGTGTAAAATAAAGATTCTAAGATTTATTTTGCCAAATTTCATTTTACCTCCGTCCATAAAGTTTTTGAAAATCTTTTTGAGATAAACATATTTAAATAAAAATAATGGTACATTCAATTCATAGATTCCTTGCCTTATTAGTGTTCATTGTTTATTTAGATTTTAGAATGTTTGTTTTGCAGCAATCACCTGAATCTGATTGTTTTTATGTCAATATTGAGTATTTAAATGTAAATTCAAATACCGTATTTACAATAGTACCTTATATGTAAATTCAATGGTAATAGTATGCCTTTTGTCCTTGTAGCGATTATGTCCCCCGATGTACATTTCAACTCATGTGTGTCATCTTCAGGTGAATATTACTAAAAATTTTACATTACTAAACTATTTAACATTATATACAGTTTGAGTTTTAATTAGGTCTCATATCAGAGTTTTTCGGCGCGGCGGCAGGAGCAAGTCGGATGAACGCAAGGTCTTAGTTAGAGGAAAAAGCATAACTGCTTCCAAGGTCTGCTGGATAGCTATTTATTTGTGTTCCGGATATGAAGCGTCAAAACTAAAACGAAAGTCAAGTTACGTTATAAAATTTACCATTACACCAGCTGATTGAAAAGGATAACGAAGCAGTCTTGCCACAGGTACGATATTTATCGTAAGGACACCATATTACTCTATTTTACATTTGGATTATTAGTTAACATAACAAACCATGAGGTCATTAGTTAATGACCAAATTAACAATAATTGATTAACAACAACAACTTAACAACCAAATTAACAACAATTTACCTTGATTGATAATTATTATCAATCAAGGTAAATATTAAACCATAAATTATACCCTAGTTTGCTTTGAAATTCCTTATTTTAGCAATATTTGAGAAAAAAATCACCAACGAAAATGAGAACGATTGTTTTTTCCTGCATTATTGGCAACACTTGCAGGTAACAAAGAGTATAATGTTGTTTTTTTTTAACTTTTTCAACCAACAAAAACTCTGTGGCGACATCCAAGGATGTCGCAGAAACTGACACCATTGCTCTTATGGGATGTAGTTCACCTGTGGCACTACAGTCTTGGGATGTACAATCTTGGGATGTAAGGAGATGGCAAAGGCGGACGAACTCACATCAGTCACATCCAGTCTAGACGTCCAGGCTGTCCAGACGCGGGGCCGCCAGTCCAGCAACGAATAAGAGATGTGAGTCCTGCCGCCACACCGCGAAAGTCTGATATGAGACTAAATTAAAACTCAAACTGTATATTGTAAACTCGCCTACGGCTCGATGGGGGCTCCGCCCCCAAGCCCCCTTAGGGGGTTGTCCCGAATTTGTTAATTGCTCTAAGTATTAAGTACTGAACAGGCTTGTTGGGGCCTCCACCCCAACGCTATCCTCGTCTTCGCTGACTTAGTTTAATTAGAAAGTCTAAACCATTTCAGATATTCTCTTGATATTTAAAGTTTAAATTGATATTTAAACTTTAAATATCAATTAATCAATTAAATATCAAACTCGCCTACGGCTCGATGGGGGCTCCGCCCCCATGCCCCTTAGTTAGTTTCACTTAATTCGTCAATGAATCAGAAAGTCCCGAGTACTGGGACTCCATCCCTCTACCCACCTGGGGTTGACCTGAATTCATTTAGTCTCAGGCATTAAGCAAAATATAGATCAAACTCTAAATTACGGCCTAGCTATATATCCCCAAAATTTAAAATGTTCGTTTATAATTACCTTTATATTTAAAATATGATTCTTAAAATACACGGTGTCTTCAGTGTTTACCACCCATTTGAAAGTTGAAGCTAAGAGTTGAACAACATCCACGAATGCAATTAGAAAATTTCATTCCAAACGAAATAAAAAAAACTTTGTATTAGGGCAGACCCCCACCTCGAAAAAATTCTACTATACGCAAGAGTCGTTGATGCTGGGTGGGGGGGGGGTCTTAAAAATTTCGTAAAAGGAACACCAAATAGAATATAAAATATATTAAAATAGTACAATTTTTTGAATGAAATCAAAGTTTTCAAAGTACACACTTTAAAGGGAAAAGGGGGTGAGATATGGCAAAATGTCATATTACCGAAATTGTAGAGCGTCAAAAATATAATGTAATACCAGTAAAAATATAAAGTTATCATTATGTATTCATCACATTAAGACAAATTGTAAACACTATACAAGAAAAATTTAGTAATTTCGTGTTTTCATAGTTTTATTAACTAATCTTTGAAATTGGCCGATGGCTGCTCCTATGGTAAGGCCTAGATGAGGTCATAATATATACTTAATTTGAGGCATCTATGTGCCATAATAGTAAAAGAAAATTATTCAAATAGATCAATTTTTGTGAAATAAATTCGATTTTGTGAAAGTACACTCCTTTTTAGGGGTGAAGGGGGTGAGATACAGCAAAATTGCACTCGTTTTAACTTATAGAGCGTCTAAAATAGAATATAATGCAGGCAAAACATATATCAATATACCACTAATATTTACCAGCTTTTACTGAATTATAAGAACTATGCATAAAAATGGTAGGAATTCCGTGTATTTTCAATTGATTTGTTATCTTAGATTGAAATTGGTCAATGGCTGATACCATAGTAAGACCTAGCCAAGGTTAGAATATGTACTAAATCTCAGGTATCTATGTGCCGTTAGAGTAAACAAAACATTAAATTAGTGCATTTTTGCAAAAGAATTTCGATATTTGAGAGTATGCCTCTTTTTACGGGTGAAGGGGGTGAAATACGGCAAAATTGCATAGGACCGAACTTGTCGAGCGTCTAAAATAGAACATAATATTTGCAAAACGTCTATCAATATTGCTGTATAGATGGCAGAATAAAGTCATTTACAAACACTTTACATGAAAAAATTTTTATAATCTCGTGGTTTTTCGAATTTTTTGGACTTAACTTTGATCCCAACTGACCAATGGCTGCTACCATATTAAAAACTAGTTATATCTATAATATACCCTAAGCTTCAGGCATCTGTGTGCCATAAGAGTAAATAAAAAATAGTAAAATAGCGAAATTTTTGTGCAAGAATTTTGAAATTTTGAAACTATACCCCTTTTTAAGGGTGAAGGTGGCGAGATACGCCAAAATGTTATGGGACCAAACCTGTAAAACGTCTATAATAGAATGTAGTAATGGCAAAACATAATCGATAAAGCTGTATATTTACCAGGTAAAAGTGAATTACTAACACTTTACATGGAAAAATATTAACAACTTTGGGTTTTTACCATTTTTTTTGGACTTAACTTCGATTGAAATTGGCAAATAGGTACTACTATAGAAAGAACCTGTTGAGGTCATATTGTAAACAAAAATTCATGTATATATATTACATAATATTAGTTAAAAATAATAAAATAGCACAATTTTTGCGAAAAATTTGAGAAATTTTGAAAGTAGGCCCCTTTTTAAGGGTGAAGGGGGTGAGATACGACAAAATGTTGCAGGGCAAAACTTGTAGAGCGTCTATAATAGTATATAGAAATGGCAAATTATATACCGAAATAGCAATATATTTACCAGGTTAAAGGGAATTACTAACACATTACGTGAAAAAAATTTTAACAACATTGAGTTTTTACAATTTTTTTTTACTAAACTTAAATTGAAATTGACAAATAGCTACTACTATAGGAAGAACCTGTTGAGGTCACAATATAAATAAAAATTCATGCATATATGTTACATAATAAAGATAAAAAAAAATCAAAATAACGCAATTTTTTCAATAAATTTTAGCAATATTGAAAGTACGACACTTTTTAAGGATGAAGGGGGTGAGATACGCCAAAATGTCGAAGGACCAAACTTGTAGAGCGTCTATAATAGTATATAGTAATGGCAAATTATATATCGAAATAGAAATATATTTGCCAGGTTAAAGTGAATTACTAACACATTACATGAAAAAATGTAAATAATTTTGTGATTTTACCACTTTTTTGGACTAATCTTCTATTAAAGTAGGCAAATGGCTACTAATATAGAAATAACCTGTTGAGGTCATAATATAAACAGAAATTCATGCATATATGTTACATAATAGCAAATAAAAATATCAAAATAGCGTAATTTTTTCGCAAAGTTTTAGAAATTTTGAAAGTAAGCCCCTTTTTAAGGGTGAAGGGGGTAAGATACGCCAAAATTTTACAGGACCAATCTTGTAGAGCGTCTAATTCTCAACTAACGATTTTCCCTCAGATTTGAGGTAGGACCTTTCGTTCAAAAGTTACAGCGAAAATAGTAAAACCTTACATTTCGGGGTTACCGGTTTCCACCCTTCGTTATTTTTTTGGGGGGGGTTGAAATGGAAAATTGTCGGGTTTCAGCCTTTTCCCGGGGGCATCAGATCTTAAGCCACCGGCATGCCAAAAATCAAGTTTCCAGCTCACCCGCAAGCTGTCTAGAATTTGTATGGATGAGTGAGTGAGTGAGTTACACATGGGGCTGTATATATTATGGACTCGCCTACGGCTCGATGGGGGCTCCGCCCCCATGCCCCCTTAGGGGTGTCCCTAAATTCGTAAATTAATAAAAAGTCAAGTAGGAAATTATTTAGTTCCACGGAAGAACTGAACAGCCAAGACAGTAACAATACCGTCTAATACACACAATTCACAATCGATGGTTAAAAAAGCTTTGAAAATCTCCTATGAATCGGTTTTAATAACTCTTCGTAATTAAAATGTGTTAAACATTTTTGAGTGTTATATAATAATTATTTATTCTTGGTGTTATGCTGAATGGAGGGTCCACTCCCTAATTTGTTACACTTCTCAATCAATAATAATTAAAGCTTTAAAATTCGTCAAAAATTGTTGCAATAAATCAGTGAAAACAATAAAATAACATTAAAACGAAATAATATAAAATCTGATAAACGAGATAGAAATCAGAAAATACTCCAAAGTTTTAAAAAGACCCTAAAATCCGATTAGGAACTTACTAAAACTATGTAAATTAGTAACACCAGCCTCGACAATAGCTGAATTCATATTTTTAATAGTCTCTTAAAAGAGGTAAGGTCCCCAATTTCAAGTTTTCGGTAACTGTTCTGGTTTACGAGATACCAAAGGTCTATTGATTTTATCATCCTGTAATAAATCTGTATTGAGAGCTAAAGTGTAGAGATACGGCAAAATGTTCTGAAAACTTTAAGCCATTAATAAAATATTTCAGTCATATTCAGCAACATTTTTCGACAGGACCAATTGTTTTGTCAGTAGAGTGGAAAAACAGAAAACGCGATTGTACAAAAATTAGTCTGGAGATTTACGCAATTGGTGCAATGTACGACGAAAAGTCACAGGACCAAAATCGTAGTTCATCCAATTCAGTACCGTAGTAGTCTCAAATCTATAAAAGGCCTAACCGTTTAGACGCTAGAGCTGAAATACTAAAATTACGATTTATCTATTTGGTCAAAAGCCACTACTTATTTATCACAAAACTGGGAAAAAGTGAAAAATGTATTTTGAGAGTAAACGGAAAAAGATACGACAAAGTATGTCAGAATCAAAATTGTAGATATTAAAAAGACCTATAAAAGTTAAAACATTTTTGTAGGACAAACCATTTAGTCGTTAGAACCCTAAATCTAAATATAAATTTCACAAAAAATCAGTTTGGATTGTTAACGGTGCGATGTACGACAAAAAGTCAAAATACCAAAATTGTAGATCGTCCAATTCCCTATCGTAATATTGCTCTCAGATTTCAGATAAGACTAACCGTTAGGCCGCTAGAGCTAAAATACTAAAATTACGATTTCTCTAGTGGACCAGAACCGGTTTTTCCCACTACTTACATTCACAAAATCCGGAAAAAGTGAAAAATGAATTTTGTGAGTAAACAAGTGGAGATATGGCAAAATATATAAGGGGCGAAATTGTAGATATTAAAAAGATCTATCGAAATAAACCATAAAATAATTTTTACGACCATTCGTTTACTCACTAGAGCCCAAAAACCGAAAACGGCATTTCATTTAAAACGCTCTGGAGGCTTAACGGTGCGAGCTACGATAAAAAGTCAAAGGATCGAAATTGTAGAAAATTAAATTCCCTATCGTAGTATTGTTCTCAGATTTTAGATAGGACGAAGCGTTTGGCCGCTAGAGCCAAAAAACTAAAATTGTAATTTTGGAAGTCCGCCTTTTTGATTTTTTTTTAGTAGGTTAAAACTACAAATTTGCAAGTTTCAGATTTTATCCTTGGCATTGACCATTCAGGCTAGACGTATGCCAAATTTCAAGTCTCTAGCTTAAATAGTTATGTCAAAACTTCGTATCCCATATAAGTGAGTGAGTCAGTTACACATAGGGCTGTATATATTATAGACTCGCCTACGGCTCGATGGGGGCTCCGCCCCCAAGCCCCCTTAGGGGGTTGTCCCGAATTTGTTAATTGCTCTAAGTATTAAGTACTGAACAGGCTTGTTGGGGCCTCCACCCCAACGCTATCCTCGTCTTCGCTGACTTAGTTTAATTAGAAAGTCTAAACCATTTCAGATATTCTCTTGATATTTAAAGTTTAAATTGATACTTTGGTTTTATACTTTATATGAAAAGCTCAGGGTATGTGTGTGTAGCTGAATTTCAGGCATCTATGTGCCATAAAAGTAAACGAAAAGTATTAAAATAGGTCAATTATGGTGAAAGAAATTCGATTTTGTGATAGTACCCCCCTTTTTGAGGGTGAAGGGGGTGAGATACGCCAAAGTGTCACAGGACAAAACTTGTGGGACGTCTATAATGTAATATAGTATTGGCAAAACATGTAGCGGTATACTTACCACATTAAAGTGAATTACAAACACTTTACATGAAAAAATGTTAAGAATTTTGTGATTTTACGATTTTTTGGACTAAACTTCGATGGAAATTGGAAAAAAGCTACTACTATAGAAAGAACCTGTTGAGATCATAATAGAAATAGACATTCATGCATATATGTTGCATATTATTAAAGAAAAATATCAAAATAGCGCAATTTTTTCAAAGAATTTTAGAAATTTTAAAAGTACGCCCATTTTTAAGGGTGAAGGGGGTGAGATACTGCAAAGTTTCACCGGTATAAACTTGTAGAGCGTCTATAAACGAATATAATAAGTGCAAAACATATAACGAAATGGCAATACATTTACCAGGTTAAAGTGAATTACAAACACGTTACATGAAACAATGTTAAGAAATTTGTGGTTTTACACTTTTTTTCTACTAAAAATTGGCAAATAACTACTACTATAGAAATAACTGTTTGAGATCATAATATGTACAGAATTACACGCATCCATGTGCCATAATAGTAAATAAAAATATCAAAATAGCGCAATTTTTGTGAAAAAAAATTTAGAAATCCTGAAAGTACGCTTTTTTTAACGGTGAAGGGGGTGAGATACGAAAAAATTTCACATGACCAAACTTGTACACAGTCTAAAATGTAATACAATAAAGGAAAAACATATATCATTATTGCACTATATTTACCAGAATAAATCAATTTACAAACACTATACATGAAATTTTTTAAAGAATTTTGTGTTTTTACGATTGTACTGGACTAATTAAACTTAGATTGAAATCCCCCAATGAATGCTACTATAGTTAGACCTATATTTGGGCATAATATGTACAAAATTTCTGACATCCATGTGGCATTACAGTAAATAAAAAATATTAAAATAGCGCAATATTTGTTAACGAATCTTGAAATATTGGAAGTACGCCCCTTTTTAGGGGTGAAGGGGGTGAGATCACGGTAAAATGTCACAGGACCTAACTTGTAGAACGTTTCATTCCCAACTAACGATTTTCCCTCAGATTTGAGCTAGGACCTTTCGTTCAAAAGTTATAGCCAAAATAGAAAACTCTTACATATTCAGATTACTAATGTCATCCTCTTTTATTTTTTTGAGGGGATTAAAATTCGAAATTTTCCAATTTGGGATTTTTTTCTTTGGTTCTAAGATACAAGTAGTGTGTACTGCCAAATTTGAAGTTTCTAGCTCATCCGGAAGTCCAAAATAATTTGTATACATGATCAGTCAGTTTCACATCGGGTTGTATAGTTATTATATGTATGTATATATTATAGATTCTCTATCGTAATAATGCTTTCAGATTTTAGATAGGACGAAGCGTTTGGCCGCTAGAGCCAAAAAACTAAAATAACAATTAATAATTTCAGAAGTCCGCCATTTTGAATTTTGTTAGAGGTTGTTAAAAGTACAAATTTGCAAGTTTAACCATTGACTATTGATAATATTTTAAACTTAGCATTGACCATTCAGGCTAGACGTATGCCAAATTTCAAGTCTCTAGCTTAAACGGTTTCCTCAGGATTTTGTATACCTAAGTGAGTGAGTGAGTTACAACTGCGGTTGTCTATATTTTAGATAGTCCTTTGTAGGGCAGCTATATATTTAATAAACCCCTTGACCTGTCCAATTCCTTGACTCTAAGGACAACGGATGCGAGCTACAAGTAACAAGTAAGTAAGTAGAAGATGGTGTAGTGTAAAAATTTTTAGTGATACTCCCCTGAAGATGTTACACATGTGGTGAAGGTGAAATGCATGGTGGTGAAATGTACATAGGCCTAGTTACTGTGATCGTGATCGGGACATAATCGCTACAAGGACAAAAGGCATACAAACAAGGTAAATATAAAATTATATATTCTTGTCACTGGGTAAACATAAATGACTGTAATGGGTTTCATGGACAAAAATTTCGCCTCACTCCTGGCCAAAAATCAAAATGGCTCAACAATTTATGCAAACACGCACAAATTAAACTTTGGACCACGTTCTTATTCACTGTCCCAAATACGCATATGAAAGAGACACATGGCTCAAGAACACCAAACTAATCAGCAAAAACTTCTCAATGAACTTGAATGAAATAATTAGTAAGGAACACCCTGAGGTGTATCTGGAACTAAACTAATTTTTGAAAGCCATCAAAAGGAGATTATGAAACCCAAACATTTACACACAAGTCACATTAATGTTTTTCCAATCCTGGGTTCTTCTTTCCGTGGCCTACCTTTTCGGGTTAGGACATTGCCTGATCGGCCCCAGGCAGAGAAGATTCACCACAACCGACCTCTCCTTACACATCCATCACTCAATATATCCTTAGAATTTTCCTATCTTTCTAAAATAACAAAAAAATAGTATGACATAATTCTACATATGTGTTTGTGACTAACATCAGTGAAAATTGATTGTATCATTTCCAGATAAATATAAATAAATAAATATTTTATTGCCTTGACAAAATAATTTGCATCAGCATTACAAGAATGTTTTTACATGTGCTAAATTAGTCTATAATCTAAAACTAGTTATTCTTCAGTGATTATCTTCTTTAACTATATAGGTTTCTGAACTGTCATCATTTAATTTTCTATTGATTCTGGGTTTAAATATTCTTGCATTGAATAAATTGCATTTTCAATTAGATATTTTCTAAAATTTGTTTTAAAACTGTAAAAGTCATTTATAAATAGATTTTGAAATTGATTTGGCAATTTATTTAACAGTCTTCTACCATTATACAGTAGGTGATGTTCAAAAAAGGATGTTCTGTGATAATTTACAGGTAATATATATTTTTCCCGAAGATTTAGACCATACGTAGTTTGTTCATCACCTTGGAATAGATTTATATTCTTTTTCACAAAATTTAAAGTTTCATAAATGTATATTGACCAAAATGTTAAGAGTTTATGTTCTTTGAAAACTGGTTTACAGGAATCTCGTGGCTTTAGCTGGTAAATAATCCGTAGAGCAGCTTTTTGTAGTTTAAATATTTGACTAACATCGGCATTGGCCATTCCCCAGATTGGTATTCTATATCTGATGTGTGGAATAAAAAGAGTATGATACACATTCATCAGTACTTCTCTTTTACAAAATTTAGACAGTCTTCTTATAATAAATAAATTTGTTGATAATTTGTTGCAAATAAAATTAATATGTTTATCAAATTTCAAATTTTCATCCACTAGAAGGCCTAAAAATTTTATGCAGTCTACTTTTTCAATTACATTTTCATCTATAGTTAAATTTATATAATCACAGGGCTTATTTAGTGGTTTAATTTTAAATTCCATTAATTTTGTTTTTGAGAAATTAAGTTCAAAACAATTTTCTTGAAACCATTGAATTGTTTCTGCTGATTTGATGTAGGTTTCAATCTCCAATTCCTCCGTATTTTCTTTAGATATTGATAAAGTAGTATCGTCTGCAAATAAATATATTTTTGAAGAATTCAAATTGTTTGATATGTTGTTAATGAAAATTATGAATAAAACTGGCCCGAGAACCGATCCTTGAGGCACTCCTGATTTTATTTCCATTTTTCTTGAATTTCTATAAATTATTTGGTTTCTTTAGTTTGGTCTGGTATTTGAACGTATTGAAATCTATTTGCAAGGTACGATTTAAACCACTGAAGAGCAATACCTCTTACTCCAATTTCATTCAATTTTTCGATAAGAAGGTCATGATTAACCATATCGAATGCCTTTTTTAGGTCAAAAAATATGGATAAAGAATTTCTTTTACCATCTAGTTCTGTAACAGTGTTGGATATCATTTGGAATATTGCATCAATTGTTGTCAATTTTTGTCTAAATCCAAATTGGTATGGAGATAAAATATTGTTATTTTCTAAAAACGAGAGAAGTCTTACAAGAACTATCTTTTCAAATATTTTACTAACTGTTGGAAGTAATGAAATTGGCCTGTAGTTACTACTATTTTGAGGATCGCCCTTTTTTAAAATTGGGACAATTTTTGCAATTTTTAATAATTCAGGGAATTGTCCTGACGACAGTGATAAATTTATCATATACGTTAAAGGGGTTGCTATTTCGTAACAACATTTACTAAGAAGCTTAGAAGAAATACCATCAAGTCCAAATGATGATGTAATTTTCATTGATTGTATTATCCCAATTATTTCTTGTTCAGTTGTTGGGGATAAGAATATTGATTTAGAAACATAATTATTTTTATACAAACTTTTAAATGTCGGTGGTTTTCTTTCATTTCCAACGTCTATGAAAAATTCATTAAATTGATTTGCAACTAGTTGTGGATCTTCTGTACATTCTCCAAATTTATTTTTTAGTACATATTTAGTTAATTTCTGTTCTACTTTGTTTCTATTTTTGTTTATTATTTGCCATATAGTTTTTGATGGATTTTTTGATTTTGATAGTTTATTATTGATAAATTTGGATTTTTCTTCCCTTATTAGATTTCTACACATTTTCTTTTTTTCTTTATATTCTATCCGTAGTGGATCGGAAGACACAAGATTTTTTGTCAAGGTATATAGATATTTTATTTCTTTCCGAAGTGCTAAAATTCCTTCTGAAAGTTTTATATTCTTTTTGCTGTTATGCATAATCTTATATTTCTTCATAGGGAATGATTCTGATAACAACCTTGACAATGTGGAATGAAATGAGTTATATTTTTCATTCATGGTTGTGTTTTCCTCGTATATTTCTGTCCAGGGTTGTTCAAGCAAAAGACTCTTGAATTTTTTTATATTTTCCTCAGAGTAATGTCGTCTATCAATTGTACTTCTCATCACTTTTTCATGAAATGAATTTTTTATGTTAGAAATTTGAGCATGGTGGTCAGAAATTGCCGTTACAAGTATGTAATTAGATATGTAGTTAGGTTCTATATTTGTAAATATATTGTCTATTCGAGATTTTGAGTCTTTGAACTCTCGAGTATGAGAAAAAATTGTATCCTTTAGATTAAAGCTTTTCATTAAATAAGAGAGTTTTTTCTTATGAGTATTATTATTACAAAAGTCAATGTTAAAATCACCTAAAACTACTATATGCTTTCTTCTTTATTAATTATGTTTTCAAAACAATCAGATAATTGTTTAAAAAACGTTTTACATGATTTGTTTGGTGGTCTGTATATTCCTATTATGATGATATTTTTGGGGAAGGAATTAATTTTGATTGCAGCAATTTCACATTCACCTTCAATATTAAACTCAGAAACATCTATATCCATGAATTTCAAGGTCTCTTTAACAAAAATACATACTCCACCTTATTTAATGTTTATCCTACAATAATGTGTAGCACATTTGTAATTACTTAAGTAGAATACATTTAACTGATTTTCTTTTAAATGATGTTCAGTGATAACTAAAATGTCAGGTGATTCTTCTTCTAAAATTATTTCAAGAATTTCTAATTTACTTACAAGACCATCAATATTTTGGTGCATTAATTTAAGCAATGAATTTAAATTGTCTCCCTTGTTTACTCTTACTTTAATTAGATTTTTTGATGTCACCAGAGTGTTTTTCTTCTTAGACGATTTCCTAAAAAATTATTGTAGTACGATATTCTTACAGGAATAGTTTTTATATCATGGTTGTTGGTCATATTCAATATATGTCTTGAAATTATTTTGAACAGTTTTATCTTCCCAAATTTATTTAAATGGAGTCCGTGTCTAGTATATAAATTGTGTTTCAAGTTGGTTATGTTAATAAATCTAGCATACTTAAATTTCTGTATAAGTGTTTTTAGACCACAGTTGATAGCAATAATTGTTTGATTTAGTTCTGGTTTATCGTATCTGAGGGGAACGCTTGTCACCAAAAGGTTTGTGTGGGACAGACATTTTATTTTACTTTCTACTCTATCAATAATGTTCTCTAAATTTGTATCTTCATTTACGTCGTTCGTCCCACATATTATAATCACAAGATCTTCTTTGTCATAATTCTTTGTCTCATTTATTAAATGATTGTCCAAAACCATAGGCGTCATTTGGGGGGGGCAAGGGGGGGCAGTTGCCCCCCCCCCCCAATAATTTCGGTGATTTTTTTTTTATTGGAAATTAAAATTTTAGGTTATGTAATACGGTGAAATATTTGTATATAACAATTATAAGCTTCTGAATCAGACTTTAACAAAATGTCTACTTTGTATTATTTACACAAAACTCTTAAATTAATTGACTCATTCCGCAATCGTCATCTGTAGCAGGAAGTCTCATCTCACGTCTGTTGAGTTGTTAAGGCTCCAGTCTACCTGCACGAACGACGTTACCAAATGCCGCCTCTCGGCCGTAGCGCTAGGCGAGTTCCGCGAGTTTGATGGCTGCAGAGGTTTACGGGAATCGTGTTTTAAAATTAACAAATTATGATAGAGATTGACTCTTAACTTTTTGTAAAAGTAGAAAGACGGATCTCGTCTTCTCTGGTTTTAGAATTTTTAAATACAATTTCTAATTTTAGCTATAACTGTCCAAAATCATCTGTTTTTCTCGATTTTTAACTTAAGTTTTCCATTAGTTTTGATAACACTACCAAAGTAAAATTACCAAAGTGTAAGAAAGGAAATTTAGCACCGTTATTTTTCTTTAATATGACAAATTAGTTGTAGCTCTAGGCTGCATTTAGCAAAAGATAAGAGGGTTCTAAAAACCCATGAATTTGCATCGAGAAAAACAGATGATTTTAGACAGTTAGGCCTATAGCTGAAATTAAAAATTTTATTTAAAAATTCTAAAAACAGAGCCGAAGAGACCCGTCTCTTTAATTTTAGAAAAGTCAAGATCCAAATCTTAATCTTAATTGGTTAGTTTTAAAACACGATCCCCGTAAACCTCTGCATCAATAAAACTTCTTGCCACTAAAAACAGATGATTTTAGACCGTTATAACTGAAACTAGAAATTGTACTAAAAATTCTAAAACCAGAGAAGACGAGATCCGTCTCTCTTCTTTTAGAAAAAGTTAAGAGTCAATCTCTCTATCTTAATTAGTTAACTTTAAAACACGATTCCCGTAAACCTCTGTACTGTCTGCAGCCATCAAACTCGCCTAGCGCCTAGCGCTACGGCCGCGAGGCGGCATTCGGTAACGTCGTTCGGGCTCAGGTAGACCGGAGCCTTGCCTTGGTTAAACATAACCTCTTTCGTGTGAAAAGGTAGATATACGAGTAGTACCTTCGCTGATGTCTGATGTTTACACTGTTTTTTACTTGAAAATCAATCAATTTCCTTACTGATGGGTAATCAAATGGGAAAATTACAAACTTTAAGGACTTGTAGGTCCCCTCTTTTTAATGTACAATTTACCAATTCACTTTAGAAACAACTTCACGCCGAGCTCTATCCTCGGCGTGATCATTAAAATATATTGCAAATTGTGGGAGGAGTTTCTTGTACAGAAACCCGTATCACGTATTAAATATGTATAGATGATTTTGTAAATCATTATTTATCTTTTTTTAATCGCTTATTAATTTTTTACTTCTCTTGTCCTCAATAACAATTTAATTTTTTTAGGTAATGTAATGGGCAATATACCGTAGCTGTACTGATCCTAACCAACAGTAGTTAAATGGTAAATGATTTTTTGTCCCTTATACGGCAGACTACAAAGGTGCTTTGTCAAAAACTAATATTTGATAAAGATAAAACAATGTGTTTTACCATACAAACCCATGGAGTTTTTGTCTATGTATCCGACTGTAAAACTTAAAAAGAGTTGTAAATAATAGACAATAAAAATAACTAAATAGTTATAAAATGATGTTTTTTATTTTAACGATTTAGACAATTAAAACAATTAAAACAATTGGATTTAAACAATTAAATCCATTAAATTTCTTAAGGTGTTTTACATCACAGTAACCACTGGCAGTTCCAGAAGAATAATGACTTTCTACAAATAGAAACATGTTAGCCTATATAATCAAATTTTACATGCATTAGGGTATTGTTTTCATGGGTTTGTGAGATTATATTATAAGTTCACATTTTATGGACAGCTTAGTGTCACAATGTAAACTTAATTAGCTTTTATTGACAGTTTTTAGCGAAATTTAAGATATTTGGCGTATTTGTGGGAAGGGGGAGGGGGGTATGACCTTATGAAAATCTTGCCCCCCCAATCAGAATGCTGAAATGACGCCTATGTCCAAAACTTGAGATATTTTACCATTTGGCTTCATCATACTGTACACATAGTAGGAGTCATTTAACTGATTAGATATTAAATTGCCCAAGTTTATACCATGACTGTCCATAAAGAGTCCAATTTTTCGTTTTCTTATCTTTGTTTTGTTTTCACATTTTTTAGAGTTTGGGACTAGTTCAATTTCATCACCTTGAGACAAATTTAGAGAATTTCCATTACTTTGTTGTTTGTTTTCATTGGCGTCAACGGTGTCATTGGAATCAAATTTTACTATGTCAGAAAAATTTATTTCTTCCTCCATTGACTGTCGTATACCTTTCAGTCCATTTTTTTCACTACGAACTCTATCTTTTTTATCATTCCGATTCCAACAATCATTATTTGTTGATATGGTGAGCTGTTCATTAATATCAACCATAAATCTTTTAGATTTTCCCGAATCAACTATTTTTGTCTTCGTCTCACTGTTATTATTATTTTTGTAATCAGTGACTTTGCCTCCCTAGTAGTGTCAAGTTTTGGTTGGAAATTTCGATATTTCTGTTTGAAATATCCTCTGTAGAACCATTTGAAACACATTGATTGTTTTCTTGAAGTGAATTTAACATTTCACTTTCAGTTGTCTTTTCAGTTGATTGAAAAACTGAATATCTGTTGGATGTTTTGATGGTATTCTTTGAAATGGTCACTTCTACAGGTTTTTTATAGGTCTGTAGTCTCCATCCATTTTGAATTGCATTATTTTTAGATTCTGTAGCTACTTCTACATTACTTTTGTCAGGCTTTTGCAAGGCATCTATCTAGGCTGAAGCTCAAATATTCATTAGGTCTATTGATACTCTTGTTTTGTATAATCTCGCCATTTTTTATGTTCTCTAATTTTACTTTGTTGCTGAAATCAATAGTCAATGCTTCGCCATTTACAATATTGTTTAGAATTGTTTTTTGCATTTACTAAGACATGCAATCCACATTCAAAGTTCGATTTTTGTTGCATCGTTTCAGCTTCTATAAACAGGGCCCCATTACATACATTTTCTGCAAGTGTTTTCGAATGTTTATTGTTTAATCCTTTAATGCTGTCAAAGTGATAAAATGAGTTAGTTTCTTTACAGTATACTAATAAGCTCCAGTGTGTGCCATTATTACCGTATACACTTTGAATTTTTGGACAGTTATTGACACAGAACAGAGCAAAGTTTTTCTCACTGAAATTATAAGATGTTAGTGTTATTATATTTTCGTATAGTGTGCCACATTTTATCAGTTGTGTGTTTGTCGGTCCAACGAGTATAATATCATTTCTTCTAGTATGAATCTCACTAGACAAACATTCAAAGTATGATTGTAAGTGATCATCTTTCAAATGATTATTCGTGAAGTCTTCTTTAGGTGGTTCTCGATTTTTAATCCCCTCTAAATTTTTAATAATAGTCATTTGCTTATATTTTAAGCATCTCAATTCTTTTTTTAAAGTACTTTTTTGTCGTTCTAAATCAGCAATTTCATTTTTTATTTCAGTGATCTTCAATCCAGAACTTACCAATATTTTATTTTGTGAACCAGAGCATTGCTCCAGTGAAGCAACATTTGAGTTTGAATTGGCTTTTTGTTTTCTCGTTTGTATTATTGATCTAATCATTGTTTAGTACAAGTATGGTGAAAATTATTCAATTTTGTTTATAAAATATATTATTGATTTTATTTGTTTACTTTAGCTGTTCTTAAATTATTTCCTTGGATAGGTTATGTATACTAGCCAATTTCAATATTTCTATAAAAATATAAAGACAAATCTTGAACACTTAAGTAAATTTTGAAATTAGATTCTTTTAAATGATTATTAGAAGTATAATTACTTACTCTCTAAGTATTAATTTAAATATTATAATTTTTATAGAGCACAAATTTATCACTGTTAATCACAATAGTAATCAGCTGTATATAAATTGTATGAAGATATCCTGACCAGACATAAAACGCTATTATGAGGACAACCACAATACCAGTGTACATCGAGGCCTCATGTTTAATAATAACCAGGCCGCCAGTTGGCAAAAGACCAAAAAAAAAAAAAAAAGAAAAAAACACGCAAGCAAACACAAACAAACACGATTTACATTTATGATTTGTAGGTTAGAACAGTCCACTAGTCCAGCCAGAGTGACAAGACCAAATAAGTTAGTTTCATTCTGCCAAAATACTATTAACTTAACTCAATATTTAACGAAATATACGGCCTATAAATATATAGACATGTTTAACAGCAAAGAGTTTAGTTTAGAAAATATAGATTTAAATGATCCATTGTCAAATTTAACAAGATCAAATGTAGCTGAGGTTATGAAAAAGAGTGTTATTCAACCTGGATTTGAACAACAACCTCACATAGCTAATTCCAACAAAAGTTTAAGGAAACAAAAATTGGAGCGTAAGGTAACTTATTATCCATTCTCTACTAGATCTAGATGTCATAACTTAGTTTTGAAAGTTCTTTTTGTGTTGGTTTTAAGAAGTTGGGCCTATATAGGCAACTCTCTTAGGTAGAGATGTTACCGACATATCGTGACACGATACTGAAGCTATCAGTGACAGCCACAGAACATCGCAGCTCAGGCGAGCAACCCTTTGTTACTGTGAGGTTTAATTGCTGGCAAAATAGTATTTTTCATATTTATTTTAAAAAGTAAATAATATATTTGTATTTGAAATTTTTTACTATTTGATGCTCACACCACACCACTCGACTGCAGCTCTGTCACCGATCTACCAGCGTCAGCGCCAGGCTAGGTTGCCGTCACCGATCGACATTGAACACTTGGATTCAGTGCCATAGAACCATATGGAAAAAGGGTTAAGTTTATATAGAGGTTCAATATTGACTAAAATCGGTTGAAAATCGGGTTGTAAGCTTATTTCAGACAACTTTGAACCAACTTTATATCACCCCTTTACCATAGTCTGATAATTTCAATTGACATACGGTAGCCTTGAACTAAAAAATAGGAAGTAAGTCACACACGTTAATGTCAAGTTTGATAAAAATCGTACATGGGTAAAAAATTGAAAACAGGACAATTGCTGTCCCCAGCTACTTTTCTCTCTTCTGCCATGTATTCCCTACCCCAAACAGATTTAAAATAATTTATGTGTAGGTTTTTGTAGCTTAATAAGTAGGCCTATATATATATATATTCTTACATAAAATTTTTTATGAATGGTGTTTTTTTCACCTGGGGAATCCATGTATAGTAAAAAGTTAACACAGTTTTAAAGGCTTATATCTAACCTTTGGCACCACCGTAATATGGTACAGTAGACTCCCTCTAAACCGGCCAACTCGGACCAGGCCTTGGCCGGATAATGATTTAGCTGGTTAAACCGAAGTACGTTCAAAAATGTTAACCTACAATTTCATATGGCCTAAATGCAATTATGACTTGAAAAAAACTCTAAATATATTATTCTAGGCCTATATAATTTATAGCTAACATCTATAGCTAAAATATTAACCCAAATATAAACCCATGAAATCTGTGACTAAAATAAACTAATAATAATATATAGGCTATGTTTCCTATTTTGTCTACTGGATAGCAGGTTTAAACACATTCACTTCAGGTGTCATACACTTTCCGTCCAGGACAGTACATTTTAGGTGGTTTATGGGCGAAACTTCGTTATCCGTCTCCACCGTTACTATCGATGTGGAAATTTCGATATTGCGATTGAAATTGAGCGATGAAAACAATCGAATCAACAACGATACTGAGAAAAGATATGTATCATAATAATAATCTAACCTAACAGTGTAACCGTAAACCTCCGTCACTTTAATTGACAGCGATGTTTATAACAACAAAATCAATGGTGTTTGGAAACATTTAAAATGCATATTCCCTCAATACAATAGCAAAAAAAACCTTTCTGATATTCTGATTTGTATTTGGCAGCATTTGTGTGACGCCATTTTAGATCTCACGAAGTCTGCTTCTTCTCCCATTTTGAATTTAGATACATCTACACAACAAACTTGGTTAGTTTATATTGTGTTGTTCTTTGTTACAGGTTACATAGTTAAATTAGCTACAATTTTTACTTTTTCTGTTGTTATTTTCAGTTAGGCCTACTTGTTTGAATATATACGGTTTGTTTTATTGTCAAAAGGTTTATTTCATTATATTAGAACGAGAAACTAAAATCAGGTGATAAAATCGTAATCGTATCGTGTAATTGTATCATCGATATAATAGAAATATTATAGCAATATCGAAATTTCCACATCGATAATAACGGTGGAGACGGATAACGAAGTTTCGCCGGTTTATGAACATCATGATATAATGTTGAATTGAATTATACATAAGATAGCTAAGAAAACCAAGTTTCCGGTGAAACATGGCTGGTTAAAGCAATGTTGAGATAAAAAATGGCCGGTTAAAAAGATGTTGTTTTTATGCCAGGGTAGGCCGGTTAAAGCGGAGACCAGTTAAAAGATGGCCGGTTAAAAGGAAGTCTACTGTATTTCCAATAAAATAAATTTGCTTAAAATCCCACATTTGAAAGTAGCTTTAAAGCATGGTGGAAGAGAGATGTGTGCATACGAATATTTCCACTATCCCTGCTGTGAACTGTGACGTTACCTTTCGGCTACAGCTGAGATTTTTAACATCGACTCTTATAGAGCTAACCAGTATTTTTTTGCTTTAACTTGATATCCTTTGACCAAGAGCGATGTCACCTTTATTACATATAACAACCAATTCATGTTATGTATCAAAATGTGCAAATTTTAATCTCATTAATTTTACTAGTTTACATAGTTTAGCTGTCTTTCATGGTTCAAAAGATATTCAGCAAAAACTTTAAAAACTACAGCCGTCATTTTGAAAAATTGGCCATAACAGGCAAACACAGCGTCAGAGAGTGGTAGACTTTCACCATCATTTTTGTCAGATATTTTTATATAATAATTGGTCAAAATATATTAGTTTGCAATTGCTTCCGGGTTGAACCATAATTTGACTAGGCTTAAGATTAATTCGTACATAACATTTTACAGAGGGCTTCACACTTATATTCTATTTCCTAGTATCTAATCCAACAATCGACAGCGTATGACGAGTTATAATTACCAGGAGAATGGCAAAAAAAATTAAAGAGGATGGTCCTTCTTATTTTTGAGTGCAGTCGCTAGAATTAACCCTACCATAGCCGGCCTACGAAAAATGTTGTAATTTTGCGAAGATAACTTATTATTAATTATTGTTGCTTACTTCTTAGACTTTCAGTAATTTACTTAGTGTAACACATTACATTTTCATACTACTATTCTGTTTACACTATCTAGGCTCCAGAGTTAAAATAATTATGTTAAAATTAAGCTTTTAACATAATTATTTTTAACATAGTAAAAAGCTAAAAACAACACCAAAATAAGGTACCTATAAAAAAAACTTAATTACTTGTACTGGAACTTGGATGTGGGGAAATGGGGTGATTACACATCATGAGAAAGCGAGGACCAGTTTGCAAAAGTAGCTAAAATTGTAGTTAGCTAGGCCTACTTTAAAAAATGTAGCTATAGTTAAGGTACTTTTTTCAAAAAGTAGCTGTAGCTTTAGCTAACTATGGTACTTTAAAAGAGTAGCTTCCCCAACACTGTACTAGAGTGTCCATAAAGTCTCAAAGCAGCAGGTTTTCAAAGAGATCTAAAACACTAGCGACTCAAGCGGATGGAATAGAATCAACCAGATTTTAACAGTGTTGTGAGTGGTTGTTGTGTTAACTCCGCAGAATAGCGCTCCTAGCAATGTATACAGAACCGAATAAGTAAGTACATCCTTATGGGGAAGTGAGAACGCCACCCACAAAACACAGTTAGCACCACCAAGATGGTAAGGATTATTTTGATTGGTTGAATGGAAGCAGATGACTAGAAAAATTTTACAGAAGTTTCTTAATGTTTTGATTTTTTTGTATTAGCGAATTTCCCATAGGGAATAAGCTATTACCGTAGGTCTGATGGAAAGACCTAAGCCCGGGACCATGTTACTTTTTTGTTTTGAGGTGCCCAGAGACCAAAAATAATAGTCATTAAAAATTTTATATATATATATGTATATATATATATGTATATATGTATATATATATGTATGTGTCCCTAGACACGATAACTCTCGTAAAAATGGTCCGATCGACACCAAATTTGGTAGAGATGTGTAATCCTACGTTTATTCGGATGAGTTCGAAAACCAGACATATCGACCTACCGGAAGGGGTAGTTTTGGGGGGTTTTGTACCCCAAAAATGGGTTTTTTGCATTTTTCATATGTAAAATTAAAAAATTTTTAATTTTTATTTTGACCATTGGATTTAGGTCAAAAAAACACACAATTTAGTATTTTGAAGCTTTGCTCTATCTCCATTGGTTACCGAGATATTACAAAGTCTAAAGACAGTACATTGTCTTTTGGGGCTCCAATGTTAATCTTATGGAAAATAAGGATGTGTTAATATTTCACTTATAAACCTATATTTTTGGATGAAACTTAGTATTTAGCTTCATTTGGTTGAGATTCATCCATTTAAGGTAAAAATCTTGTTTTTTTTTTTTACTTATCATGGCAGCAAACCTGCATACTCTGTTCCCATGTTAATCATATGGAGAATAGGCAAACTCTTTTATTTATGGACAGATATTGATGAAACTTAGTATATGGCTTTATATGGTTGAAAAAAATTGTTTTTATGCTAAAAACCTACTTTTGGTGTTCCCCATGGCAGCATACCTGCATACTCTTTTCTATTTTATCATAAGGAGACTAGACATTTATTTCCCTATTTATGAGCATGTGATGACATTTGGTTTACAGGTTTATCTGGTCAAAATTAATATTACTGATTAGGAAATTCGCTGAGTACGCAGGTCTGCTGCGACGGGGTGTATTTGTAAACAATGCTCATTTTAACATTTAAGAGGTTTAAAAAGCGCTTCCTGTGACAGTAAGGAGAAGTAATCCTAGCATCAGCTATTTATTTTCCTCTGGTTTTTGAGGGCAAAATTTTTAACATGGGATGTCCCTAATTATTCGGTTCTGTTGGCCTACATTGCTCCTATCTGCTGGAGTGTCAGATTGACAATTGTTATGGGGTCGTTCATATAATGCACGTGCAGTTGCTACCTGTCTTAAGAAGAAGAAGTGTATTTATTTAGATGTTAGTTTGTTTGAGTGTGAACAGTAGGCTAGTATGGGTTTAAAATGCAAAACAGTAATAACATATTTCAACTTTTTATGACTATACTTTTAATGTACAAATTCCTTATATATTTCCATAAAACGTATAATTTATGAGAATTTTACGTGAGGATAGGGTCTTGTAAGTCCTAAGTAGCACCGTAACCTTAAACTAAAAGTAACATCGGATTATCCAAGTTTTTTGCTATCGGAGGTAGCCTCTGTAGAGGAGACCTTGCATAATTAACAGTGTACTGTAATGGAGTATTATATTTGCAGATTGAACGAGAGCGGACTCGAGGACCAAATTGGTTTAACTTACCTGCTACGTCAATCACTCCTGAAGTTGAGAATGATTTAAAAGTGGTCCAAATGAGATCAGTTTTGGATTCCAAACATTTTTACAAGAAAAATGACTTGAAAGTTCTACCTAAGTATTTTGAGGTGAGTATAGTATGGAACGGGTCTAAGTACCTATTTCAAGTCATGTAACTGGACGTTTGCACATTTTAACAAATTTTAAAAGAAATAATCATCAACAAACCTGGAGATATAGGCTACGTGCTTGCACGTACGGTAGTAGAGTACTCCTTTGTTGGAGCACTCCTTCGTGTTCATAAGGATCTGCCACATCTAGACTTTGCTTTAGTGCCTGCAATTTTTTATTCAATGTGTTTTTATTCACTCAAGCCTACCATTTGTCTCACATTAATCTAATTGCAGCATTCTTTATTTTGTTAAGTCCTGTGGCCTTACAGTATTTACGTCAAATGTTTGAATATAGGCTACACCTAAAGCACTGTAGGTCTGGAAAGTGAGGGGTTGTCAGAGAAAGTTATGGAAACAAATTATGGTCAGGGAAATTTAGGGAAATAGGCAACAAATCTGGAAATCCGCCCTGATGATGGAATTGAGAGAACTTTTTAATGCTTCTGTTGGCCATAACCTTGACTATTAAATTGAAATAAAGCTAACTACTGAACACTAACGTTCATCATGCACATACACTTACAGATGAATATTCTATATTTTAGGAAAACAGGAATTTTAGGATTGACTTTGGCCAATCGCAGTTGAGTAGTAGGCATAACCTACAAGTTGTTCAGCTATGCTATTTTTATAATTTTGCCCTTTTTGAAATAGATCAGCTTTGGACAACTAATATATGATTAATACTTTAGCAAAATAACTTAACACTAATATTTCACCATTTTATGTGGTCAAACTTTTATTTGAATTTTCATGACACATAGATCAACACATCAACACAATCAACACATCTGTCTCCTTCACTTGACATTGTGAAGGAGACTTGATGTTGTTACGTTGCCCAGCTTCCAGATCCGCGCATGCGTCTTATGAATCACAATGATACTGCTGTCTGCTGCTAAGATGCGCTACCTGACACATTGTCGCTCTTCCAGTAACGGGAGCACTAATGGCGATCAGCTATAGTTATAATGCTATACAACTCAACAGACTTAAGATGGGGCTTCATGCCAAATATGATGATTGCAGAATGAGTCAATTGACGAGTTTTACATAAATAATTAAAAGTAGACAATTTATTGAAGTTTGATTCAGAAGTTTTTTGTTGTGATATAAAATTATTTTGCCATATAACATAATCCAATATTTTAAATGTAATTTCTAATTTTTAAAAATCATCAAAATTATTGGTGGTGGGGGGGGGGGGGGGGCTCAACTGTCCACCCCCTCTCCAAATGACGCCTATGGTAAAGTGTGTCACAAGTCATTCAGGCTCAGTAACATGTACTGTACCAATAATAGCATATTCTAAAGGACCTAATTTAATACGCTAAGGCTTTTTTTTGTTAAGAGAACTCCTTCTAAACCGATTTTCAAGTTTTTGGTGTCGTTAGATATGGCTTGGTCTGTAGTTTTTTGCCAAAAACTGATGAGAATCAGACTTTTGACATTTTCCCATTACAATGACATTGGGATTGGGTTGAGCATTTAAAACATCTGTTAATATACTGCTGTAAGTACGTGTAGTGTGTGTGTTTTTGGTGATTACTGATAATCACAATATTAAATTGATCGGATGTCATTGATTTAGAACTAAATGTAACATTTGTATTGTAATAAAATAAATTGCTGGATTTTGAGCAACAAGTTTACTAGTAATTTAGTTAATGATGCAACTTTTGGTCATTGTAAAATGTGTCGCAAGTCACTCAAGCTCAGTATCATGGATAAGCAAGCTGTAAAACCACATTATGAAGGACTTAATAATTTAAAATATATGAATGTTGAGAATTCCTTGCCAGCAATATCCATTTTCTATAATTTAAAATATATGAATGTTGAAAATTCCTTACCAGTAATATCCATTTTCAATAGTAAAAAAGTTTTGGTACCAACGTCATGAGAAAATATACATCCTGTACAGAGTTCTTCAACCACACCATATGCAAGAAATTTGAATCAAGAAACTTGTTTTTAATACCATGCTTTTGAAAATTGTGTTACTTCTTCTACTACAAATTTCAATGTTTTCTGTGATTTAAATTGTCTAGGCAGTAAGTATAAATCACTGCCTAAGCAATTGTAATTTTCAGTGAAGTCCCTGAGTCGGGGAAATGTATGGTAAATGGTCAGTGCAAGTCAGGGAAATTAATAACAAATTTTCTGTGGACACCCTGTTTAAATAAAGAAGTTAAAACTTATACTTCGCTCAATAATTTTTTTTTTTTTTTTTTTTTTGCTTTTGTAGGGTTAATTACGGTTTAATGTTACGGTGTGTGTAGTCTAACTTATTTCCAAAACATCTGTTGTAATAGCTCATCAACGAGGTGGCCCGTGCGCAAAATGCGCATTTATGATTCTGTATGAGTAAAACTCACATACAGTACGTGAATGTTGATAATGAAGTGACCGAGATCTATTTTTGTTTACTATCTGGCTTTTAAAATTCATCTGAAGATAATCAGCTGTTAAATTACAATTCGCATTAAAGAACTTGCAATAAAAGTTGGTCAACATTTTAAAGCGACCTCTAGAAATAAATCAAAGGCGAGGGGGGCGAAGCCCGAAACAATATGACCTTTTTAATTGCGATTCGTCACTGCGGTATATCCTAAGCTTTAAAATAACACCTCAATCTTAAAAATCGGTTCAGTAGGTCGAGAGAAAAAGGGACGTAACAGACGAAACCCTTATAGAAATAAGAAGATAAATGTGTGTAGTCTAACTTATTTCCAAAACATCTGTTGTAATAGCTCATCAATATTAATGAATATAGCCATATGATTGGTCTCCACAATTATCAAAGCAACGACTCATGGTCGACTCCGCTTCACCCAAATTTTTCTATCTATGAACTGGCCTTCACCTAATAGAAAGTGCATATGTAGTGCGCTGCAGGCGGTGCATAGGGGCGTTAGTGAAACTACTGCCCCTGCCTCCTGACTAGGCTCGCAGTTAAAACACCCTTTAAAGTTATAATGAAAAATTTAACCCATCAATTTTAACAAACTCAACGAGGATGGTGGTGTCCGTGTGCCGAAGTCACATAATCTGAGTGATTTATGGTCTATCGGACAACACCGTGAAGGTTTTGTGCAGGAGCGCTTTTGTCGTCTCGACATTCTCAACTGCAACAACTGTTGCAGAGAAAGAAACTATTCTATTCTATTCTTATGATGACTTAATTTAGTCGGGGGGTTAAGATGCAGTGGAATTCTAACCCTTGACTTAATAGAGGTGATCCATGTAATAGAAACCATAAGGTACAAGCCTAAGACTTGTGTAATCTCAAAAAGATCAAAACAAAAACTTTAAAAAGTATGATATACTTTTACGAGCAATTTGAACAACTGGCAATTTTACCAGTGAGATTAATGTGTAAACAGGGTATTAAGACAGGATGTTCTACCAAAGTTTGCCCATTTACATTTGGAGGCCACCATTCACAAATCCACTCATAAATTTCAAATGGTAGACCTATTGTGGGAAAAAGGTTACCTGTCAGAAGGTTAACTATTATGGTGAATTAGAAATTACAATAGCCGTCGTATATTAGGCCTCTAAGATGGTTTACAGCTTAAAATGAACCAATCTGAATTGTGTCTGTTGACTCGTCTCTGTACACAAGAATGATCTATATATGTGGGGAGACACTTCACCATTCAAGTAAGCAGTTGCTTGAATGCACTACTTCATACTGTCCCCTATTAATCATCGTCAAGGGCATAACAATAAAATATTGTGATAAATAATTCTGCTTGTGACATTTTGTCAGACTTTTACAAGGACAAATTTAGACCCATCAATGTCAAGAACTATGATTATCTATCATATGACATGACATGACATATAATATCTTACCGTGTAGTCAACTTTGCAGTTGATCCCTCAGATGTGTGGCCTTCCTTTCTTGCATTTTGTGCAATTTTGGCTTTTTTAGTGAAATACAGAACTTCTGGAAGAGAGTTTCTTTAACCCTTCCCAAGCGGTGGCCTGTGGGCGAAACCCTCCAAGTAAACAAACTCATTTAGTGGTTGGGGTCAAAATATAGATTTTTAAAAATAGTTTTTTTTTACTTTTAAATAATAAAAGGACGCCATTTTTTCACTTTGATGAAGAAATTCATTTTGTAGCTCTTTTATGATTGTAATTACCGTGAGTCATAATAATAATATAATACATCAAACACTTACTATGAGTCACATTTTGTACGTATATATTTGTCCTGCACTTGTAATATTTAAAACAGAAATATCAATTTGTAATAAATTACAAATTAATGCTATTAGTAACTAGCAAACAGCCCGTCAAAAATGACAGGTAATTTTATGATTATTATTCATGAATATGTTTTATAAGTTTGAATAGTCACAATTTATGAAACATAATATTCCTGTTCAAAAATTATTCCTAATGACATACTATTTAAACTTAAATTTTTCCATTTCTTTAGCAATGCGAATTGTTAGTTTATAAATTTATTATAAGGCCTAAATAGTTTATAATATTATGGTTTATCATTGGTACTATAATATGGTACCATTTTACTGCACTTTAATGAAAACCAAAGATAATAATAAAAGTTTTCAAAACATACATCCATTTATTCCTTTCCAGTTGCATTGCCATTTATTGATATAATTTCGCTGACAGGGTCCAATTTAATTTGCCAGAATCTGGTGTTTGTATCTAATTTGCTAAACACCCAAGATTTACCAATCCAACCAAGTGGAACCTCTGGAAATGAGAATTTTTGCCTCCTTATGTCATTGTTCAAGTTTGTTAGATTCACACAGATTCTAATGTCCCCATTAGTTTTGGGACCACCACCATCAGTGAGTACCGAACGTGTGCTCTTTCACAGGATTTATGGCATCTAATTGAACCTTGAATCACGTAATGGTAAAAGTACGTCCCTAAGTGCTACTGGACATGAGTTGTCTTCTAAGGACAACCATATAGTTGCTGCAATTATATAGTTAGTTGTTTTTTTACTGTCACTAAACACTAAAATAATTTCTTTGTCTTTTGTTTGCACTTTATTTCCATCTCCTTTTTTTATTCTTGGTATTTCTTCTTGGCTTTCTTGTATATTTCATTACTTATTTAGTCATAGTTCTGCTTCTTCACTATTTTTACCCAATTTTATATCAGTGATAACAATAGACTAATTGTTAAACATGTAGAAGCATAAGCCTACATGACTATTTTAAATGACTTAAGTTATTGAGCGAAGCTCCTATACTACACTCTGGCTTTTTATTTACAAGTACTCCTCCTGAACGGCTGGAGTGATCCTCACGAAATTTTGCTCGGTCATTGTAACCATCTATGGGAAGGTATAAATCTGAAATGGTCCAAATCGGACATAAGAATTCTGCCCTACAGCCCTTTAAAGTTACCATGTTATTTTGATAGGAGAAATATTTTATTTGGTTTATTTACTGTGTGTTGATTATCCAGCTGTTATAAGGATCAAATTTAACTGCAGACTGTTACTATCAGCTGTTTGTGAATACTGTAGTTAGTAGTTTTATGTGAAATTGTTGTTTTGTTTATTTTAGTGGTTTGTTTGCCTTTGTACGTGAATGAAATGCCACGTTTACGGAGAGGAGGTGCAAATCTTGGACAACGCACCATTTAATATCTTGTAAACAAATAATACCCCGTCGCAGCAAACCTGCGTAATCAAAAATTATTAGAGTATTGCAGACTTGTGGTGAGTAAGTGCAGCGAGCAACCTAAATCTGGCAACGAGTGTGTGCAGCGAATGAGCCGACCCAAAAGGTGAGTGAGCAAAGCGAACGAACTAAATTGACGGCGAGTGAGCGTAGCGAACGAGCTAAACCCTCACAGCGAATGAGCTCACTTGAATTACCTATAAAACATTTGCTATTATTGATTTAAAAAAGTCGCTCGTAGATTAAAAAAGTATTATTGATTAAATAGTCGCAATCTCCGCTCAATATTGCAAGCAGACAACTGCACTGTATACCTAGTAAAAAAAATAAATGGACTAAAATACAGTATTGAGGATTTGCAATCGACAGTTTATGTTTTTGTTTATTTTTCAAAACATAAAGCTCTTTAGTTGATGGTTAAGATATTAAAAACATGTTTTAAACAAATATTAATAGCTTATAATTTGTTAGTTTAAATAAATAAATCCAAGCATCTAGGTTACAATAGGTAAACTCTCTTTATAGTATAGCAACTTAAATTTTACCCAAGCACCAGCTGTTAAAAATTTATTTTACTCCTCTACATATAACTGCAACCTTAGTGTTCTTGCTTTCATTTATTATCTGTCAATGATCTAAGAATATAAGTTGTCGGTTTTGTTTACAAAAATACTTTTAAAATCAGTAGTGGTATCAAATTTAAGTGTGATAGGGATCACCTGGAGCAGTGATCAAATTGACAAAATAACGTCTTAGATTGGGTCTAAAAAAGTTTAATTTACATTTTACAGAGTTATAAGGCATTTTTCAAGGGATACCATATTTTCCCTATTATATAAAGACCATTAGAAATCCATTGACACCCAAACAACCATGATCCGTTCAGTAGTTTTCTCTCCAGACCCTTAAATGCACTTTTATATTATATAAGATAATGTGTAAATATAGTCTGCAAACTATATACAAAGCTCAATGTCATTGAGCTTCTCTCTGATATATTTTTGATCGGTAACTCGGATAATATGGTCTTCAAAATTTGTATTTCCTACACAAAAAATAGTTTCTGCTAGTTTGTGGTGGATTTTTATTCCTAATTATCCAAATGTCGTGTATTTGCAGGTTGGTAAAGTCCTCGACTCTCCTGCTGACTACTATCACAACAGAGTTCCGAAGAAGGAGCGCAAACGGACCATTGTGGAGGAACTGTTGGCTGATGCAGAGTTCCAGAAGAAGAGCAAGAAGAAGTACCGGGAGATAGTGGCGCAGAGGAGCAAAACTCACTATAAAGCCCACAGGATCGCTAAAAAACTCAAGAAAAATAAAAAGAGATAATTGCAGTTTCTAAAACCATTGCTATTTGTAAATAAACTTTTATTTTTAATTTTACCAAGGTTGTCTGATTTCATAACCTCCTTCTATGTTGGGGTCGGGTTCAACATAAGAGTGAGCAGAGCTTTGTTCACTATTACCAATGCATGCAGAACCGAATATGTAGGGACATCCCACGTTAAAACATTTCAGTTTTGCCCTCGAAAACCAGAGGAAAATAAAGCCTGATGCTAGTATTACTTCTTCTTACTGTTACAGGAAGCGCTCTTTGTACCTCTTAAATGTCCAAATGAGCATATTTGTTTACAATAAAAATCAAAACAATAACAAATTTCTGTAAAATTATTCTAGTCATCTGTTTCCATTCAACCAATCAGCATAATCCTTACCATCTTGGTAGTGCTATCTGTGTTTCGGGGGTGGAGTTCTCATTTAGCTGTAAGGCTGTACTTATTCGGTTTTGAATACATTGCTATTACTATAGACAGAGGCAGGGCCACCGAGAGAATTTTTGTGGTCCATGGCAGGTTTTAGGTGTGAGGTCCACCCGGTCTGTGATCGAACCAGATCGAAACAATTTCCATAGAAGAGATAGAAATTTTTACTTATGTGGAATCCATAGAAAAATATGGATTCCACATAAGTAATGATTTACCCCCAGTTAGTATTCTCGGATTTGCTGATGACACAGTTTTGATTGGTAAGGATAGGACAAGTGCTGAGGAGTTATATGAAAAGTTTAAGTCATGTTTGAAGAGATCATCCAAAAATCCAAAAAAGATCAGGGTAATAAATATAAGAAAAGGTAATCTTAATGTTCAGGATTTAGAACTTGATGGAAATATAGTGCAGTCCTTGAAAAAAGGCAATACCATAAAATATCTAGGTGTAAACTTTGAAAACGAAATTGTAATGGATAAGAGGATGAAAATAAGGTTCCTCACAAATAAAATTCAGAAGATAACCTCATCACCCTATCTTAAGATTAATAAAAATTATTCATGGTAACAATTACATTTGGGGCCATCCATAAATTACGTCATCGCTTTTTGGTAATTTTTGGACCCCCCCTCCCTAAAATCATCCTAACATCATAATTTGTCCGTCCCCCCTCCCCCTCTTGGAAAAATGACGTCATTTTTAACAAACCTCAGTTTTAAGTAAAAATAATGCTTTTTAAATCTACATGATAAACTAAAAAAATGACCAATCAAATCTGAATTTACCTTCAGAAATAAAGCCAAAATGACTTTCTCAATGGAAAAATTAACTATAAAACAAAGCCTGAAAATAGTCTAATGTATTTTATAATAGTTGAGTTGTGTTAGAATTTATTATTGTTTTACTGTTAAAATTTTATATAAAACATTATATTTAAAATGACGTCATATTAAAGCCGAGCCCCCCCCCCCCCTTGCACATCACCTTACCGTCATTTTCAATCTGGACCCTCCCCCCCTATTTTCAGGTGACGTAATTTATGGACGACCCCTTTGGCCTTCATTGCCGTATACATTTCAGACAGCGCTGCTGATAAAACTTAATGATTGTTTTCTAAATGATATAGGCACCATTATTAGATAGCTGTATTAGATGAGCTGTAAAAGAATTTTATGAACTGCCATCTGATTTTCCAATTGCCATATTGTATGCAGCAAGGAAGGATAAGGGGCTTGGTTTGGTACAGTTCGCACATTATTTCTCCGACTATGGCCAAGTCAGCTGGCCGTAAGTAAGTAATTATGTTTTTCTAGAACTATGTTTTATTAGAACTATGTTTTTCAAACAAATAATAGCGGAGTGGCCATAGTCGGAGAAATAATGCACAAACTGTAAAGGCAAAATGGGGAGCAATAATACAGTACTTAAATATTTGTAAGGTTTTGGAAGAGTTGACAGATCACGTGTAGTAGATGAGCAGAATTTCATTCCAATTCACATTGGACCCAAGGGTTACGCCCCACAGGCTTTCAAAGTTCTAAGGTTAATCTTATGGAGAAAGGATAATATTGATTGAATCATTAGATAGCTGTTGTAAAAAAAAAAAAAAAAAAAAAACTGATAGGAAAAACAGATGTTTTAGTTATAAAAATTTTTAAACTTCTTGGGTGCAGATCAAATGAAATTTTTGGTCAATTTTCCATCAGGAGGCTCTCTAGTATCATTTAATTTATCCCACCAAATACAAATATTTACATTAACAGTTTTAATCAGTACTGTAATAATGGAGTTGCCCAGGGAGCAAAATACGATAAGTATATCATTTCGTTTCCAAATGTGTGGTATGAAATATAAAATAATTTGGTTTTCCCAGACCTTTAGCCAAGTATCTATAACAATTCCAGCCTTTTCAAGACCATTATCTGATTTCATTACTAATTCCAGACCTTTTGAAATTTCTAGACCGATAAGACACTTTGAGCCAATGGATTTAAAAACAATTTTTGTGTGGTCTGTTCACAATTGAGAACCAATATGCTCTCTGAAAGTAAACAAAGGGAATAAAATCATCTCCAAAAACTCAACATTAACTAAACTCGATAGTGGGTTAGTCCACGATGCGTCAAGTTGGGGACGTTTTAGTGTAATTGGCATGTCAGTATCAAAATCTTACCTTTTATGTACAACATTTTAAAGGTATTTTGGGACTGAGTCTCAAAGGGTCATTGGAAGTAGTCCAAGTCCCCAATTTTCGATTGGTGTGCCGGGAATTATACCCGCTACTTTTTGAACTGACGTTCAATAATGGCTGGAATAAATAAATAAATAAAAAGTTGCTTACTTATACTTATATTCTTATTTATGGAACTGGGACGGTGGCGACGTCCTGTAATCCAGCTACTTGGAGGTCACGAATTGAGGATAGTTATGAGCGATGGCTTGTGGATGCGATATTTCCTGGTGGGGATTAACGTCCGCACTAGTGAATACTAGTTCATCCATAAGTACCATTCTCATAATTAGACCAATTCGTATATGGGAGGTTGAAATTGTGGTTCGGATCCCACGTTAAACTGTAGGTCCCTAGATACCATTGGCTGTTGGGCTATGAATTAACAGTCCTGTCTAAGGAGAATGTCGGCCTTAGTCAGTAACAAGACTACAAGATCGCACCACAATCATCTTACACTCATCCCTCATTCATACTTGGCTTTAAACTACCTATTGAGTTAGGTCGCCATTTCAATAAAGGTATTAAGGTAAGGTACTCTACCGAGAAGTCCAACTGACTGCCAGTTGTCAATTGATTTAAAGCTTTATGTAATACATTGGCTGGGTAGCTGAGTGGTTATAGTGCTCGCCTTTGAATCCAAAGGTTGCCTGCCGCTTCAATCCTCAGAAAAGTTAGTAGCTTTTTAAAGTTTCAATTCTGAACCCAGTTGCCATTTGTCATTGGGCTATTATTTTAATGATGCTTTCCTACATCTGGTAATTTATTTTTGCGTACTTCGTTTGAGTTTTGGTGACATGAATTTCTTTTGTGAGAAGTATGGTTACATTTTGTCTTGATATATAATATTTTTTCACAATCAAATATGATAACACTTTTAAGTTACAATTGTATTATTCATACTTTTATTAGTTATTTTGTGGTTTTGCCATTTAGCCTAAACGTGCGTGTTTAGAGATAAAGATAACTCATATATTTTACAATTTTAAGTAGTGTATTCATTTTGGTATTTCTTATAGACTGTAGACTATCATTTACTGTACTTCATTTGAATTTTGACAACTTGATTATTTTTTAAAAGACACAATATCTTTCGCCTTGATATATGCACTTAAATAATAAAATTCTTTTAAGTTACAATGTAAAGCTGTTATTAGTTATCTTTATAATATAAATAACTCTAACACTGTATTCTGTGTCTTTTAGATAAATAGTGTATTTACCTCTTGATGAGTAATGTATTTTGGTGATCTTAATCAACTTTAGACTATAACTTTTTACTGTCTTCGCCTGAATGTTATTTATTTCCCATCGTAATATAAAGTCAATATATCTTTTCCAAGTTTAAATAATAGTCTGATCCCTTTGTTTAATATTCGAAACCCATTAGTTTTACTCCAAATTCTGACGAAGTAGAGGTTTGCATAAAGTTAAAATTTAACTTCTCAAATTCACTTAAACTAACCATTTGCTTAAAAAATTCCAAAATTTTCCGGGGGAGGTAGCCCGGACCCACCGTGTTCTTGGGGGTATTCCAAACCCCCCGGTGCTACGCCTCCGCAAAAAATATGCCCCCACGAAATTGAATCCTGGGGTTGCCCCTGAAAACGTGTGTGCATTATGGAATAAAGAATTTATTTAATTTTATGATTTAGCTTAGGCCCTGTTCACGCGGTACCGCTTTTCGACGAGCTTCATGGTACGAAAAAGATTAAGAATAATAACTTTGTATTATTACCATTCCTATTGATCAAGTTATTTTTCAGACTCTATGACGCTGCGCCGTCACCGGCTCCCAGCAAAAATATCTTATAGTGTGATCAGGGTCATAGAGGAACGCTCCTCCCAAATAACTTAAAAACTAACCACCTGCGGTAAGTTGACTAGGGTAGTACATTGGGTTTGAATGCTCTCTCTGTCTGTTGAAAGTCATATCTAAAGTGATGTTTGTTACGTTTACCAGTCCATAATGGATATGTGTGTATGCGACCACCAGGAACACAAAAATTTACATCTCTCTCAACCACAAAAAACAAAGTACTAACTAAATTCAAATGCTTGGTGCTCACTCCTCAGACATAGGTATTGAACTTAGGTTTACCACCATTGGTGGAAAACTTTAGTTTTTTTCTAAAGTTAATTTCTTATTTTAAGTAGCGAGTGCGGATGCTGGAGGATACCTGGTACATTTGGTAAATAAACAGGATCACTTTACTTTCACAAAGATTATATTACTACATAATCATTACAAATAAAGCTGATTTACTGAATAAATTATATAATAATCAATACACGAATGAAGATGAACATGCTCTCATGCATAAAAATTTATAAACACATCCAAATAATGGCAGACACCATCAGTTATGAGCAAAATATGACAGTAACAATAATCTCACTTAACAAAATGAAGAAGCTGATAATTACTGGAATGCAGCGGTTATGCTAAACTGTACAAAACAAAATACTTAAAACTAAATAAATTGAAGGAAATAATCAGGCAAGGAGCAAATTGATCATCTGAGCTTTTAAAATGTATTAGGTTTTTAGCTAGCTAAATAACCCAAAATTTTGATCGCAACGAAGCTGAAACTTATATAGCATATGTTCATTTTGGAGCAAAATTTTATCATTAAAAACTGCTATGAGCAAATTACAGGAACATCAATAATTTGTCATGATAAATCTGAGCCCTGGTAAAAAAGATGAATAATTGACAAAATTCAAAACACTTTAAATGCACCTCCACATTGTAAATGACTTAAACCCGAACTTCAAGTTTTCCAGCCATATAAAGGCAAACTAACCACAGTAGATCATCACAAAACTTTTACAAAAAAACACGAGGATAAACTTTAATACCGAAATACACATTACAGCCACGATTATAAAGTTGATCAAAATCTCTTTGAGCTTATAGTGTAACCACCTTCAATAAATAATCAGGGACTTTATACAGAAAATATACAGTTTTCAAATTCACGGTTGTGAACTAGAATAAGAGATCGGAGGCAGTTTCCTCACTCCAGGCGACAGTGGCTTCTGGCGGGGCCGGCTTGAGGTGGTCCTCATCGGCTCCAGTGGTGGGGGCAGCAGCGGGGGTGGGCGGGGGCAGTACCGGAGTCACCCCCAGCTGCCAGTCCCCTGCGGCGACCTGACGGGGCGTGTAGGCTCCGAGACTGCCTCCTGACAACAACACTACGCTACACTACGGGGCACTACATGGGCACTTACACTACAGAATGGCTAAAACGCAAGAATACTAGTAATGCTAATTTTCCTTTCAGAGAAGTTGAACAGGTAAAAATTATTGAAAGTTCCAGAAAAGTTAGTTACTTACATAAAAGACTTGAAAAGGGAGTACTTGGAATTAAGGGACCTTATTGAAGAGAAAATGCTCCTTAACCCCTTCGTGGCTATCTTTTTTCTCTAAAAATATTTAGAACAATTCAGAAAACATCTGAGTTAATAGTCATTGAACATCTGAAAAGTCCTAGGATTTCCAAGCGGACCGCATCTTTAATAAACTAAAAACCCAAAAGTTCTACAAGATGTTATTGCGGATCTTAATATCGGCAGTGGCGGCAAGCCGATATTTCGGATCTTAGCACTTTATTTGTTAAACCTATAATATGATAGCACTGAAAGGGTTATTATGCCACTCATGTTGTTGGCAATTGTTAAAAACATTAAAACAAATCAAATAGTCAGTAAACAAAATGAGGGACTCAAAAATATGTCAATATATCACTAGGAGGGGTTTACAAATTATTGGGTCATAATTGACGGAATATGTTAAACTTTAAAGAGAATGCGGTCAAGTTTAGAAAATTCAAACATCATTCTTTTAATTGTCCAGTTTGAGCTTTCTGTCTCGTATTTTTATTCCTAAAAGATAGTTTATTGTGAAAGAATATAGGTATTGGTTTTGCTTTGTTTAAAAATAATCTAAAATTGCAATCTCTAGTCATTTAAAGTTTTTCCGAAAAGATTATTCATTTATTGCTTTATTGTGGTGGATGACTAAATCCAAAAGCCCATGGGAGAATCAAAACAGTCACCCAATAATGAAAATTAAACAATTAAAATAGACACTAAGGAAAATTGTGGCCAAACTTTTTAAACAAGTGATTCAGTGCCAAGTGGCCAATCTTGTAACACTAAGACTTTCCTAGTAGAAATGGAACGGTTCACATGGGCAGGACTGAGGATTTTCTTCTGCGTAAGCACAGGTGACAGTATAGGGTCTACTTTCAATTCCGTCTTTGGATTTGAATACAACAGGCTGGGCTTAGCATACACAGGCTGATAGGTTGGGGGACTGTCTAGATTTGGATTATCAAGCAAAGTTGTCGGTAGGGATTTTGTTCCCATCAATGGCTGAACAATTTTATATGGCTTTGGTTTGCTTTTAAGGTCAGTTAGTGGGGTGGCATTTCCAGTTTTCGTTTCTTTGGATTCACAATGTTCAAGATTGTATGGTTTTGAAACTGCACTTGTTTTATTTGCGTTCTCATCTGAGGGACAACCTTGATTTATTTCTGTTGCAGATATGGGAACATCTACTGACAATTTATCATTTGTTTTATTGGTTTCATCACTACAAACCACCTTACTTTCACTGCTTTCATTCAGTTTTTTGGTAAATGAGGAAGTAGTTTCACTTGGAACTTGACAATTATTGTACCTAGTTACTTCTGGTTGAAGTGAAGAAACATTTTCTGTAAATTCTGATTGAGGTGGATCAATTTTAGCCAGTGTTACCTCAGGCAAGTGATTGTAATTTTCATCTGGCTCAAGAGGAGATGCAGTGTTGTTATTCGTGATACTAAAATCAATATTACTAGAACCATTGATGGGATCAACTTCAGATTCAACCATTGATTGGGTAATTGTTTTTTCAACACGGGGAATTTCAGTACACAGCTGGTTTTTGTTATAATCCAAATTTATAACTGGGACAGTCATGACAGGCTGAACATCCTGATCTTTAACATCACAGGTTTCAGTCATAAAAGAAGGTTTGGGTGGCTTACGTTTCTTCATAGAAAAGTACTTATCCTTGCCAGTCTTATCAGAGGGAGTTTTTGTTACAAGGGGTTTTCTACCGCGAGAACTAACAGTATCAACTGAGTTGGACTTGTAAAGCCTAGGTGTGGATCGGGGTGGTACAGGGGGTCCAACGGGGGGCAACAATTGAGGGGGCTGGGGGGCTCGGGACTTGGGGGGAGGGGGGTGGCGGCCTGGATGGGGCGGGGGGAGGCGAGAAATCAGGAGGCAGATTACCTGTGGAGAAAATCTTAAAATTAGGTTGGTGATTTCTTAGATAAAATAACTATAAACTTTCAGGATATTCAAAATTGGATTGAAGCTTATTAAACACTATCTTACCACCACAGATGTACCCAACATAATTTTTGCTGTCATAGATCTAACTGGCTTTACATAATTTGAATTTATTTGGAGTTATGACATGGTTTAGATGATGATCCTGATTCATCCTTTGTCTTTCTTAAATTTTAAAGAGTGTCTTGTATGTAGTCAGTTGAAGTTATAAAAACAGAATTCATTTAGTTTATTTATCTTTTTTGCCTTACTCATTACTTCTGTGAAATATGTAGCTTACAGTATCGTGAACTTCAGCACAAACAAGCGATCAACAGGAAAGCTATGCAAGTATTACCTAGGTTCATGGACAGCCCGGGGGCCTGTGAGGTGGATGCGGAGGGTTCGCACGCTGCCACCGCGGCGCCCTCGTCCAGCCCTTGCCCACCGGTCGCCTCCTCCGTCAATGACGCCTCCGACGGGTACTCGAACATCATGGTCGCCTCATCGTTGAACTGGATCCGCAACTGGAAATCACAAAGAGGTTGGAAACTGCTGGGTAAAACTTGAGAAGCAATAAAAACATGTTTTAAATACCTATAGATTTTTATTGTTTACTGTGTGTTAAAATTTATCTGTACAGTACATTAATTTGTGTTTCACCTGACAAAGAAAGTTAGTTCATGTAGTCTAGCAAGATAAAGGAATTTGTTACTTAATTACTCTGTGAAAATATTTGTAAATGAATCTGGGTTGAGTCAATTCCAACATTTAACATAACATTGGATATTAATTTGTCCCCTTCAAATGTAATTCTACAAGAGAAATTTATGGAGGAAATTATTAACGTGCTTTCAAACTGCACGTTGGATTGGATTTCATTATATGGATTAAAGTAAATTTTACTACTGTACTTGGTTGAAAAAATGTAAGTAATTTTTCTGTAAAGTAATATGAAAATGTTTTCAACAAATGGAGGTATTGTGGTGTACATTTTTACAGTAAAAGAATATAATCAGTACTTCAATATAAATAATTTAATTAATTTTGGAAAATTATTATGACAGAATCACTAAATATAATATGCAACTCTTTCAGTAAGAAATTATGAATCATAAAAAATTTGACTTTGTTAAGTAATAATTTTGCAACTAATATCTAGATTATTCAGTCATAACGATTCTTACAAATATACTGCGTCATTACAGACAGTTGAAAATGATTAACTTCATTGATTGTTATTTGGTTTGTTTTTTGGAACAAACTTTTTGATGTCACACCTCAAACTGCCTCGCCTTTGGATGTAGATAACTCTGTCTCACATCGTCACGTGTGACTGTGTAAATGTAAGTCCCGAGTAAATGTTGGCTCTCACAACAAACGCTGTTGGTGCTCTCTTAAGTGGATTTAGTTACTTTAATAATATTTGCTATTTGCTTGGTTTAACACACTCATGACAGAAAAAAATGTTTCAATTTAACTTAGTTTAATTAATTTAGTTTCAGATATCTTCTAATGATTTTAATTTTACTTGTAGACTGTACGTAATTGAATGAGGTTCGAAAAAAAACATGTTTGTGGACTTAACTTTGATTTTCTGTCTCCTATAAGTTATTTAGTACAATTACTGAGAAGTAAGATTTTCAATCCAAAGCGACGTAATGTTCTCGCCCCATGATTTTGATTCAATATCGGAGTTGGCAGGATTACTCTTTTATGAGGTTTTTTTTAGATCACAAAGGACCTATTGTGTGGTCTGCAAGGATACCCCACTATTTTCATCGACTGACCTCTAAACACTTCGCTTTTATGTGAAACTTGTTCAATGTCATGTTTTAAATGTTTGTGTCATGCCTGATAATAATGTATTATCTTTTTTGATGCTAGAGGCTACATCCGAGGTTGTTTTTTTAGAGGCAATCTATATTTCATTAAATATATCTTTTCAATGAATATAGATCTAAGGCAGTCTGTAGCTTGACAAAGATTTCTTTCAACAAAGTCCATATTTGTTTGGGACTGTTGGTAAACTAATGTAACACGAAATTGAACTAATGTAATAAAAAAATTAATATCTCATATTAGAGAAGAATAAAATGGTTTAGTTTTTCTTTAATGTACCATACTGATGGGGAGATTATAGATTTTTTGGTAGCAAGAACAATGTTTTGAAAGTTAACAATAAAGGTATTTTAAACTTTTTTCAATCTATGAAAAAACAAGTAAGTGGTGAGCCAACAAGACAATTCAATTAGTATGTAAACATTATACTGATTACTGTGCCGGAGGAAGCAGCCAATTGGGATGTGAGATAGGGCTCCAACAATAATTAACTGTGTACATTCCAGTAGTTATTTTTCCTGTAACATTCTCCCACAGTCCAAACTAAATAGAGTGTTAAACAACTAAATTTGGGAAACTAGTAAGGGAAAATATTAATTGTAAGTAACCCGGTCTAAAAGTTGGGTCTTCTGAACTATCTCAATCATGAGAAAGAATTACTACAAAGATGAAAATTATAAAAGCCGGTGAGGTAGGACCAATCATGTTTTGGACAAAAAACATTTAGTGCTCAGCTTTTGAATGATGCTATTCGAATGAATCAGCTAAAGAAGTACCTACAAGGATTTATTGGGAAAAATCCTGTGAGTTTTAATATAACTAGTGGCTTGTAGGGGCAAAGGCCCCTAAAAATAAAAATGGCGATGTTGTCTCCACAAATAAGTTTCAATTTATCACCTCCTTGCAGTATTGTTGTATTTTTCTCAAGCTAAGTGTGAATTTACTCGTTTGGTTTTTCTAATAAAATATTTCCTAATCTTGGCGAAACTTTGTCTCCGTATGAAATCAGTAATTTACGAATGCTTTGGTCTGTATTAAAATACAGGAGTCTATTTTGTGGAATAAAGAAAAATTATTGCACTATTATACTACCGGACGCGGTGAAAATAGTTTTAACTTTAACTTATGTCATGATGAGTTTGTAACTTAATGAAATAAAATAGTTCAATACAACATAAGCCCATTAATACTGTAAACTCCTTCACCCTGAACCCCTGTGCTCCCCGTTCCCCCCACACTCGGCCGTGACCCCATGCCTCCCTGTGCCTTCATTCTACTCTCCTGACCACGTTTCCGGAACCCCTATGTCCCCGGGACCCGAGTACCCCCCATGGCCACGTACCCCCTTTTCCTCCATGCCCCTGTGACCCCCATTCTCGCGTGCCCATATGCCCGCAGTTCTTCCCCATGCCCCTGTGCTCTCTATGCTCCACTTTCCTCCCCCATGCGCCCATGCCCAATCACCTTCCGTGCCACCAACATCTCTAGTACCCCTTGGGCCCCCTCCCATGCCCCCATACCCCTGTGCCCCCATGCCCACAATTCCTCCCCGTGCCCCCTACATCCCTATGCCTCCAGCTTGGCCCCCATGCCCCCCTAACCCGTGCCCTCGACAACCCTCGTGACTTTATGCCCCCGCACCCACAGTACTCCCGTGCTGACATGCCCATCTGCCCCCCGTGCCTCGTGCCACCGACGCCCCTAGTGCCCATTGTGCAACCCCCATTGTGCCATTGTTACCAACCCCGAGCCCCCACGTGCTGTGGCCCTTTTGACCCCCATGCCTAAAAACAATAAATATTTAAACATGGTATGAGAGAGTAAATGGAAAAACCCTAAATCTCTATCTAGCCCTCTGTCCAATGACGCCCTCACACCCCCGTACAAACCATACTCCCGTGCCCTCATGTTCGCCGTTCCTCCCTGTGCCCCTTTCCCCCCCTATGCCTCCACCATTCCCCTCATGCCCCACCTGCATCCAGTGTCACGAACACCCCTTATGCCCCCATATCCCCGAAACATTGTGTTTCCCATGGTCCCGTGCCAACATCTCCGTCATTCCTCCCCGTACCTCCGTGCCTTCCTTTGCCCCCTCCCCCTGCCGTGCCCCTTATTTCCTTAATTTCCCTTTATCCTCCGTGCCACCGACGTCCCTCGTGCTTTGATTGTAGTAAATTTTGTCTGTTCATCAATGAAGTATAACATTGCTTAATATATTGTTAGTTTCTTGCTTATTTACATTAAAAGCTCCCCGTGTTTATAAATTAACGGGCCTTTATTGCTTCCCTACGACATATGTAAAGAAAGAAGCAGAGAATGGATAAAACCACAACAAAATATTTCTCATACGGAGGTTACCCAATGTAATGTAGTTTACATATAATTATTCAGTCGAAAATAAACAAACACTCAAAAAAATTATTTAACTCTTCAACTATGACTACTAAATATCCAATAAATAAAGCAGTAAGGTAATACTAAACGTCATTCACTGAGTAAAGACAATTAACCATGCCACGTCTAAGCCAATTTTAACTTTGGTATATTCAGCATAAAAATTCTTTCTACTCCTCTTTCCTTAATTGAAGATGAAATCTCCTGTGAATCCGTAATCTGTTCATGACTATTAGTGTTCTCCGTTATTATAGTGCATTGCCAATTTTAAAAAGCTATAATTATATGGTTATCTTTATAACCAGCTGATAACCATCTGAGTTTATGATAAAAATATACACTGGAACATCTGCTTAATCACACGTGTAGATCTAAAAATCTTCTTCCCATTAGATTAACATTGGAACTTCAAGGTCCAATGGGGCGAAGCTCGGGTAATTTTTTACGATTCTGGTATTTTTCCTTGCGTCCTTGGCCTTCAAGCTTTAAAATGAGCCATCATACATTGCCCTATCTTTCTTCTAACTCGAGATATTTCGTGGGGACCGATTCGCTTACGGAATTATATATATAGATTAATAAATTTTAAAACGGTATGTATTAATAATAATTTAATCTAGTACAGTAAGAATGTTTTTAAGGTAAATGTATATATTTCAGCATTAAAAATCAAACCATAGGGGAAATGCTTGTACCTTGTGCCACAATGTACCTTGGGCCACCCCAGGCATTTCACTCTTCAAGCAGGGAATTTCGATTTTAAAGGTAGCAGTGTAGTGGCATACCTGTTGGAACGATTCTCAGCTGACAATAAAAGGTCTAAACCTAAATGTTGTCTAGACATGACTAAAAGTAGCTAGATCTCTAGATAGGAAGATCATGGGCTTAAGCCCAAAACATGTTGGTCAATTAAAAAACCACACACATGTTTAATAAAAAACCATCCAGAGTGCTGAGTTAAATGATTTCAATAATAAAAATATTAGCAGCTCTTATGCAAATTATTAACTTTTCAATATATATATATATTCTTGAATGATAGCTATACAAACATTTTAGAAATAATAAAAGTAGTAGCCACAATATTAGTTTGTGGATTGTTATGTGGCAAAATTAGGACCATTATTCTTGCATTACATAAACTTCACCCTTTTGAATCGACTCCATAATATGAAATCATGGCGTAATTTATTTAATGTTGACATCACTTGATTTTTGTTTCTATTTAATTAATTCTTCATTGGAAAGAAACTTTTTTTATTCTGGCTTTCCTAAAATCAACTAAGCCACAACACATTCACCAAACCACTATGAGCTTTGGTACATTGTTGTGTGGTAAACAAGTGCGACATTGTCATTGTCATGAAGCCCTACCGAACCTTTGACCTCGATGTGGGGCTTCACAACCTACGCCAACCGCCAACCGAGATGGTTCTGGTAGTGGATTGCCACATGGTTGTTTTATTTTAACCAAAGAAACGTGTTTGCACACATCACCTTACGGATATGTTCAGAAAAACTACCAATTCAAGGGCATGAATATATATATATATATATATATATATATTTTTTTTTTTTAATATATCTTAATTTCAGATCCATATAATGGTTTATAATAATGTCATATAATCAGTTATAGAAACAAGATGTCTGAGGTCATTAAAAATGATTGCAATACTTTTTTCTGTGTCACTCCCAGATTTTTCGGTTGATACTTTTTTCTTAGTTCATTAAGAATTATTTTAAAATTATTGTTTATTTTGCATTTTTATATTTTGTGACTTTTCTAGATTGATAATAATCATCAACACTTTATTTTTGGTCAATTTTTGTTTGTTTTTTAAATTTTATTAAAATATAGTTTTTGTATTTACAATATTATAAAAACTAAAACATAGAAGGAAGGTTGCAGAAAAGCAGACTATTCAATTTGTTACATGTCTATGATTTTGAATTTCATAATATTTAATCTGAAGCATATATAATGTTACAGTATTTTAGACATTTAACAATCTTAGTAGAGTTCGCATATTTAGTGCCAGTCAGAAAATACTGAAATTTTATGCTAACTGAAAAGCTGCAAACCTTAACTTGTAGAAAAATAAGAGAACTTTTAGCAACCATTGCACATACTCTAGGAGCGCCCTTATGTGAAATAGGCAACACAGCAATACAACTTGGTTGGTGGGGAAGGGGGGGATTCCTCTAGACTTATTAGATATAGCCTACTTCTGCTAAAACATTCATCGTATCTGCGGGTGCAAAAGGAAAAACATTAGGTAAAAATTATTTGGCAATGAGGAGTTTTTTAAAGTAATTAAAAGTTGTATTATTTAAAGTCGCGGTCACACTGGCCAAACATGTTCGCCGAACAGTGTCCTTCCGAACATTTGTTTGTTCTTTATATGGTAGGTGATTGTTCGTTAGAAATGTCTGTTCATTTTTTGTCGTTGCCGAATAAGTTCGTCCCAAATGTTCGGGAGAAGCAGCGTTAATTAGAATGAAATAAATTAAGCTTTAGACAAGTAAAGGCGACCCACTGGTGGGCGGGACAGTGAGAGAGAGAGAGAGAGAGGGAGTGATAACCGTTATCAGGGCAGTAATGATAACCGAGATAAGGGGAGTGGGAGGCCATCTGTTGATAATGATATCAAGGCCTTTTAAACTCGGCCTGACGGCGTCTAAAACACACGCACCCACCGCAGAGAAGCAACTGATCTGACAACCCTATTGGCACAGTACTTAAACTATCAAGTGAAGAAAAGGTTAAATGGTTTTGGCGATCTGTCCACGACTAAAGAGATACCGTTCGAATTCGTGTACCGTACAAACATTTATGATTTTATTTTATGAGAGTTTCTATTTCAGTGCGGTGTACAGGGTTAAAACCCCCTTTTCCTCAATTTTAAAACTGATTGTAAAGGCCTAGTCCAAGAAACATTAATTTATTGCATAGAGAAAAGCTTATGAACATTTTTTTTAAACTTATTGAGCCTTTATAATTTTGGATCATGTTCTTCAAAAATTTAAGATTAACGACAACATTACAAATAATAAATTAGAAAAAATGTGTTTTTGACATTAGCGTAGGCAGTACAGAATTTTTTAGGAAGGTAAGAATTTTAAAATAAAAAAAAATTATAGGCGATTATCAACTGGAAGTGGTTGACTGCCCCAACAACGAAAATTAATTTACAATAGGATTACAAAAGACAGACGGTATTCAACCTTGACTAAATAAAAAAATATATACTTAGCGCCAAAATAATTTCTGAAATACTAGGTTATTGGAAGTTCGCTTAGGCTGAGCATGGTGTAAGTAATATACTTCTTACACCATGAGGCTGAGTAGGTACTCTAAATACTTTTTTAATTAGGTTTTTTTCTCGCTTACGAAAGAGGAGATGATTGTTTTATTGTTATAAACATTTTTAGAGAAATGATTGATCTGGCGAACGACAGGACAGGCTGTAACGCACGGCGGCCGGATACCGTTGCGAGGGGCATTGACCAGAGCGGCCGCGACGCCGCCGTCTGGACCTCGCCCTGCCGCCGCGCCGGTAGGCTACCATGCGACACAAACACGTCGGGTAGTAGCCATCTACATTTTGTTTGGGATTTCCATTATTAAATTTTCGAGGTTTAAACCTTAACAAATCCTTGAAGTTCAAAGAAAATGTTTTACAAGAGACGTTGTGACTTCAGAACCTGCATTGACAACGATGGCCAATCCAATCAACTTATCCTTAATTATTGTTTGTTTTTCTAACTATTAAATGTAGAAAAATGTTCAGTCATACAGAATTGGGTCGTATTCAGTCATACCTTCACTGCAAGAGGATATTGCACCCTGCTGTCCGTAGTTACAGTAACGTACGTCGGTTTTGACCCAGCCGCGCGAGAGCGGGAGCACGGTAAGCGGCGAATGGAGCAGTGGGTCCGGCGCTTAGCAACCGAATTATGCACATAATGTGAGTCAGTACTGACGCATCATGGTGAGCGTTGAATTTAGCTGCCGCTCTTTCGCCATATTTGCTTTGCAATGTCGAACAGTCTGTTTCCAAGACCGGACGGGAAAATACAGAGGGAGAGGGTCCACCAGCCGATGCAACTGATTACATGACGTGATTTGTAGTTCCCGTTCTACTCTCCAAGGTTACACTACGGCCGCGTACTGAGTAGTTGAGAGAAGCACGTTCAGGCGGCTCCGGCGCTCCGGGGGACCTTGAACTTGAGGAGGAATGGCTGGAATGGGTTCGCCGGCGTCTGGCGTCGTCGCTTAGCATATCATTCATGTGCCTGTCCGCTGCATGGCTGATCAGATGTTCCAGACTACGCGACGTAGTTAGTGATTTATTGGACTTTAAAGTCTAAACTAAACCAAGTATAATCAAATCTCTCTACCCACTCCCGACTCCCTTATCATAAATAGAGTATAGGTCAGGTTATTACGTTATTTGAGGATTTTATTTATTATCCTTCAGCCACTGACAAAAGTATGATGTCTCTCAATTGCATTTCTTTGTATTAATGTTCGGATACGACGGAGAATATTAAGTAGGCTTCACTGATTGTCATTTATTTTATCTATCTGTAGAACTGCAGTCATATCTTCGAATAGTTCGTACCTGGAGAATTCCTATGGAAGTAGATCGCTTGGCATTGGTATAGCTCCCAAACATGATTACTTCTGAGGTGTATTACAAATTGTCCACATAACAGAATCCTTTAATTTTAACTTCCAAATTTTCTTTTAAAAAAGACTTCTTTATCAGAACTCAAAATTAAAAGCAAGCCCACAATGTCAGTTAATAATGTAAATGTCTTAGACAATCGTTTTCTGATATCATGGTGTATTTTGAGCCATAGGTGTCAAAACAAAGTCAATAAACATGATTTCGGTAATTTGTTACCTATTGACACGGTTGAAATTTTAGAAATATCTTTGACTCTTAAGTGGCGTAAACGTACCCTTTAATTTTAGCTACGACCAGAGAAGTAATAAATATTCTCTTCCGTATAGTCAACATAATTAAATGCAAATGCACGATCACGCATTACGGTACATGTCCCACAGTCTTGAATATTTCCCGAAACTTGGCAACATGATTCTGTGTTCTGTGAAGTATTTGTTGAGATCTCTATAACAATTTTGACTTCTCTGCTGAAATGAAATGAACGACCTCGACCAACACCGTGTCCAAAGCCTCAATGAGTTTCCGGGGAGCCTGGAGCGTTGCTATCAATGTCATTGCCTCTTGGCATCTCAGATTGTCAGATCTTAAAAATTAAAAATAATTCGAACTAAACTAGAGGGGAATTCCAAATGAGCGGAATTCACGAAAATATCCTCAATTAGTAACGTGACCATTTTAATGTGACATTTTAATGTGTTCAAAAGTATGTGGAGTTCCCGGTTCCCGCTCATTAAAGCGGTTCTTTTCATCTCAAAACTGGGTCGCATTTCCGAATTGATTAAAGTCTCGTGGATCTGTAGGACCTAAAGATGTTTATCTTAATCGGAGTCTCGACGGTGATGAAGCTGATGAGCAGAGGCCTCGCCGTGCGATCGACTTTGTCCTTGTTGAAGGCTGAACGCCAGTTTTTACGCTACACTTTCAACTTTCTTCAAATTACCTGTAATGGCTGGTATTACCTGACCTTACATGGGGAAGTAATTAAAATAAGTAATTTTCTTTTAGTAATCACAGGAAAGCGATGATTCGCAATTTTTCTTACTTTATCCTCGTTTTTAAACTAGATTATTAGTTTTATGCCTGTTTGTACGCAACTATAGAATGTGGTAGTGGTATAATGCTGATAGCATCTAAATTATTACCAATCTCTGACTCTATCTTTATGTCATTTACAAGTTAAATGAACCATTCTAGCTAGGCACACTTGTTTGCTTGCTCAAAACTTGACGTTGAACACTTTGGAAATAATCTAAACTTGACGAGGGAAAATCTATACCGGTACTTTTTAAACACGCTAAGGGTTTTTGTGTTGAGAACTCCTACAAAAATTTTCAAGCGATTTTCAAGTTTTTGGTGTTGGATAGGGCTTGGTCTGAAGTTGTTTCCGCCCAAAACTGATGAGAATCGGATTGAAAATAAAAAGCGCTATCTACCATTGAAATCTCAAAATTTTCCATTGAAATAGCATTGGGATTGAATAAAGCATTTTAAACATATGTTAATAATCAGCTGTAAATACAGGTAGTTTTTTGTGATTACAGATATTTACAATATTGGATTGGTTGGATGTCATTGATTAAGAGCTAACAGTAACATTTTGTATTGTATTAAAATAAATAAATTGCTCGATTTTGAGCAACACGGCAATTCTAGGGGTCATAAAAATTATTGACACCAAAATGACCACGATCCATTCAGTGGGTTTTCTCTAGACACTTAAATGCACTTTTACCAAATGAGATTTTGACTGCGAGACCTCTTCCCCTTACTATTGTGCTTTAACAAATAAAGGCCAAGAAAAATTATTCATATTATTGGGGGGGGGGGGGCAACTGCCCCCCTTGCACCACTAAATGACTCCTATGTGTAATCAGTAATGTGTCCAACCCAGAAATCTTACCCCCTAGAACGGCTAGATCGCGTAACCGGGATCGATAATTAATTAATTGCCTACTCAAGTCAGCGACCCGGCGCCGCGGGTCAACCACTCAGTACTCTGCCATTACCACTGTAAGATTGCATAATTGTGCGTTCAACCCGGAAACGTGTTCAGTCCACTCAAGGTCGCACAGGTGTAAACATCTGCGGGCCACCGGAAGCGCGACCTTGGTACTGTAGCGGAGTGGAGTGAAATGGCGGGCCAGTCATTAGACTGTGTGGGAGTCCTGTACTCACGCTCACGCCTTCTGCGTCGGTGACCTCCCGTGTAGGCCTGCTAGTGTACTGCTACCGGTTGAGTCACCGGGTGATTACGAGTCTGCTAGAAAAGGAATTGGCGAACGGCTCTTTCAAGGAATCGCCATTTTCTTATTCCTAAGATGAAGCATGAATCGAGAATAATTCCACATTTACACATGCTTAACACTCTTTTACAAGACGTAATATTTTTAGAAAAAGGCTACATTAAGAAGGATTCAACTTACTTCACATATATATATTTTTTAATTAACTTACACTTTCATTTTGCTCTGAAGAGACATCAATCAAGATTCCACGATTCTACACGCTTTACTCGTAAAAAAACTTCCATTTCGCTTTCCTGCAAAGAAGCACTCGTGACGAACAATAATTCTTAGTGCGACCTGCTTCCCCCCCCCCCCATTGGTTTAAATGAACTTGCACTCACGTTATCCAACTCGGTGGTCTCCAAAATGAACGGCTACAGGCTGGGGCATTGGGCAAAAAGGAATCAAAAAGAGAAAGAAAAGGAATGGTGAATGGTTCTTTCGCCCAATAACTTATCCATTTTTTAGAAAAGAGTCGCCAGTAAAGAAGGATTCAACGCTTCTTTCGTTCTTAGCCACTCTTTTCGAGAACGTTAAGGTGTAATTTTAATAATTCTCGAAGAAGATTAACGATTTTCACTGTTTTGTTTGCTCCAATCATAAAAAACTTCGCCCTTAAGAAGAAGTATCGTATGTAAGGCCTATTAGAGGTATAAGTCTAAAATCGTATAAGTTTCTACGAACTCTTCAGTCTTTTAAAGCACTGGTATTTTCTCATTTTGAATCAAAAGAAACATGAGTTAACGCTCAGAGGAGTTTTCTACATGCTGCCCCTCTTTCAAGAACTCCCATTTTTCATTAATAATCCACCCTCCAGAGGAGACCCTTCTGAAACACTGAATTTCTCCGAAAAAATCGTCTTAATTTAAATGAATACTGTTTCATAACTGCACGAAGACCACAACAATCCTACTCCAACATGTAAATCCAAATCTCACTCATGAACACGTCAAAATAAAATATTAAGAGTGATGTCCGCTTGTATACCGAAAATTCGTCTATTTACGTCCTGTGGTGTTTTGCAGCACAACCCCCATGACCAACTGGAAAGTGAAACTCGTAAAAGCCTGCACCACTGAATATGAAGTCATTCCCGGAACCTCCCCGCATCTCACTTCTCACTTGCCATCTCCGATTTGCAGATCACGTCCCTGTTTGGCCATTCCAGCCGCGTGCAGATCGCCGCCGTGGTAGATCGCGGCGCCGATCTGCTCGACTTGTCGGATCTGGAAAGCCGCGCGATCGGCCGGATAATCGGGGGAAAGCCTGCGGTCCGACTGTTTTCACCGATGTCATTGTCTGTTTGTGAATATCGGCCAATATTCGGCGGCGTCATCTTCATCTAGACACTTTCTCGTGGGATACGCTCCCGTACCAGCTCTCCTATGTTACTTGTATGTCCAGAGGGAATGGGATGAGGATAGTTTACAATCCTCTTGGGAAAATATCTTGGTTTAGATCTTTCCGTCGGTAAGATTTTCTAAATGTGTACATTTTTTAGCTGTAAAGAACCACTGATTTGATATAATTTTAGGAGGATGTATAGGCTTAATAGTTATATACTGCATCAAAATTTTAGTGTGGAGCCCAACACCCCACATCTCTTTGGGTTGAAATAAAAGTAGGCCTATACTACTTCGGTCGAAAGTTTATTTTTGCTATTGATGTGGGTTAAGCCACATAGTACTTGCATTATTGATTATGTAATTAGTTTCCCGGTTTGACCAAATTTTTTGTTATTTTTTCATGATTATTTACGCCAGAATCGTTTTGAGTACAGGATTACAAACTGCCAGTAACATTTGTAAATATCTCCACTTTGTTTTATCCACTTCATATTTATTATAATTTGTTTTTTCGTTCTGTGCTATTACGTAAAAAAATGACTACGGTAAATTACAATGGCACATTTAATTTTTATCACGTTCTTCTCACTACTGGTGTCTAAGATTAAATCTTTTAATCTCTATAACAAACTGCACTTATGTGCATATCCCAATTATAAAGAGTGCGGTTGAATGCTTACAACGCTTTAATTACATTCACTATGCAGACTGTCAGTAAACTAATAGGCGGAGCAACTCATTGCCTGTATCAGCAGGTAACTAAACATGAGCTCTTTTAATATACACAGTATAAGCTTTGAACCCTTATTGGATGGTTCTTACTAAAAAAAAAATAAAAATAAAAAAATAAGAAAGAACGTATCTTTAAAATTTGGAAAAGTGAAGTAGGTAGACAGTTGCACTCCTTGGCAGGTGCTTCTTAAATTAGAAAATGAAAATAGAAAGCCTTAGAAAAGTAGGTAAATGAAAGTAGGTAGAAAGGAAGCACAGATGAATGTGGAATCCTTTTTGATTGCTGATTGTTATATAAAAAATAATATAGGAAGTTAATACTTAAAGGATTAGTATAAAACATTGAGAAAGGCTACTTGGAATCTGTCTTGACTGATGCTTCTTAAACTCTTTCTGGTGCTGCATAAACTACATTTCAGTTTAAAAAACTAACAGTAAAAACTATGGAACTTAAGTTTAAGTATCCAACAACGTATCAGTTGTAAGGAAAGATTATTTAGCTCCTCTTCAGCAATCGCCAACCTATAATTACCCTTATCATTTTATCTCTTTGTGATTATAGTGATCAACAGAGCATCTCTAATCATAATGTTCGAATGTGTGCAGGTACCATCGATTTGTCTTATCTGGCTACTTCAAGCTCCAAACTTCCGCATCGCGACAGCCGGAATCCCATATAGAACAATCCTATACTCTAATACGAGTAAGGTATATTTGTATGTTTGAACACGGATCTAAAAACGGCACGAACGATTTTCTTCAAACTTTGCAAATAACAAGTCTGGGATAAAAACAATATAAATACAGATCTCTATGCTAGGAAATTCTTATTTGTTTATAAACTGTAATTAATAGTATATTTCACCACTAGTCTGGAAATGGGCTTTCCGGACGAGTTGTGAACGATACTTTTCATCACGACGCAATTATTAATAAATGTGGAAGTTTTAAAGGAGGATTATTTTTGTAAATTCTTCGCCATTGGACAAAGTAAACAAAGCTGGAATTCAAAATTTAATTTGTTTTAAACCCAGCTGATTGTTGCTGTACGGAAAAGTCTGTTTACCTTGGACGGAAAGTAATGTTTACAAACATTACTTTCCGTACAGGTCAGTAAAATCAGCTGACGGTGACAGTTTGGGAAATGACTATATTCCAAGGTTTCAGCTGTACGGCAAGTTGTCACTGAAAAATTAAAAAATGACATTGGTCAACGCGCCCAACGGTCGCCCGCCGCGAGTCATCCATCCAAGCCTACGTTTATACAGCGATTCGAGCGACGCGCGGCGAGCGCGCGCCTGACGAGCGCCCGACGCGATGTACAAAAGGGGTCTAAATTGAAACCGTCTGAAAGGTGAGTGAGTGGAGCGAAAGAGTTAGACTTAAATACAGTATTTGCAGGTGTTTTGTTGGGGGTTATACAACAACTCTAACAAGTTTCAACGGATCTCTCTCTGAGTTCAGCCAAAATTATTTTAGTCACAAATTACATCACAAAACCAGTATTGAAATAAGGATAACAAACTTAAGTATTGCAAAAAGAAACATATACATTATAGCCAAAGTAACCAAGATTTGTTTTGTAGAAGATTAAGTATGTAGAATGTCAAAATGCAGTAAATACATTTTACCACTTTCTACACATTGATTCCCAAAGGATCATAAAGTTAGAACATTTCCGTTTTAAGGAAAATTCAATTCATCCAGTCCACCTAACTTGATGGGCTTACAACACATGAAAATTAAATCACAATATGTAATATCAACGTAACAAACTACCTCGACATGGTATGGAATCCTGATCCCAACCAAACTCAAGTTAATAGATTTTAAACAAATAATAGTTGTTCAAACTACCATAACTCCAAATGATAAAAGAGGAATGTTCCATAGGAAGATCCAAACAGGTGTCTGATTAATTCACGACAAAACTTTCTCAGCAAATCCTCAGTCAAATAACCAGTTACATCGGATTACGATTACATAAAGAAATTCACTTTCTTTTTCCCATTTTACCGACGGCGATCGCTGTCTACTTTCTTCTGGAGATCTGCCCCACTGCCCGTCACTTAGCCGTCCAGGAACCAGATTATTATTCGTAGTTTTGAAATTTAAAGCGCCGTCACTTTCACGTCAAGGAAGTGATCGGCGACGGACAAACGGCTCTCATTGCTGTCAGGAATTGTGTTTCTTGTCGAGCCTGTAAATACCTGCACAATTGAGTTGAACGCTAATGGTATTTGTCTTGTCAAATGTGTACTTTTCTTTGATGTTCTCAGTTAAAAGCGCGGTTCTATACCACTCAATTGCCACTTTGATTGCTTCATCGTAAGAACAAAGAAATTTTAGTTCTCCTTTGCTAAGTATTAAGGGGTTGTAAAGTGTAAAGAAATATACGAAAACTAGCCATTGTTTGAAAATACCAAAACTGAAAACAAAAGCATTCAATTACTAAGCGTAAATTGTTTTAGCTCACCTATTGTATTCAGCGCAAGAATATTATGGAACATAAAAGGAAATGCAGCCACTACAGTAGCTTTTTTATCTGAGTAAAGGATCCGTTATAATTGGTCTGTTTATTGTTGAACACTGTAAGAACCAAAGGAAAGTCTGGTCACTAACATGTGTTTCAACAATTGAATTCAAATAACAAAATATAGGGTTGATGAAAATGCAGCTAAAGTACAAAAAAACTCCGCAAAGTAAAAAATCGCATAAGTTTTCATTATGATTGTTTAGTCAGAATTTTAATGGGTCAAGTTTTTTACGAAAGAATTACAGAAATTAATTTTCTTACAAGGAATGTCCTTGTAATAAATAAAATCATTCTTCTTATAACGTTCTGTTTAAGACTAACCGTAAAAATCCAGTTATTAGTCCAACCCAGAACTTGTACTTTCATTCCTCGAGTTAAAAATGGAACAATGGGAGACATAAACAAAAGAAATTCTGCAATGTAATAACGTTTAAAACAGTTTGAAAAACAATTTGTTCTCGGAATGTCATAAATTAAAGATATTTAGCTTTAAAGCCGGTTAAAACATGGCTACATTCGATTTGTAAGATACGCAGTACGGTACCAGCAGAATAATAATTTAAAGATGTTGAAGGATAAGTTTGTCTGGTTTGAATATTGTGGAAGTTCTTGCTTGACGAAAGTAATAGTTGATTCTCTCCCCCCCCCCCCCCCACCACTACAAACGTGTCTAGACCATATTAGACGTCATATTTTGATCCACCGAAACTGTTGACGAATTTCTTTTCCCCCGATTGTTTTTGCGTCCCCGTAGAGATAATTGCGGGAAGGTGACGGTACGCGTTCATTGTTCAGAAACATAACGGAACGCAGGAGCTGCGACTGTGACATTGTCTGCACTCTGTGTCAACAACGCGGGAGATTGTCACCATGGCAACGCCGCTTCCCGCCGCGCCGCCACGCCACACATCACACACTGTTGCCAACGTTGCTCCGCGAAATCGCCGATCCGTGCCAGTGGACTATGTGAAATGCGGCGGAAGAAATGGACTCATTGAAATACAATTTCGCTCACGATGTGTAGTGGTTAAAATAGTGGGTTTCGTTCGCCGAATAAAGCAATTTTTTTATCATAAGCTATAAAAGAACGTTCCTTTAAAGCTCTGCGAGGTCCATTACGTTTTTTATGAACAAAAAATTGTGAAAGACAAAATTGTTTATTAAAGCTACTAGGAGGAACCTGTTGCAATGAAAATAATATTAATGTTACTACTACCGAGTCACATGTTAGTGATGAAATCCCATCTAAGAAATCATTTATATCCATAAAATATAATGCAACGGTTACGGTCTAATATTACTAACTTTTTTGATTTATTCCTCGTGTTCCTGATAAAATGCCCTTCTTGACTTTTGTAGTCGATAAAAATATAACATAGCAATTTTACGGCAGTACATTGGGTTCTTTGTTATTTAATAATCATTTTATGTATTTTTCTCCATTCAAGTTTTAGTCATCTAAAAGCCTATAATCTTGAGGAATAAACGGATCAAATTGACAACTGTTAATAAATAATACACAGGGTTGCGTTTGTGATAAACGGTTACTTCTCGGCTGACCGCATTGGAACACCGAACCGTCAATAAATTACGCAACCGAGTTTTTCAAACGCGATCACTTTTGTCTGATATAACTTCCTGTCACAGCCGGGACAAGCGAGTCAGCGGTGACATAATGTCGCTGATATCAGCACGGCTAGGTTTATCTTTACCATCAGCACGGCCGGCCCCCTGCACTGACTTGGGTCATGAATCATTCAATCCCGGCTCAGACTCTGCCCTTCCCTTCCCTTCCCCTCTGTCTGAGCTGATTTACAACTTGCGGCACGTTTAGTTTTGTGTATAAAAATAAGATAGGGGTATAAAAACGGATTTAATCGTTGTTTTTTTCCACACCTCAAAGTTACATGTTGAAGCAAGCTGTAGGGGGCCTAAATCATTTTTACATCGAGATTGATACAAGAGATTAACCAAAGTTCTGTAATACAAAATAGGACAATCCATATTCAAATTTGTAAAAATACCAAAGTTAGACCTCGGGTATTTACTTACGACCTACACTAATGCATCCATCATGTTTGGAAACTAACTTGATGGAAACTTTATAAAATTTATATAACTTTGTAAAAATTAAATTAACCCGCGAGAGGTCGCGTCCGAAAATATTTCAAATATGGTCGCGAGTAGCCTATAGAAAAAAATCTAACATACTACATCGCTTAATATATGATTGCGTAGGACCCTTGAAGTAATTTCAACTTTACAGTCTTTATTTGTTTAAGGAAATTTGCTCTGCAAACACTTTTTTCTCAAAAATTAATAATTTAAAGTTTATTTATTATTTAGAAAAAAAGTACTATCAACCTTTCACACTATAGGGGTTTTGTTAAACCAAGGCGTGTAGCATACCTGGTAAACAAATGACTAAGTGTGCGCGGAAATATTCAAAACAAAGCTGTGGGCATTTCACAAACTGTAGAATTAACTGAGTGGTCCCAAATCAAACATTTTGGCCAAAGGGACTAAAGGCATGTCCAAAATAACGGCATGCCCAAAGAGCTACGAGGAAATGATAAATAACGTGAAACGTCCTCCAGAAAAAAAATCATCAAATTAAAGAACATCACATTAACATAACGTCTGTTTTAGTTTGATTTAAAAACGATAACCAAACAACGCCATCAATGATTGAAGACTATCTTTTAATTACTTGTAGCCTACTATAAATGTATAAATTTTGGTGTCGCTATTGATAAGATAACCTGCTAGAAGCACCACTGTTTCTTCAAGTTATAAATGATTATTTATATTGTAATTGATGGGCTAATCAATAGTCCAGTCAATGAATGGTCAAATATAGGGAGTAGACGACATGGCAGGAGGTATGGATTTTTATTTGATAAATGTATTTGGGGTGATTATAGGATGTACATACTAAAAGTCCCCGCATTTTCGCGTGGAGCTTCAGCGGCAAAAGGGTCGGAAAGGTACAATTTTATATATTTTACCCGATATCTCAAAAACTAAAAATCACAGCAAAAATATGTAAATTATAAAAAGAATCCTCATAAAATTTCCTACAAGTTTGCTATTTACTATTTTTTTCTATCTATTTTAGTTTCTGAGATATAATTTCATAAATAATCAAAATTAATTTATAAAAAAGGTTAATTTTTTAGTTTTTTGCAAATATCTTAAAAACCATATATTATAGAAGAAAAATGTAAATTACAAAAAGAAAGCTAATCAAATTTCCTACATTTTTGCTATTTGTCATTAGTTTCTTACTGTTTTACTTTTTGAGATACATACCTATGAATATACGGCATCTTTTGTAAGCAATTTATATTGTCATAGTTTTTTCTCAATAACTTGAAAACCATACACCGCAGCAGAAAAGTGTAAATAACTAATTGAAAGGCAATAAAATTTTCTACAAATTGTACTTTACTCCGTGTTTTTATCATTTATATTCATTTATAAATTTTCTTCCAAATATGCCGGGTGTCCCAGACCACCCGTACAACCCTTTAAGATCTACAAAAAAATTGCAAAGCACACAAAGCAAACTGTGACATTGTAGGCAAACCGCGGTTGCGTTCTATTCATTGATGAGAATTTCAATGCCCAGGGTGTTCTAGAAGTAACCTATCCAGACCGGAAGTCATTAATTTAAAATGCGAACCCCCACTATTTTTGGTGTTTTTGGGTTCTAGACATAATTTTAAGACTACTTTACAATTTAATGTGTGCTCGTAATCCTAACGGTTTGGGAGATAATGGCGGTGGAAGTTTGGTTTTTCCCCATAAGTTTGGTTTTTCCATGGAGTCAATGTTCATATTCATTAATACTGAAACTTTTACCTTTACCATAACTGTCCACCAAAAAACTATCTTAGAACCTTATTTTAAATAATATTTCGTCGTAAAATAACGATTATCACGTAATTAATTTTTGTTTTCCACAAATTTCAAATAATATCATGGCAGATATTACTTGAAATTTGTGGAAAAATAAAATAACTTATGACAAAACTAATAATTAATGATGCTAAGTTTTTAAGAGAAGAAGCTAAGGCATTTTTATGCTAGGTCTTTTTACTTTAACAAGAAATTTACAGAGATAATGGATGTTAAATTTTGCCCCATGTTATTTTTATGGGGAAAAATCAAACTTCCATCGCCATTATCATTCCAATACATATTCCAATACAGTTTCCTCTACGACTTCCTCTAGAGGACGTCTCTCGTGTTGTGCCCATTTTGGAAATGTGGCAACAGCGGTTTTTTAAATCTACTAAATGTCCTCAACAATAATCCAAAGTCAAATTTTGTTAGACTTTCAATGCATACTCAACCTGTTCAGAGCCTGGACTAATTACATTTTTAACTTGTATCCATAATCCTAACGGTCTAGGATATAATGATGGTTGAAATTAAGATTCATCCTATAAGAATAATATGGAAAATTTTTTAAATGTATTATCACTGATCCTTTTTTAATGAACAAGCATGCTCCAGCACAAAGTGTCTTAGACCCTATTTTAAAATAATTTTTCATAATTAATTATTAGTCTTGTCATGGATTTATTTATTTTTCCATAAAATGTTCAACATGGTGGAGATTTTTAAAAATTTATGCAAAAGTAACAAATAACGTGATAATAGACATTTCATGATGAAATATCATTTAAATTAAGTTCTAAGTAATTTTCATGCTTGGACACTGGATAGTTCTGTTTAACTTAAAATGTTCAGCAATAATGTATATGAAATTCTTCCCATAATATTCTTATGGGTAAAAAGTTAGGTTTTACCCGCTATTACTCCTAAACCATTAGGGTTAAGGGTACTAACAAATTGTAAAGTTATCTTAAATTACGTCTAGAATTCAAAAATGTCTTGAAATTAACTAAGTTATTTAAATAAAATAAAATTAATTACCGTAGATTGTATTTAAAATTAACATCTTCCGGTCATAATAGGTTACTTCTGGTACACCCTGTATATTGAAATTAGTGTCAATCGATAGAGCATAACCGGTTTACCTATAGTGGAACAATTTATTGAGTGAAAAATTAATTTAAATATTGATGGGGGTGTCTGGTATAACTGATACAATATATCTATCAGTTTGGTAAACATAAAAATACTTTCCTCAACCTAATTCATAGTATAATTGAGTTCAGAACATTTGTAATTGATTTCTCACATACAATTTTAGGAATAAGAATGGTAATTAATAAGACCAAGAATTATTCATTGGTTACTCGTTCTGAGAGTATGTAAGATTAAAATATGTGCGTTCCTTACAAATACAGTATCTTATATATTTGGAAGCAAATTTATAAATGAATATAAATGATAAAAACACGGAGTAAAGTACAATTTGTAGAAAATTTTATTGCCTTTCAATTAGTTATTTACACTTTTCTGCTGCGGTGTATGGTTTTCAAGTTATTGAGGAAAAACTATGACAATATAAATTGCTTGCAAAAGATGCCGTATATTCATAGGTATGTATCTCAAAAAGTAAAACCGTAAGAAACTAATGACAAATAGCAAAAATGTAGGAAATTTGATTAGCTTTCTTTTTGTAATTTACATTTTTCTTCTATAATATATGGTTTTTAAGATATTTGCAAAAAACTAAAAAATTAACCTTTTTTATAAATTAATTTTGATTATTTATGAAATTATATCTCAGAAACTAAAATAGATAGAAAAAATAGTAAATTACAAACTTGTAGGAAATTTTATTAGGATTCTTTTTATAATTTACATATTTTTGCTGTGATTTTTAGTTTTTGAGATATCGGGTAAAATATATAAAATTGTACCTTTCCGACCCTCTTGCCGCTGAAGCTCCACGCGAAAATGCGGGGACTTTTAGTATGTACATCCTATAATTACCCCAAATACATTTATCAAATAAAAATCCATACCTCCTGCCATGTCGTCTACAAACTCTTTATTGACTGGACTACAAGAAAATTGATTAGTTTTATAATCCATATAGTGTAAACTGTGCTGAACTGTATTGAAAGAGTTTAATTATGACATTGGTGCTGGTTGCCGTCACCTTATCAATCTAATTTCCCTTATAATGGTGTCATAAATAAATTATTCTCACTTAAATTATAATTCGACGCTTTTTAATTTTGTGAACTTTTGCTTTCACTTCGAGATTCGGCGGTGAGTGGTTGAGGACAGTAAATTCGCAAAATATTAAAATCGAAATTAAAATTATTTCATGGAATTATAGGGCGAAACATTGGCATTCAGCTAGTGTCTAGTTCTTACTACTTAAATAATTTTTAAATGCAGCTGACTACAGGCTTCGGCCCGTAAGCCACCATAGGCATTAACGCATAAGACCTAGGTCATCTTGGTAAATGGCAAAGTGTATGTAGGCCTACAAAAAATGTTTACTAAGAGTTGTTATATAGAAGATTAAAGTTTCTCTATTATAGGAAATGAAATGTTTGATCATTCTATTAACTAAATTGCACGATTTCGAGCAAAATCTACACTAGTTGAGTGTTATACATCATACGTAAAACAATAATAACAACGTTATCTTGACAGCGTTGGGGAAGTGAATGAAGGTTGAGATTAAAAGTTGTTGAGATTTTCAACCGAAAATCGTGTTTTATCTTAATCAACTTAGAGATGAGACTATGCACTTGATGAAACCAACTCAACTTGTATGACTGTTGGGGGTTTCTGACTGAATCACTTTGTTTTGGAAGAACCTTGCAGTTTAATCTGACAATGGTCAACATTTTGTGCAAGTTTTAAATCTACACCTTTGCTAGGCCTATTAGACTAGTTTATTCCATGTCAAATAAAAAATTCCGTTCTTGGATCAAGATGGCTTTTGCGAGCAGCTCCAGCTTGGTCGTGCATGGGCAGCTAGAGTACTGTATTTTTGTTAGGATTTTGGTTCTGGCCGCAATAAGATTACTATTCAGTGAGGTGTGTTGCAGATCATTTCAGAGAACGTTGATGGTTTATTCATCGTCTCGCCAGGCTTTAAAAACCGTCGACACAGATCTAAAGGGAACCAGGATACTGTAGCTCACATCAGTCGTGCCGTACCGGGTAAAAAGGAACATCGTTATACTTGGAAAAAACTAAATGGCTCTTTGAACAGCTGCATCAATAGAAAAACTACAAGACCCGAGAGTAGAGCCGCAAACAGCGTCGCATCGTCGGATGTCGCATATAGATATCGCAGTAGTAGCTAATAGCAGCAATAGCAGTAATATCACACGCGCATGCGTAGTGAACAGTCCGCAGCGCAGTGCTGGAGTGATGAGCGTTCCTGGAAGCGCGGGGCGTTGCGCGCTCGTCGAGAGCTTCCTGTTTCCAAACGCAGCATCGGAATGTGGCACATGCGCGGTTCGCATACGGGCTCCACCGCACTAGCATCGGAATGGCTTGGTCTCTCTGAAGCTTGTCGTTAAAAAAATACAATATGCGAGATTCCAGGCAGGCCCGAGTAGGCTACGACAAAAATTTAGTATTTTAGCGACACAAGATTGATACACATAACTTTGTCTTTTTCGTCGGAAATCATAACTTCTACAAAGTTATGATATATTATTTCGACTCGGGATGGTAGGATAACATTATTTTGACTGGGACGGTGGCGTCGCCCTGTAATCTAGCTACTTGGAGGTCACAATTTGTGGCTAGTTATACGCGATGGATTGTGGAAGCGAAACTGGCTGGGTAGCTGAGTGGTTAAAGAGCTCGCCTTTGAATCTGAAGGTTGCCAGTTCGGTCCTGAGAAAAGTTAGTGCTTTTTGATGGTTCGATACTGGACCCAGCTGCCTTTGGTCATTGGGCTATTAATTAATGATCTTGACAAATGAAACAGCTGATATTTGTCAGTAACAAAGCTACACCTCATCTGATCTATTACAATCATCACACTCACCCCTTCAGTCATACTCACCTTAAAATACGCACCACAGAGTGCGTCGGTGTTTCAAATAAAGTATCTAAAGTATCTAAAGTATTCCCTAGTGGGGATTAACGTCCGCACTAGTAAATACTAGTTCATGGATAAAACCATCCTCATAATTAGACCAATTCGAATATATGAGGACGAAATTGTGGTCCGGATCCCACGTTAAACTGTAGATCCCTAGATTCCATTGGGTGTTCAAGGAGATTTCGGCCTTAGTCAGTAACTACAAGATCGCGCCACAATCAGCCTTCACTAATCTCGCATTCATATTCAGGTTAAAATATCCAGGTCTCTGTCTCAAAATAGTGACGATATAGTGATATATGAATCTGCGAATGAATCCTACAATTTTATTTTAGTTTAACGAGCAAATGCTCGGGCCCCAGGTACCGTATTTTATTCGCACATTGAAAATACATCTCTGTACCGGTACATTAAACGGGATGCCTCCTTGCAGGTAAACTTTCTCGATGTTAACACTTTAGAATTTGAATATTTAGGATAGGTTACATTAGGCTAAAGTTACCTCAAAGATGGATTGGCTCACAAAGTTCGATTACCGGCGAGAAAAGTTATATTCCAGAAGGCGTCCCAATTTAATCCGTTCCAGAGTTAGTTTTAATATCCAACAACAAGGCTGCTGAAATAGACTGGGCAAGGATATCCGGGTATTTGGCTCTGAACCATTAGTTTATCTCCTCATATCAGCCACTATACCCCGAAGCTACCTGAACTTTCTCCTAAAGCCCACAATCTTGAGATAACGTACGAAACAGCACAACCCAAAATTGGTCTTATAATGGCTTATTTGTGACAGTCGACAAAAATTAACACTTTCGCTATAGGCCTTAACACTTCCGAGAGAACAAAGAACAAGCTCTACGTCTACAGTACTTAAAAATACATCATCTTTAAAAGCGACAGACTTAAAAATATACAATAATGAATGTGTTGTGGTGAATTGCTTCTTTTGGATGGGGAAAATAAATCAGAAAGCGTCGATCACAAGAGGTTTTTTTCCATCACGAGTCACAAGCAGATTTTTTCTGTCGCTTTGCTTTACTTTTGTCGATGTTTGACTGTTTATAACGATTCGTAAACCAAAAATTCAAACTTTCTCTCGATGAGCTATATCAATGTTTATTAGAAAGCGGAGAGGACTGGAGCAGCCTATGAAGGCTTACTAAAAAGAAATACGTACCCGTTGGGTAACACAGCAATGTCATTGTTAGTTAATTGATAACCGATTTTACAAAGTATTCAATCTCACCCGGACCTGAGATTAGCCAAGTATCACAAAAGGCTAGAAATCCCTATGACGCGTCCATCATTAATCATCGCATTGGTGCCATTAGTGCTGGCATTTTGATAAAGCCAATTACATAATAGAAGGGAAAAAAACTTAAAACCTTTCTTTCATCTTCCAAAGATTTTTGATAAAGGGAATCCGTCCTCAACTATCTATTCGGTGACGTTAAACTAAATGTTTACTTAAATTAAATTAAATCCAAGGGTCGCAATTGACTTTTCTCTCCCTATATAAAAGTACAAGATGAGTTCCGATTGAAAAAAATGTATGAATATAAATTCCGTTGACGAAATTCCCAAGTTATGATACTAAGTGAAATGGGAGATGATATGTATGTCTCTCAAAGATCAAATCCAATTTTATATTTTTAACTTCGCCTAACTTATAGCATAACACGTAGGTACTCACTTTTAATCTTCTACTGTCATCTACAAATTTGTTGTCCCTCTCTAAAGTAGAGGCTCTAGTTCATACGACCAAAGAAAATAAATCTTAGCTAGCTGATGACAGTGGATACAATTCTCACTCCATTAACATGTAAATCCTTCCTACAAAATTTTCCTTTTCTTCTGAAAAGAGTTTTAAACCCCATATATTTTCCCTATAGGCCCTCTCGACAGGTCGGGGAGACAAAAGATGGCCGGTGGACGTTAAATCGGGGCTTTGTGGCGGTGTAAACAATCACGGACAATGGACGATCATCCGGACACAAAAACTGGAACATGGCGTAGACGGCTACAAGGACACAGCCTCCCTCCGCCGCGCCGTCGCGTCGTCCAGTCACTTGCAGAGCTGCTGAGATGCATATCTTCATAACCAGATGGCAACGAGCCGATCGGGTTACCGGAGAAGTGAACTAGACAGCAGATCAGAGATCAGAGCATTTGAGCAAAACGCAAATGCAGAGGAACTGGAACTATGTACGGAGTGAAAACTGGTAGATCTCCAGTTCTGCTTGGAAAGGACCGTGCAATCAAGCAACGCAGAATAGAGCAATCTAGAATCTAAAAGGGAGGATCATTTCATAAGGTGTGATAAGTTGGTGGAAGAAATTTTGTAGCTGGAGAGGAAGTTAGACAAAAGCAGATCATTGAAGTCTACAACCAAAAAGGGACATTTGATGTTTTATCGCGTTTTGGAGATGCCAGACAATAACATTCTGGAACCTCAATAAAATTGATTGACAACTTGTGGAAAGTTTTCTTGCTATAGATAGTGCAGTCAACGAATATTTCAGAAGTATACTTCTCTACTGATAACTAAATATTGGAGATAGATTTTTCAATAGAGACAGTACAAACTACAAATAATACCAAATAAAGTGATGAGTGGGATTGTCCGAAAATGACTACATGTAACATCGTATCGTGCTCTGAAAATTACAACCACAACAATAAGGTTTGTGGCCTGGTTGTTGGGGATTGGTAACTTCCTTCGCTGCAGTCAACGTACCATCCAAGAGGAGGAAGTTAGGGGAATCCACTTCAGCATTACACTTATAACTAAAAATCGGCAGGTACCAAACCTAAAAAGTCGAAAGACCTCATGGATTTGGAAGGCGATTAAGATTTACTGCTAAACAGACTGGGAATTTACAACAATCTGTAGTATCTAGTTTGGGGTTCCTCGCCAATCTTTCAACCTGAGGATTTTCTTGGCTGTTTTTTGAGATGTAGAAAACAATGATTACCATTTCATGTAAAAATTATAAACACAATAGCCTGTAGACAGAGGTGACTAGCTTACTTCCATGGCTTATTGCCGTGTAACGCGTAAAACCAAGACCCTACTTCAGGCCTACTCTCTACTTACCCCTGGTTCAAAGAACTCTCCGGATAGTAAGGCAATTGTAGTAACACAAGCAATCAATGCAGCTATAATCGGAGTATCAAAACCGGACTTTCTCCACATTGTTACAACGTATTCACGGGCAATTGGGAGCGGTCTTTGTAGTCAACAGTTCAGCTGACAAAACTTGCTCTCACACTACTGATGAGTTTTTTGTTCCTCGTAAAATATAATTATTTATTTGGATCCCAAACTATTTTGAACGCAGGGATTACAAATTTAACTAAAATCAAAATTTTCACTAAATCGTGCAGCAAATGTTTTGAACGATACAAGAAGCCCCGAGGACAGGTTTTTGATAAAGTGACAGGGAGATAAGTGCGGTCTATTTTCGGTCTTGTTACCTTAACGAAGAAGATACGCATACCGTAAACCCATTGATAAGCGAATTACTCAAGAAAGCAGAAATTTCTTCACGATTGCGAGTTACACAATCTTGCACGCTGTCCGTGAGAAGAATTAATTACAGCATTGTGAGGAAGCACACAGAGTAAGAATCAGCTGTCGCTATACTGCATTTTCCCGCCCACACAGAGTAATAGAAACTTGGACACACGATGGTTACATAATCTAATAAATATATGAATGAATGCATCATCATAACTTCACTTATTTTAAGGTGTGCTTTTAAATCTAAGAACTTTCCAAAACGATGGTTTTACGCCTGAAGAAATAATTCTGTGGACTCAAAAAAGAGCTGTTAAGAGCGAAACATATTCCCCCGTAAACACAAAATTTACAGGTATATAATTTAAACTAAGTAAGACGAAAATTCATTGATATTATGTTAGCGATTGCGAATAATCACAAAAAGGACAACCTATGACCATTTATCTATGACTATGCTTAAAAATATTATTTCCCCACCACAAACAATCCCTCGATCCAAAGAATATTTTTGTAAGATCGCGAAATGTGTTTACACAACTTTAGCCAAAACTGAACAGAGTTAGAGCTAAATTAAGTTTATCGGTAAGATAGCCGAATTCCTTTTTTTTTTTTTTTTGTAATACAGTACAACGTTTTACAATTTACAACACCCAGATTAATATTTAAAAGTTGTAAAATTAGTACTAAAGGGTGGAAAAATATCAAGAGCAGTGTAAAGTATAATCTGTACAGAGAATCAAAAGTTAGATGCTGTTTTCTGCTTTAACCCCTCTTCCCAAACTATCCACTATACTAATTAAAATAATCCATATCTAAATTAAATGTCCCTCGAAAACTTTCACTCGTGTAAATTGATTTACCCTTGTAAAAATTACGAACATGAATTAATTGATAACCCATCCAACTGATAGTTGTTGATAGATGTAAGATAGGATGGTAGATAGAATTTGGAATGAAACGTATATGGTAAATTGTTAATTGGTAAAAAACTTTTACCATGTTTTGTTTGCATTTTAAGTTGATAAGTTTTTCCCTATCAGGTAAAATAATCTGACTAATCCCCGTTATAAAAGTACAACCAACGGTAAAACAAAGACAGGCACGTTTGCAATAAAAAATCTGCTCGTATACAGATTGAAGTCCCATCAAGGAAAACTTTCTTTTCCTCGGGGACAACAAAAGCAAAGGCTATAAACCTGAGTCGATCAGACGAGGGATCTCGAGGCACAAGGGGGGGGGCAGAGAGGGGATGAGATGGATCCGATATCGACGAAGCCGTGCCGAGATGACGTCATCGCACGCACGGCACGGCACGGCCTACCCCAATCAATACTGTCTACTGGTGCATCTCGCTTGCACACTGTTCTTTGTCTCTGGTTCCCGATCGTGTTGAAGGTTCAGGTAGATTTGGGGATATTCAGAAAAAAACACCATTTGTTTGAAAAATAATAAATGAAACTACTATTGTAGAAAATTTGATTAAGAATATATTATAAACATTTTTGCAAAATTTGGGTTAAGGGTTTACGTACTACTGTGTTTTAAAGGAGCTTTTACAGTATTACAAGAAAAACGTAAATAAAGAAAATATAAAGAAAGGAAAACATTCTTATTCACATTTTATTCACATTTTATTTCAAACTAGTAGAAATTTTGTATATATTCTAGTGTATTTTTGCAACAACAAAAATAATAATAATAAAATAGAAACCGCCTCAACCATCAAGTAAAATTTGTCATCTCAAATCAAGTTCGAAAATTGCAATTGATAAAATTAGTCTTAGGGGGAAGACAACGAAAGAACTCAAAGTAAATAAAAGCAGACACGACAGCAATTTTGAACTGATTTTAAAAAAATCATCAATTTCTCCACAATCTGTGCGGCAGTAAATTTTACAAGTTACCTGCAGCTTGACAATGCAAGGGTTGGAACGATTCTTAAATAACGAGAAATTATCCAATTACAGATCCCGAAATGAAGTGAAACTGCAATGCTAATCAAAAGAAAATAGTCTGCAATAATGTCTTGGCCAACCAGGACGACATTTCCAACCACATGTAGACCTACGGTACCACGATGCACGCACGATGGGAAAATAAGTCTCGGCCATTAGAGAAAGAGATCGGACCTGTCATTGCGGGAAATTAGAGCTGGCCGCGAAACCACAGGCTGTGCGGTAGAGACTTGGCCGAGAGCTTGGATACGCGCAGCCTGAAAGGCCTGCTTTTGTTTTCTATTCGGATGGATTACCGACTGTAGATAATCGGGAATTAAAGAGTAAATGTTTTTGGTAAATAATAATGTGTTTTAGACCATTCATTTAAGCCTAAAGCATGCAAGAATGTCAGCGTATAACACATTACTTCAAATACAACAAAATCAACATTGAAATAAAAAAAAAGCGACGCTATACTTAAAACAAATAGCAGACCGGAATGAGTCACTTAAAACCCTATATAATCCATTAAGCTACGGTGCACAAAAAGAGGCTTATCTTCATCTTAATGGTCCATGGATATCTAATCGATTTCACCCCAGTGTTTTGGGAACACACTGTTTTCTTGGGCTACGCTCCTTTAACTTTTTGCAAATATGTTGTTTTACCATACATGGTTCAATGTACGGGCAACCGATTAAAAAAAGGCCAAGATAAATAAAATACTGAATTCTTCTATAGACAGTTTTGTTAGGGTACAAAGGGGTAGGTATAAGAAAGAAGGCAAGGCATACAGGCAATAGAAAATGTTGTCATTGTAGTTCACAATGATGACATTATTTAATGCTTTTAGAAGATCATCAATATATAGGTACACTATACAGCAATAAACATAAATCTTGGTCAACTGACAACGTTGCCTTTCCTCTTTATCTTATCCACTATCAGTTCCTAGAAATATCTATCACTTCACCCGTTATCTTTTGTAAATAGCCGAAAACTCTTTTGTATCTTATATTCAACCGAAAACTTCATAAATTACTTCAATATTTGAACAACTGTAAGAAAAAAAACTATATTAGCAAAGAGGCACATTAGAATAACATTACTTGCTTGGCACACTAATTTTTTATTTAAAATTATATTATTTTTTAAACGTAGCACGCCAACCAAAAACATTTAAATCCTACTTCAATAGGTTTATACGTACTGAACCAAGATCGAATCTAACAGTATAGAAAGTTTAAATTTAACTTGAACCTCTGCACTTTTATGGTAACTAATGTTAATTAGTCTTCCAATAAAAATATCGATAGGGTATTCCTAGTTTCGGAATTTCCACTTAGCAGATAGCGGGAACGACTCTTCTACGTGCAATCAAATCCAAATAGCACAGAATTTATTCCCAATTTGAATGCCTAGACATCGAGGAAATGTTTTGCGTCCTTAGATTTCATCCTACAGCTGTTAGCTCTCTGTTGCCAAAAGCTGCTGTTGCCAAAAGCTGCTTGTGAAACCCAGCTTTTCTTCTCCCCTCCCAACGCTTCCATGTTCCCAGTTAGAAAACTACTATAACCATCACCTCACAGGAACACAAAGCAATCTCTACGGTCTCGACAATGGTGTCGGTTCCTACCTTGACTTGTTTGGGCGTCTTCTGCAAGTTGGACTTGCCGTTGATGAGGACGTTGTCACCGACGAAGGTGACGTCACAAGGCGAGGGCGGCGCTGACGACAGCAGCTCCTCAGCGTCCGTGGAAGACTCTTCGGCGTCAGCCCCATCCAGCAGGATGAACCCGCCGTCACCCGGCTGCGAACAAGCGAGAGGTCAGATCAGGAGGTTGCGGTGGCAAGAGGAATAGAAGAGAGTTTCGGAAGAGAATGTGGTATACAAGCCTTTACCCTTATACTGTACAGGAAACATGTCTTTTTAAAGACCGAGAAGATAAGAAAAATCATATTTTGAACAGTCCCGTCGAGAACAAGTCTGCGTAAATCATGTTTTTTCTCATTATGACCCTTTCCGGTAGGCCTATAATTCGTTTTGACCGGCCGGAGTAGGGGAGACCGGGGCTGAAAGTCACACGGGTTGGTTGTCACAAAGCTTATAACTTCTGCAACCAACTATCTTTTGCGCTAGTTTTGCGAGTGCTGTTTCTTCCTTTAGTATGGAGATAACTGTTCTAGAGAGTGGATGTATATCTGTACTTTCCAATGAATTTTGGCGTTTTTTCTGGTTTTACCCCTGGCGAGTAAATTTTCGTAAGTCACTTAATTATTTTTTACCATTCTTATCTTATAAGTTATGAACAAAATTCCATTTTATAACATTAGGCATATTGTGAGGTATTAAATCTGATTTCTTACCAAAACAAACGATTGCCAGTTTTCAATATACGTCGATGTTTGTAAAAAATTTCGGCACGGGGCAAGTTGTCACATAGAGTAAGGCGTTGGTTGTCACATGTTAATCAAATAGTTAATTTGCAGTTAATTTTTTTCGTTTTCAAAACTAATTGAATTTACTGTAGTTTGTTTTAAGTATCATTTTTGTATTAAACTATTGTTACTTTTGAATGTTTTGTTTGATTTTACCCATATCAATAATTTATACATATTCTTATTTTTATCCATAAGAAATACTAGGGACAACAACCCCAACCGCTGTGACAACTTGCCCCGCCTGCGCCGTAGGGGCTGGTTGACACACTTGCACTGCTCTTTCTAAACATTTTTTATAAATATTTGTCGTATAGATTTCAATTTGAAAAAATATATAATGTAAAGAAAAGTTTATTTCAAATGATAAATATATTTTTAATAAACTAAGATTACGAATAACTTTGTAAAAATTAACAATCTAAAAAAGTTTGACAACCATCCCCGGTCTCCCCTATCCAAGGTCCCAATTCTTGGTGGATGGATAAAAGGGGCTTGTCCTTGTGTCTTTGTTAGGCCTATTCTTGCGTCTTCTGCAAGGTAAGTTCCAAGCTAGAAAGATTTATAGGTGTTAAATTATTAGATAATGCTGTATTAGTGTAAACACAAATTGTACCTATGGTCTGAGGGATATAATTTCTCATGGCATAAGACTTTTAGGTGCAAAAAAAGCCTAAGGTCAATTTCCCGTTCAAATCACAATAACCAATTTTAACATTGCGAATTTATTAAAGAATCTTTAAGCAATCATTAAGCAGTTTAATAGCTTCATTTATCATTCTACATGTGTAACTATACCAGTAACATGTAAAAATTTATTTCAAGATTGCTTGGTGTCCGCTTGAATGTACAAAACGAGAGGAAATTTACACGTATTGTTAAAATAAAACAGTTAACATAGTCACAATTGCAAGACTGTTGTTGTCATCACTTAATAGAGAAAGCGATGAAGTCACCATTACAAGATAACTGGATGGCTGCATATTCAGCTAATTAAGTTCTCTGCCTCCAAATGAGGCAGACTGCATACGAATATGATGGCTTACGTGGATTTGTCACTTTAGGGAATGTTTTTTAAAGTTGTCTTTTTAGGCCTATACAGACAATCAATACGAAATGGGCGAAACGTCCCTATACTGTATACACTACTGCTGGTAACATTTTAATAAATGTTTGGTATTAAACTCATGTTGTTAACGTCATTCAACGTTTTCAAACTTACAACCCCTTATTTAATTGCTTTCTAAGATGCCGACGCTAACAGGAAGGATTTTAAGGCGAATATAATGGAGGATGAGCGTAGAATGGGTGTGATGTCTTGTGTGGCTTTGTCACTGTCTAAGATCAGCCGATTATTTAGACAGGGTCATTAATTAATACTATTGATAGCCAAACCAACAATGACAGTTGGGTCCAGTTTCGAACCATCAAAAAGCTAGTAACTTTCCTCGTAATCGAAGCTGCCGAGGACTATAACCACTCAACTACCCGGCCCTAACCATAGAACTATGACCCTAGTAACCCATTTTCTACTACAGTAATATTATTTCCAACCAATAGTCACTAAACTTGTGATGTGCTGGAACAAACTTTGAACAGCGGGATAGGGACTTTTCGCCCACAATGCACAGTTTGGCTTGCAGTAATTGTATTACAAAGAGTAAATTTTCAATAACAAAAGTTTTACAGAATTTATTAGTATACTTGCTGCGTTCCCTCGCTTCACTGTGCAAATGTAGAGTTTAGCTAAAACACAGAATTCCTTTTTCTGTGGCTAAACTATTTAAACTTCCCTCTTTAATTTTAGCTCTCCACTAAGTTCCATTAATTTCTGCTGCATACATACTCATTGAACTGTCTAGAGCAATAAATTCAACCATCTGTTTAAGCACTTATAGATTTCATGAGTATCGATGATAACGTAGTTTTCAGTGCCAATTGACCAGAATGCTAATGTCAGATCGGGGTCAAAACCATTAGTTATACTGCTTTCATCACCCGACACTCTGTATTAAAAATTTCAAAACTATTGCAAAAAGTGACGAGTGGGGGGGACTTTGCTTAAAAAAAATGTCTATCAACGAAGCAACACACTATGCGTATCGCAGATTCAGACAACCCTAAACAATCGGATAAGACGGGCAATTGTTACAGCTAACTTAATTAGACTAATTCACGAATTTTCCCTATTTCTTTCCGGCGGAACTTTGACAGGAGTGGCCGGCAGCATCCGACGGACAGCCGGAACTGCTTCCGTTTCCTGTGACGTCACGTCACGCTACACTGGAGCGGACAGTCGCCGGCAACATCAACATGGGACAGCAGGAGTCGGGCTTATTCCTGAAGCGGATTTGGCTTGAAATCATTTGGTTGCATATAGATAGGTGTTTGGGGACTCTAGTGGGGAAAAGGAATTGAGGGACATTGTATACGATTGTTCTAGTTCTAGCAATTATTCTCTGCTTCCTTATTTGATGCAACAAACGACTATATCATCAATCATCATGAAACAAACCTACAAACAGTTCATTGTTACATATTATTTTCATACGCAGAACCGGGGGGCGGGGGGGGGGGGGGGACCGAGCATACTCGGTGAACTTGTAAGACAAGCTCATTCGCTCCATCGCCCTTAAACGAACATATTATAGTAGGATTCACGAAAATAGTCCGATGAGAGTCGATGCATTGTTGCCAGATTTATTCTAAAACACATTTTTATTCTGTATAACACATGGTAAACATAACACACAATGACAACATTGCAGGGTGAGAAGGGGTGAGGGGGGACACAGCTGTTAAAATTTCCATCGGACTATTTTCGTGCATCTTACTATAGTTTTGCTCACTCGCTATGACGAAGTGTGCTGCACTATGATAAATGCAATTTATGGTGGAAAAGTACAAACGTAATGCTAATTTATTTTACAGTAATCAGCTGTATGTCCGTTAGGACAATATGGGCACTTTGAAGCGCCGAAGGACAGAGACCACCCTAGTCATTTGACCAGCTCGATTCGATTTCGCATGGCCATCGCAAAACCACAAGAAATAAAACATTCAAGGATGGAGAAAATTGACCGTACAATCAGTACTTCTTTTAGAGTATAATATAACATTTTAATATACACAATTTTACATTTTAATAACATGCAGCAAATAGGTATAATTTGTACTATTTATATAAAACAATTGCCATTTACAAGCATTAGGCTCTGTTCTATTTAGTGTCAGTGTCTAATGAGTGTGGAGTATTCCATGAGCTCCTTCATTATCCCCTCGACATCTACACTTGAGCTGAGAACCCTTATTGTGAGCCCTAGGGGTCGAAACAAAGGCCCCGTGGGCCCCACAAGCTCGTGTAGAAGCTGATCCTTAGTCTAAATTCTGCAGTAAATCATTAATTTCAAGCTCCTTATCTCCAATTCTCAAAATATTCCTCGCACATCAATTTATACAGCATAACATTCATTATTTCGCATTTTCTGGCTGAAAAGAATTGTGTCAGAGCCCACCACTTTACTTACGGTGTAAGTCCTTGAACAACATTCTAAAGACAGGTATCACATTTCATATACTGTAACCTCGAAAGACAACTGATGCGGATAATGTTTGTTCATTTTGATTCACGAAAATTCACTTCTAATTACTTAAGTATTAAACGCGATGCAAAAAAGGAAAACATCGGTGGATGTTCAATGTTTTGCTTTAAGTTACACGAATGACGAATTTCGAAAACACCAGCATCAACGCCTGCTGATAACAATACAGTCTGGTTGACAACTTAGTAGAACAACAAAATACAAATGGAACGTCAATCGTTAGGTGTCGTACAAATAGGCCCGTGTCCATTTGACTAGGCCTATTGTAATAATTTAAGGACAGTAAATAAACCGAAATAACTTTTTTAATCTGTTTAAATATTTTATAATTAATTTGTTAGTCAGAGTTTTAAATTCTATTAACTGTGGGTGACATGTTTCATTGAATCTTGATTGATTGAATCTTGTATGTTCGTGTTGTTTGTTTAGAGCAATACACCAAGATGTTATGGTTTTCGAGGCAGTTCCGAGAAATGTCACTTTACAGGATTTATAAACACCAAAACAATGCATTCAAAATCCTCCCTACTCCCATGATTCCCAAAATACTTCCACAGAGTCTTATAGTTTTCCCCTGAAAGGGCATAAAGATAAACATCATCAAACTAAAAAAAGTGGCGCTAAGCCAACGACTACGCAATACGAACCGGTATCGCGTAACAGTTTGCAAACTGCTTCGAAAAATGCAGTCCCATAAAACCGGCTGGCTAGACGGGCTAACAGTAGTCGGTGGTATCGGGCATCTGGGGACCGTTATTGGCAATTTGGGGGCCCCGGGGCCGGGGGGCAGAGCCTGTCTGAGGAGTGGGGAATCGGTATAAAAATATACAAATCTTTTACTAGGATCAATGGATTCTTTTGCATATAAATCGATTCACCGAAATAGTCTAGCATTTCTCCATCTGCTCGAACAGTTGGAAGAATATTGCATTCTTCCAATATTTTAGCGAATTTCCCAATAGGGAATACGCTATTACGGTAGTAGCCATGCTATGACCTAAGCCCGGGACCATGTTACTTTTTCAATTTGAGGTCCCCAGAGGCCAAAAATACCGTCCGTGGTATTGATAACTTTTGTCAGTGATCACTAATTTTGATGAAATTTACTAGGAAGGTGTAGGATCAGGTCTATTTTCATGAGTTTGCGAACCAGATTGTCGGGTCATGGAAAAAGGGTTTATGGGGGTTTCAAAAGGGTCAAAAATGGGTTTTTGGCATTTATTGACGTAAGTATTCAAAATTCAACAATTTTAACCAAAACCATTTAAAAAAGCTTAAAAAAGCAAACAATTTAGTATTTTGAATCTTTAAAATAGGTTATGGAGAAAATCTAAAAATAGGTTGTCCATGTTATTTTTATGGTGAACTAACAAAACCCTGTATATCACTTATTTATTGAAATAACTTGATCAAATTTGGTATGTACATTCACTAGGTAGGATTTAACTTATTTACTTACCGCACCCATATGGCGGCAAACCTACCTACTCAACTCCCAAGACCCGGCTAGGTATAGGGTTTATGGGGGCAATAAAAAATTTCAGAATTTGATGCAATTTAGTTATGTGCACTGAGAAAGGATTGTTCTATATCTACTTGCAATACCCCCAAGGCAGCAAACCTACATCCTTGTTCCCATGGTGTTTATGGGAGAAGAAAAAAAATTGAATCCTAATGGAAATTCGTTGAGTACGCAGGTCTGCTGCGACGGAGGTACGGTATTTTTTTATGATAATATTAAGCCCCTTGAATTCATTACAACTCTTTTTGAAATGGGACAAAATACTTTTTTATCAATGCGAACGTAAGGACCTCGTGGTTCCCAACAAATTCCTAGCGCTTAGTTAAAGTTAAGCCCCGGTATTGAAAAGCACGAAAACAAAATGTATCATCCTAACGAAATTTACACAATGCTTTATAATCTTGAAAATTTCTTCTTATCTCTGAATTCCATACTGATTTCAAATGAATGGCTACAAAAATACGAAAATAGTAGTTTTCATCACTATTAGCAAAGGTAATAGTGTAAGGTAGTAAGGTAGTAAGGTAGGTTTTTTTGGTGCGCAATCGAGCTTTTAAAAACGATTAAGAACCAGCATAAAGACACTTTTGCTCCGAGTAATGGATTCTACTGTTGCAAGAAACGAATCACAGAAACTATTTATGTTCATTGAATCTAAAATTCTATTCATATTTTACTTAACCGCCCCATCACTACGGACGCCCCGTGATACCGCAGTCACGTGACCTCGGGCGGGGACGGTTCGCACGATTAGCCTACTTGGGAAAATTAGGGTAAGATAACGTGTCACTTTGAACGCTGCGTGGGCGTCTCAAGGGCGCCGCAAAAGTCGCCAAAATCGCTTAATTGAATTTCTAAATTATATAGTCTGTAGCCTAAAATATTCTAAGTTAGATTTTTAACACTTAACAACCTAACCGATAAAAATTTAGGAAAGTTAAAGGTGCTGCTATACATCGACGTCACGTCACGTCACGTCGCGTCACGTCCACGTTCGCATGGTATGCTCCCTGTGTATTCAAATGGAACCGGCTATACATCGACGTCACGTCACGTCACGTCACGTCGCGTCCCGTCCGCATTCGCACTCGAATGCTCTGAGGAGCATTCGGGTGCGAATCGGTGCGAATGGGTGCGAATGAGGACGCGACGTGACGTGACGCGACGTCGCTGTATAGCCTATACCAACGTCCACTCGGCCGTTCGGCTTTCGCCTCGGGTATCTTCGTGCGCAATCGGGAAACTTCGGAACCAATGAGAGCAAGGGTGGATTTTGTTCGAATGTTTGTTTTGTTTACTTCCGTCTAGGCCTAGTTCTTAGGCCTATCAGTTGATGAGAGTGAGTGGTCCGCGTAGGGTTTTTGGCAATTGTTATTGCCATGGATGATGAGTTACTAATTAGTTTAGTGGAAGAAAAGAAAGAAATTTACGACCCTTCCCACAAACTGTACATGAGCAATGTAAGAAGAAATGCTGTTTGGGAAGAAATTGCGACACAGATGAACAGTACTTCCATTTAGAACCCTACTCAAATATTGCACAAAAATTCTATGTGTTGACGACGGTTGTTTATATAATTTATCGAAACACAAAAGGTAACCTCTATATTGTCAGTAGTGATTATGTCGCTACTCGTATGTTTATTTATGCATTTTAAAAATTATTTCAATACTTTATTAAATATGTTATTAGTTTATGCTAAAATGCTGGAATGTACGTACAATGACAGTAAAATGTTGTATTCCTGAAACAGTTACACAGGAAAACCTAATTCATTTGGAGTAATCACCAATTTGTCTTTGGATACAGTAAAACTCTCTTTATAATATAGAAAACCTTACACTTCAAATATAATATGTTTACAGCCCTTACATATTTAAATACATCTATAGAAAACCCTTAACTTATTATCTAGGCCTACATGGAGTCCATATCTCAACCTTTTTTCAACGCTTTTCCATATCTCCCATTTCTTTTCCATATCTCAACGCTTTTTTTCGCGCGCGGAATCCGTGAGAATTGGCGGAATGGACGTGACGTCCAGTGCGAATGCGAATGCTTGACGTCGATGTATAGCACCCCCTCCGGAATCGCCGGATCCATCGGTGCCAATGGATGCGAATGAAGACGTGACGTGACGTGACGTAGATGTATAGCAGCACCTTAAGGTAGCGGCTATACAGCGACGTCGCGTCACGTCACGTCACGTCTTCATTCGCACCGATTCGCACCCGAATGCTCCTCAGAGCATTCGAGTGCGAATGGATGCGAATGAAGACGTGACGTGACGGTGATGTATAGCCGGTTCCATTTGAATACACAGGGAGCATACCATGCGAACGTGGACGTGACGTGACGTGACGTCGATGTATAGCAGCACCTTAACGGATTTCGTTTTACCCCCAGACGTTTCAGAACTATAGGGGTTTAAACAATGTAGATAAGAATCAAGATTATTTCAACATTTCGAGGTTGATAATAAGACATGATAAGTTCCGGAGCCGGAGGTTTTTAGGAGGCGTTTTCCAAATCGATATCATTATGTCACCACACGTAGTTCTAGGTATCCACTTGAGACGCCAAAACTGAAAAGAAAATTATAAAAACCGAGACCTAGAAGGCGTGGAAGGAGACATCAAAAAGTCAACGGAAGAAAGAAAAAATGTAATCATGAAGAAAGAAGATAAACTATAGGAAAACAATTAAAAAGACTAAGTGAAATAAAATCCGGAAATGTAGGCTAAACTTTTAAATTGTGAAATAGGCTGTAGGCCTAGTAAAAGACATATGTAAATTCCCCCAAACAATGTCAAATATTGTCAGTGGAATATTACTAGGGATCGCCTACTGGTCGATATTCGACCAAAAATTTAGTTGATATTTAGCCAATTAGTTTAAAAAATGTTTAATAACTGGAACATCTGTTCTTCCTGATTTTCTAGCATTCGTTATTACAATAGCTGCCCGAAGTTTTAATTAATTATTCATCTCCCATAAGATTAACATTGAAACTTTGAAACCTTAGGGCGTAGCCCTGGTGGCAGACGTGAATTATGGGATTCTGCTCATCTACTGGACACTACCTTTCTAACGGTGTGCATGGATTTCTCCTATGATGCTCACAAGCTGAGAAACAAGGAGGAAAAGAAACATGCTTGCCCATTAATAAATAGATTATTGTTATTCTTGTTAAAGCGTTTGCTATTTTTTAAAGACTTCTGTATTGTACCTTTTAAATTTTACTCTTTCAATACCTCAAGTGAAAAGTAATATCCATTATTAAACCTAAACAAAGTCAGTCCTAATTAAAGTCATTTTGTTAAATTTTTATACCAATTAAACATAACTAGATTAACATGACTCAACTGCTCTCTTTCTTCATAACGCTATTAAAGCACAAAACCATTACTCTACTGATATCAGTGGTATCTACTCTTCAGCATCGGCAAACGTCATTTGCTAGACGTTGAATCACCCTCAATAATAATCTTTCACGAGTACGAGTTTTACCTTACACCTACAGTAAAAGCAAAATTCCAAAGTAAATGTATAGAAAAACGAGTCCACAAAAGCGCTCGAATACGTTGGAAACTGATTTCACACAACAACGAACGAAATATAATAAAGCTAACTCATTTTGTGTGACAAAAATAATCGCTGTTTTGCCCAACGAGGGGTTAGCTAGCCACAAGACTTATTAAAATTATCCAATAATAAGTGATAGGCAAAAAAAAAATATAATAATAAATAAAAAAAACTGTTACAAACAAACCCATTTTTGATGTGCGTGATGGACACGCATTATTAGGTGTACAGACTTAGAAGGTATTTTTTAGGGGAACGAGATATACAGTATGCTGATAAAGAGTACGAGAATAATGGATGCGTGAACATATTTTAGGAGTGGTATGTTTTCAGGGGGTGACTCAATCGAATGTCATTCAGAAAAAAATTAAAAGTAGGGAAAATTGACTTACTGTTCGACGTACTGGGTGTCCATTAAGTCTTGCCATGATTTCATAGCTTTGCTGTTTTAACACCCTTACAGGAACATACATATACATCTTACAGTTCTTGTTTTCAAAGGAATTTAATCTAGTTTTCCCCTCATTAATTTTTTAATACCTAAAGCTCAGCCGATTGACCATTATACGGTTTACATAAATGCACAGCAAAATCAAATCGTGTTGGCCTGAGTCAATTGCCACCTCGTTCACGACACTTGGCCTCTCTAGATTTCTTTATGAACTGGTTTTCCAGAGATTTCCTTTTATTCTTCCTCGGTTCTGAATTTTTAAACTCTAAAAAGAGAGAGAATAATAAATGCAGTGACGTCCATTACTCAGTAAATGTTAACTTAAGTATTAAAAAACTGTTGCTAATAAAATTAGTTTTAAAAGTCGCCTAAAATATTTACATGTAACCCAAGGCGCACATGTAGAGTTGTGTTAAGTTTATGCATAGCTGTAAAAAACTTAAGAAGTCACTTATTAAAACTGTATATTATAAAACGTCATCCTACCACTAATCGTTTTCATACCATTCGGTTTCTTTATCAGGGCAAGACTTATAGACAACCGGTTTTATTTAATATTTTCAAACTTTTAAGTGGCCTATTATAACTATTCAACTAAACTATTACAAAGCATAAAGAAATTCCGTAGGAAAACAGAAACGTCCGAAATAGGAGAATTACCATGTCTTCCCAAAAATGGCATGGTTTAAAAACATTGACGACTGCGCTACTAGCCTAGAGATGAAGAGATCCAGCCGGTGAAGATGACTTGAGGTTCCACCGATTCCATTCCTCTTTTGAGCAGTACTGTACTTAAAAGAGGAATACAAAAAATGTATATTCATTATTCAAAGATGTGAAATTTTGTAAGTATGGGGAAATCGTAAGCCGCAAGTCAAAGCTTTTACTTCATTTTATTCTTCACATTAAATGGTTAATAGCATTTCAGCATGAGAATGTCTTGTGAAGAAATTCTACAATTACTGTAATAGACAGGCTGATTAGGGGCAAGATAGGGTTTCAAAAATATAAAAAATATCATCCCCGATAAAAAAAAAAACTCAGAAGAAATAAAGGATGAAAACTGTCGCTCTGCTAGACAGTGGCGCAGGGTGCGGGTGCGGGCGCAGGTCCCAGTTTGAGGTCAGTCGCTGACCTTGGAGCCACATGTCGGAATGTTCCCGTTACTGCGGCTCTACAACTACAACAATGCTACTGGGCAAAACACTGGTCTAGAGAAGGGTAGTGAGCTTTTTTACAATACTGACGAAACGGATTTGACATTTTGGTTCGGGAATCGAATGCTGCACGAGCCTGCTCAGTTGATAAAAGCGAGAGTTAAATTTAACAGAAATCCTAAATTAAAAATTGAGCTAACTCAAGAGGATAAAAGGCAGCAAATTTAATCCACAGGCACCTACACATATTTAAAACGCGACACGATTTTTGTACAACTCCTCCAACAGTTTTCACCAGATTTTTATGATTTTTGTGTCATTGGATAGAGCTCGACGTGAAGTCCTTTCTAAAGTAAATTGGTAAATATCCATTTAAAAGTAAGGGCACTACAAGTACTTTTTTAAAGTTCATAATTTTCCCATTTGACTGACAGTTGATTAATTTTTAAGTAAACAGCTATAATGTGTAAACATTGGACATGAGCGAAAGTACCATTTTTCCATCCACCTTTTAACACGAAAGGGATTATGTTAAACCAAGGTATCTGGTTCGAACTGCATTAAGTGTGCATGCGGAAAACATTCAGATCGAGTGGTCTCAAATCAACGGTGCCGGCCAAAGGGACTAGAGAAAAATAACGGCAAGTAAAAAAAGTTATGACGACATGATAAATAACGTGAAACGTCCTCCATAAGAAAATCATGGAGATAAAGAATCTAACATTAACATCGCAACGTCTGTTTTATTTTGATTTTAAAACGATAACCAGATAACGCCAATGATTGAAGACTATCTTTTAATTACTTATAGCCTACTACATATTAAATTTTTGTGTTGCTACATTGATAAGAAAACCTGCTAGAAGCACCTCTGTTTATTCAACTTATAATTGATTAAAAAATCAATAAAAATATCAATGAATCTATAAAAATATCGATGATTTATTATTCAAGAAAATTTTATAGGTAGTTTTATAATCCATGTACTGCGTATTGAAAGAAGTTTAATTGTGACATTAGTGCTGGTTGCCTCATTTCCATTATAATGGTTATATAAACAAATTATTGTCACTCAAATTATGTTTGGATGGTTTTTACTTTTTAAAACTTTTGTTTTCAATTCAATATTCGGAGGTAAGTGGTTGAGGACAATGAATTCACAAAATGTTGAAATTGAAATTAAAACTATTACAGTACATGGAATTACCGTATTGGGCGAAGCATTGGCATTCAGCTAGGGGTCTAATTCTTACTATTTAAATAATTATGTCCCGTAAGTATATGGTGCTACGCACTTTTATACAAGATGGTCATCTGGTCATCTTGGTAACTATGGCAAAGTGTATGTAGGCCTACAAAAATATTTACCAAGAGTTTTTATAAAAGAGGGAAATTTTTCTGTTATAGGAAATAAAATGTTTGATCAGTACGGTATTGTAACTAAATTGTTCGATTTCGAGCAACATGTACTCTAGTACTATTAAAAATCTCACAATTCAAACAATTTGAACACTACACAAACATTATAACTTAGGCATGTAATGGCGTAATAGTGTTAAGCTAACCTTAGAATCGAAAGGTTGCCGGTTCGATCCTGAGAAAAATTGACAGCCTTTTGAAAGACCTCGATTCTAGATCCAGTTCGTCATTGGGCTATATTAAATTAATAATGCTATCTAAAGTTTAGCTAAAGGTCGACGTAGATCGTAACGGGGTTTGGACTGTTCCTAGTGTGTAATTCCAAACTTTAAAACCATTAATAAAAGCATTGACTTTAGATACTATAAAAGCCTTATAACATAGAACAAGTAACCGAAAAAAATGAAAATAAGAATTCCGCAGTTAGTTGGTCCACGATCTGTCTATGGGCCCAACCAAACTCCTGGGATCAAAGCAAAAAGATAAAAGTGCGATTCTGTCAATTCCGTGTCCGACGTTCCGAGCCACCAGATAATTAGGCGTGGAGTGTGCTGCTGCGTGCGGCGCGGCGGCAGAAAGTGGAAACTTGGTCTGATGGCGCATGTCACGGCCCAATACTTTATGGATCCTTCTGTAGTTCAGAATCTCAACTCATACAGTATGTACTCGGCAATCGAGAATCGATTGCACATCGGCGATTTAATGACTCAATAATTCATAAATTACTTATATCTGGGTTTCACCTTCCAGCCATACAAGTTAGCCAACTGTAATTTAAGTTCTCCCGATATTTCCACAATATTGTAGTTTTGTTGATCGTTGTCCATCGAAACTTTGGATTTATCGATGAATTCAGGGAGCCAGAAGCGCGTTTAGCGTTTGCCGTAGTGAGCTGCTTCATTCTACTGTTGTACATGATTGAATTTCTTAAGTGCTTCTACAACTCGGGAAATCAGACACCTAATAAAGGGTAAACCACATTAACCCATTTGAATAAAGTTCCGATGTTTATATATGAAGTATATGTTTATGTTCTGAAGTTGTAATAAGTTAAGTTTAACTATGGTGCGTGCTATTTTCATAATCAGTTATACTCTATTTTACACACAGTAGGGGAAGGTATAAAATAAATTCTAAAAGAAAGATATAAAAAACAAGCTGTCACAATGACGTCTAAGTCTTTCTATATGTATGTAGGATTAGACGAGATTATAAGTGTAAGGAAGCTTGACTTATGTTTAAACTGTGGTACTTATTTCCCTTGTACTTATCTTGTTTGCTTTGTTTCGAGAAGCTAATAAGGCTTTGCTTTGCACAAACCATATACCAACAACTGGTTTCTTCTAGTAGCAAATTGCCCGATAGCGATTACGCTAATCCTAAGCCCGGGACCATGTTACCTTTTCGTTTTGAGGTGCCAGGGGCCTAAAACACCGTTCGTACAAATTTATATATGTATATGTCTGTTAATGTGATAACGTTTGAAGGAAACCTCTGATTCTGAGGAAATTTGGTACAGAGGTGTAGAGCAGCATTCATCAGGTTTTAAAAGTTAGAAAACCGATTGAGGTCCCGAAAACCACCTCTACGAACAGCCTCCCAGTTGATGGACTCGAACTTCACCATCCATACAAACTGGACTTCCTCCTGGGACGCTTTTCAAGGTCGGAACCATTTCTTGATAGATGACCCGACCGTAGCGGTAGGTGGTATGAATCTTCCTCGGAAGCAGTGGACTATACTCAATCGTTTCTGCACTGGAGTGGGTAGATGTAATTATTGGAAGCACAAATGGGGAATGACACAAGACCAGTCATGGGACTGCGGAGCAGAGTATCAAACTATGGAACACATAGTCGAAGAGTGCCCACTGAGTGCCTTCCCCGAAGGATTGGCCGGTCTGCATAGCTCAAGTGAAGCTGGGCTGCAATGGCTTAGCGCCCTGGATTTAGCTCTATAAAGAGAGATCTATTTTTTTTTTTTATTATTTTACTGTTTAGATTTTTACTTATACTGACTTAGGTGCTCTGCACCGCAGAATTTATTTTATTATTCTTAAAAAATGGTGGCTGGCTGAATGAGCCATACGATATATATAGTTAGAAAACCACCTTGATCGGATCATTCTCATGATCCGATCAAGGTTTTTGGTTTTATGGAGTTCCAAAAGGGCCATAAATGGGGTTTTTGCATTTTTCACCCATAATCCTATACTATAATACGAGGAATATCTGAAGGGATGTGTGTTCCACGATCTCGAAATCTAGCTGTTAGATTTTGCTTAAAGTTTGCATTAAAGAGTGTTTTGGCCCAAAAATAAATTTAGAAACAGCCTCAATCCTATGAAAAATCGAATTTGGTCTAAAATTAAGTTTTAAAATTGTAATTTTTAATATTAGTCTTATGGGTTGCTATTTTGGTAACGAAATAACAACGAAATGTAAAAAAAAAGAAAGAAACATTAATGTTAAGCAGACTTTTTGAAACAGCTGTTAACTGTGAAGAGGTATAGTTGGTTGTTGGTGGAAATTTAATTGTTTTTTTACCTTGACACTATAACAAAAGTGAATAAAAACCAACGAGCAAGGCTCGGTTAACCTGGTACTCTATATACTAATAGGCAAGCATGTCAAGTTTCCTCCTTTTTTTCAGCTCGTGTTGCAGTGTAGGATAAATCCGCATAAAGGTATAGTCCTGTAGATGAGCAGAATCCTATTCTAATTCACAACTGAATCCAGGGCTACTCCACACAGGCTTTTAAAGTTCCAATGTTTATCTTAAGGAGAAAGGATAATTGATTGAATCATTAGACAGCTGTTCTAAAAACAACTGCTATAAAAAAAAAAAAGAAACAGGAAGAACAGATGTTTCAGTTAATGATTTTAAACATCTTGTATCCAGATCAAACTGTCAGATCAACTGAAATTTTGGTTGAATTTCGATCAGGAGGCGACCTCAGTTTTTAATATTTGACAATTGTAACATAATCTGTTTAAAAGAACTTTATAAAACAAACAATTTAGTATTTTGAATCATCTAACTTAGGCCTAAATAGCTTTTACTGGTTATGGAGAAAATTCAAATTAAGTTTCCCATGTTACGCTTATGGGCAAATCCCCGTAAAAGTTATATATAATATGTTATTTATCAAGATATCTTTAAAAAAAATTCATGAACCTTCACTAGATGGGGAGTAACTGATCAAAATAGGTTAACAGCTCTATATTGGTACAAATCTAAATTTAAAATTATTTAACACCAATATACTTTTTAGTTTTTTATTTTTACGGAAGTCCTTTCGATAGACAAGCTATCATCATCAGCCATATCGTAAACTAAAACAATATTTGTAAATAAACATTGTAAATATCCAAATAACATATGATACTTAAATTAAAATTTAACATTTTGGATTCAATAGGCCAATAAATTATACAATTCAAATTAGTTTACAACAAAGTTAAGAAGTTGAGAATTTTGAATTGGTGGAGTATCAATATTCATTAGGTTTCCTTGATGTTTAGATTAGAGAAAATGAGTAGATGAAATTGTAATTAAATGAAAATTTGTAAAATTGTGAATAAGTGCAAAAACTTGAAATTTGTTTTGTAAATTCCCATACAATGTGAAACTTTGTCGGAGGAATAAATTTATTATTATTATTATGTTCTTTTAAAATTTTTATTGATTCCCATGTGTTAAGTTTGGTCGAATTGTTTACATGTTTTATTAATTTAACAGTTTTAACTGTGTGGTTATTCAGCACACAATGATTTGCCACTGCATTTTTGTCTGTTTTTTCTAATTTTAAGTCTCTAAAATGTTCTTTAAATCTCGTTTTTATACTTCTTTTTGTTTGTCCAATATATTTCATGGGGTAATTTTCACATTGAATTTTATATATTCCTGATTTTTCATCTTCAGCAATTTTGTCTTTGGGGTTATTTAACAAAAATTTTAAATTGTTTCCCGTGGAAAAACTTACTTTTTTGTTAGTTGTTTTTTCAAAATGACATTTAATTTTATTCAATATCTGAGGATTAGTGTATTTGACACTAATCCATTTAATTCGTTCGTTTTCACTGCAAATGTTTTTTAAGTTGTTCTTTTCTCTTTATTTTTCTTCTTCTTTACGCTTTTTATCATATTAGTAACAATTTTTGGCTTGAATCCATTGAAAATTGCAACTTGTTTTAGATAGGATACTTCTTTGTTGTAATTTTCTTTTGACATAGGTGTATTTATTAGACGATAAATTAAACTATTGAAAGGCAATTTCTTTTGAGAATGTGGATTTTCTTCTCATTTTCTTCCCTGGTTTATGAATTTTGTGTAAGCAATAAAGTCTTGGCATTATTCATAAAGTCTTGGCCAAAATTCATAAACCAGGGAAGAAAATGAGACCAATCGTTTCAAGCATAGATTCTCCTGTATCTTATTGCAAAATGGTTAGTAAACGAGATTAAATCTCTTGAAAAATATCCTACAATGTCAATTAAAAATAGAGAATTTCCAAAACAAAATATATTGAAATTAAGGAAAATGAATACATGATTTCATTTGATGTAACATCCCTGTATCCAAATGTCCCAATCAAAGAGACTATTGAGATGATCAAACATTGGCTAACATCCATAAAAATAAATGAAGATGTAAAAGACGAATATTTACTATTAGTGAATCTATGCATGTCCCAAAATAGTTTCTTATTTAATAGTAAATGTTATAAACAAACGGATGGAACTGCTATGGGAAATCCATTATCATGTCTAATTGCCGATATTTTCATAAGTAATTTTGAAATCTCTTTAAAAGAATCCTTAACCTACTTTCCCAGAATATGGATAAGATATGTAGACGATGTGTTTGCTGTTTTCAATAAGGAACAAAACAAAGTTGCTGAAGATGAAAAATCAGGAATATATAAAATTCAATGTGAAAATTACCCCATGAAATATATTGGACAAACAAAAAGAAGCATAAAAACGAGATTTAAAGAACATTTTAGGGACTTAAAATTAGAAAAAACAGACAAAAGTGCAGTGGCAAATCATTGTGTGCTGAATAACCACACAGTTAAAACTGTTAAATTAATAAAACATGTAAACAATTTGACCAAACTTAACACATGGGAATCAATAAGAGTTTTAAAATAACATCAAAGAAACCTAATGAATATTGATACTCCACCAATTCAAAATTCTCAACTTCTTAACTTTGTTGTAAACTAATTTGAATTGTATAATTTATTGGCCTATTGAATCCAAAATGGTAAATTTTTATTCAAGTATCATATGTTATTTGGATATTTACAATGTTTATTTACAAATATTGTTTTAGTTTACGGTACGGCTGATAATGATAGCTTGTCTATCGAAAGGCCTTCCGTAAAAATAAAAAACTAAAAAAAATATTGGTGTTAAATAATTTTAAATTTAAACTGATCAAAACCCTGCATGGCAGCAAACCTACACGCTAAATCAAATGGTATTCTTGTGGAAAAATCAATCTATATACCTATTTAATATGCTAAGGGTTTTTTGTGTAGAGAACTCCTCCTACAATTCTCAACCGATTTTCAGTTTTTTTTTATGTCGTTGGATAGCGCTTGGTCTGTAGTTGTTTCCCCAAAAAATTGATGATAATTGGACTGAAAATAAGGGCGCTATCCACAAATTAAATTAGAAATTTTCCATCTGAATAACATTGAGATTAGTTTTAGCATTTTAAACAATTGTTATGTAATGTTTGATGGCTTCTTGGGTTGATGCTCAAGCCATAATAAAGAGGGGAAAAAAAAAAAAAAAATTGTTAACGAATTAGCCTAATGAATTATCTTCAGGCAAAAAACTTAATGTTACAATGATTGTTTTAATCTTCTTTTTTAGCGAATTTCCCATAGGGAATAAGCTGTTACCGTAGGTCTCATGGTAAGACCTAAGCCCGGGACCATGTTACTTTTTCGTTTTGAAGTGCCCTGAGACCAAAAATAATAGTCATTAAAATTTATATATATATATATATATATATATATGTATATATATATATATATATATGTATATATATATGTATATATGTATATATGTATGTGTCCCTAGACACGATAACTCTCGTAAAAATAGTCCGATCGACACCAAATTTGGTAGAGATGTGTAATCCTACGTTTATTCGGATGAGTTCGAAAACCAGACATATCGACCTACCGGAAGGGGTAGTTTTGGGGGGTTTTGTACCCCAAAAATGGGTTTTTTGCATTTTTCATATGTAAATTTTAAAAATTTTAAATTTTAATTTTGACCATTGGATTTAGCTCAAAAAAACACACAATTTAGTAATTTGAAGCTTTGCTCTATCTCCATTGGTTACCGAGATATTACAAAGTCTAAAAACAGTACATTGTCTTTTGGGGCTCCAATGTTAATCTTATGGAGAATAAGGATGTGTTAATATTTCACTTATTAACCAATATTTTTTGATGAAACTTGGTATTTAGCTTCATTTGGTTGAGATTCATCCATTTAAGGTAAAAAAATCTTGGTTTTTGTACTTATCATGGCAGCAAACCTGCATACTCTTTTCCCATGTTAATCATATGGATAATAGGCAAACTCTTTTATTTATGGACAGATATTGATGAAACTTACTATATGGCTTTATATGGTCGGAATAAATTTTTTCTATGCTAAAAACCTACTTTTAGTGTTCCCCATGGCAGCATACCTGCATACTCTTTCCCTATATTTATCTTAAGGAGAATAGACATTTATTTCCCTATTTATGAGCATGTGATGAAATTTTGTTTAGCCTACAAGTTTAGCTGGTCAAAATTAATATTACTAATTTGGAAATTCGCTGAGTACGCAGGTCTGCTGCGACGGGGGGTATTTAACTTATGTTTTCACTTCGAGATTCTAAGGTAAGATGTTGAGGCCAATAATTTCACAAAATGTTAAATTGAAATTAAAATTATTATACATAGAATTATTGGGCGAAACAAAAGCATTCATCTAGAGTAGAATTCTTACTACGGTATCTGTATAAAATTTAATAATTTTTAAAGGCAGCTGATTATGGGCTTCGATCCGTAAGCAATAGACCTAATAAGCTGAGACGCGAAATACCAGGGTCATCTTGGTAAAATAAATGACAAAGTAGGCCTAACTTAGATTAACTACACAACAAAGTAGAAAAAAGTAGGTTACTGTACTCCGTTTTTAGGCCTACAAAAAAAGTTTACCGTACAAGAGTTGTTTATGGAAAATAAAAATTTCTCTGTTTTAATAAATGAAATTGTTTTATCAATGTAGAAACTATATTGCTCGATTTCAAGCAACATGTACTATTTTGTGTGGTATTAAACATGTGTGGTAGAAAAGCCTAAAGTTCAAACTCACCAACTGAAACTCGCCAAATTAGTCTTGTTTCTTTAAGTTTAATAAATTATGCACTGAAATCCATAGGTATTGATCCGGCTCGATTTGGACTATGTTTTATATTGCGGTGGAATGATTTTTTTTAAGAACATTTTCAAAAAACAGAAAAAGTGCACTTTTACATAGAACATAGAATCATTGAGTAAAACGTAAACAAAACAATGCATCATAATAAAGAGTGCAAACATCCAGCTGACTGCTGTACAGTACATGATGTACAGAACAGTAAGTAGTCCGTGGAGATAGCAAAAAAAAAAATTCAGTGCTGGATACTGGTCTAAAAGTTTTTTACACTGCTTCTACATCAAATGGTATCTACAAAACCGCCGGGAGACACTCTCTCAATAGTCCGGAGGGACGGTCCACAAGGAGTCAGAAGAAAATCTTAAATGTAAGCATAGGTCAATATATACATCAAATTAACGGTCTCGAAGAATAGAGAACAATGCCGCAAACCCGGCCTCAAAAGGATGATCGAGTAAAAAATGGCAGGCAATCAAACTTTAAATTAAAATCATATTGCTGAAAACAAAAAATGCAATAACTAACGATCCACTCAACCTTTTGAGGTCGGGTTTGTGGCAAATTCCTCAGAATGCAAAGCCCTTTAAAATGATGTATCATATGACGTAATCCAGTGAAGTTTTTTCCAAGACTTCCTTTAGGGACGTCCCTAGTAGAGGTCGTCAGGAAAACTGCATTGGGCTACGTCATATGACATATCATTTTGAAGGGCTTTGTTTTTTTAGCAATTTGCCACAAACCAGACCTCAAAAGGTCTTGATGGTCCCACTTTTGTAATGTTTAGCCTAGGCTATTTTTTGAAATCTGTAAACACATCATGCATGATAGCTTTGGCTATGAATTTTATTTTTCTGTTTCTTATAACTAAGTTAATTATAAGGCTACATGGCATCGATTTACACCATGTATTAAAACAAGTTCTTGAAGTTTGAGATAGCGAGCTTTAACTGTATGTTACAAATGATCAATTTTCTGGTGAATCACGGAAAGAGCATGCTTGCATAGTTTGTACCTCCCATGTTAAAAAATGAAGGGGAAATTTCCCATTTCAATTGTGGATAGCGCCTTGAATTTAAGTCTGATTGTCATTAATTTAGGAAACAACTACAGACCAATCCCTATCCAACCATACCACAAACTTGGATATTGAAAATCGGTTGAAAATTGTAGGAGGAGTTCCAATCACAAAAACCCTGTAATGTACCAATTGAATTTAAGCATTGTGTTTAAGGTTTGTAATTAGTTACCGGTATCTATGCACCTTGATTGAAATAAATAAAAATTTATTAACTTCTTTCATTTTTACTCCAACACTTATTTGGACTATTATTTTAAGATAGAGTACTGATTACAAAGGTTAATGGATATCTAGCTGGCATAACGGTTAGCGCCTTGGATTTTGGTTCAAGATGTGACGAGTTCGATTCCCGGGGTGGCCACAAAATTTGATGGGTTTCGACCGCTTTCCCAAAAAGCGTTTATGTGTACCTAGTACCAAATTCCTTAACAAAATACCTCTGGGTGTATGAGAAAAAAAATGCAGTAGGCCTACTGTAACTTTTTTGAATGTGCAAAACTTGGCTTATTTTAACACATCATGTCTAAGCTACCATGGACCTAAACTGATCACAAGCCACATTTTGATCTTTTCCAACAAATACAAAAACTCTTCCTATAGCCTATGTTAATGATAAACCATCAGAGGGATTGTAAACACTGAAATTACCGTAACCTGTTAAAACGGACATATATTTTTATGAAATGGATTAACAAAGACTTAAATAAACATAATTAATAGGCCCAATTAGAATAATTCAATCTTATCTAGGCTATAATATAAATTAGACTCACCCTTGGCCGGTCCCTCTTCCCCCTCAGAATAAGACCGTCATTCTCAATGTAGTCTGGAACTTCCTTACGATTGCTAAAATTGAACACAATTGTGTTCTGGTTGGAATGCCATATTTTCTCATCCCAAAGACCTTGACTTTTTGCTTTGGAACTAACACAGCCTTGAGATAATGTTTTATTTGTAACAACCTCAGGCGACACAGACCCTAACACGACATTGTCCGGGAGTGTTTTAATAGCAACTACTACTTTACTAATTGGTTGTTCAATTGACTTTACTCGATTGATTAAGTTCTTTTCTATTTCTTGTTCAGTTAATGCAGGAGTTGATGAGGCAGTGGACTGTATTTTAGTGGATACCAAAGGTCTAATGATACCAACTTGTTTTGTTTGTGGTGAACCTTGTTGTCTTGGAACAACAATATTTGTTGGCGGATGAGATTTTTCAACTTTATCTTTCAACAATGACGTATTTAAAGCTTGTGGTGGGCTTTTCGGTCTAGGTAAATATGACTTATTTGTTATACTTGGAGAATCCTCACTATTAAAGCTAAATTGCATTGACACTCCCCCACGCCTAATGTTTTCTAAAGCAGTTTCTGGAACTGGTTTTGATGTATCACTAAGACCATCGACTTCTTCTAATTCATCAGAATGACCTGAAGTACTTTCTTTTTCACCATTGATCGCAGAAATTACGGAATTATTTTTTTCGCTGGATGGGGAAACTAAAAATGGTTGATCATTATTGTTTAAAACTGTAACTATTGGAGATATACTTCTAGGACTCAATACTTTCGGTGATGTAACTGTTTTTCTTTCTGAAATACATGAATCATTTTGTACATGTTTGGGTCTGTCGATATTTATGCCACCAAGCCTACTTGGATTTGGTGAAGATACAACTCTACTTGATGTCTGAACACTATTATATAAAGGCTGATTCTTCTTTGGTGAGCCCACTTTGGTCCGTCTCAATTTTTCTGGACTAAGAACAGGTTTTGGGGATAGTGTGGGTTTATTTTGACAGACCTTTCTTCTATCAATCTGTCGACTGCTACTTGATAAAACAGACTGACTTGTTGAATTGGAAAATCCTGCTACTAGTTTGGCCAAATTGGCCTGAACTGTCGGTTTAACTTTCCTTTTTGGTGAAGTTTCAAATATTTTCAAAGTTTGTTTGACTAAATCGGGAGGCGGTAGTTCTGTATTTACATTCCTTCTAAGGCAAGCAGATTCCTTCTGAAGATTTTCCTCAAGGTTTTCTTTCTCAACTATAACTATATTTTCATTTACAATGGGCTTCAATGTAGGACGTACTTCAGATTTTAGTAAAGTATCCATGGACTGTGCCCTTTTCATTGTTTCAAGCCTGTAGTTCCCCAAATTTCTTACAGCACGATGGGGGCCTGATCCTGTGTTTTTCCCAGCTGATGTAATTCTATCATTTACAGGTACATTTTCAGTCTTGACTCTAACATCTGGTATTACTTTACTTTGTTCGATTAAATTTCCATCACCATCTATCATGTTTTCTAGGCTCGTTGCTCTCCTTAAATTGGCTAAAGATGGTCGACTGTTTCGTTTCTGCTCCCTAAGTGTCATACTTAAATATTTAGTCTTTAACTTATTAACAATACCTGGGCCATATTGAAGTTCTTCACTAGAATCTGAAAGGCAATCTTCATCCTTACTTGCCTTCCCATTTGTTCCTTCATTTGACACTTTTCCTACACAAAATCTTTGCCTAGTTGTAACATTGCAATTATTTTGTTCATGTTTTGTTTTGGAAGCACTTTTCTTTTTAAGGTTAAGCGACTTATCTTCACCCATAATTAAACTGAAGTTAACACTATTCTCACTGTTATTAGTTCCAACTACACTTTGTTTACTTTTCCCATCCATTCCATTATTTATCACTAGGTTATCCACTTCACTACATGAATCTAACAGCCGCATGTTACTGACTGAAGCAGCTGCGGACGGTCCAGGGTGAAAGTCCACACGGTTTTGGTTGAGTGAACCGAACAAGGAATCCTCAGCTGTAGGGGAACATTTTTGTTTGTTTGTTGTAATATTTTCACTACCGACCAACTCGGGTTGACGCACAACGGCAACGACCGCGGGGCAAGTGAGTTTAACGGCACTACTGCCGACTTGAAGCGTCCGTCCGAGAGCTCGTCTCCGTATTATCAACTCTCTCTTCCACTGTGGAATGCTCGGGTCAATCACACAAGCGTCCGGATTCACAGCCATTATTTATTCCGTACCCGCATATAAAAAATAGTTGTAATGTTCTTCCTTGCTCTTACAACACATAACGACTACTATCACAGTGCCCCAACACTTGCGAACTAACTAAAGGTGATTATTGAAAGGAGATAAAACAGTTGTTACACAACTCAGCGTAGCCACTTAAACTTATCACGAGTAAAGTGTCTGAGGCGGTTAAATTTGGTAGCGTATTATTCGAAGAAAACTCGTGTAGACTTAAAAACGCCTAAATAAATCGTTTATAGTGGTTCATTAATAGATAAAAATTATGAAAAGGGCATTTAATTATGCCAAACATAACCTCGACAGATTAGAATGACAGCAAACTCTATCTATTGAACTTTTGTGGAACTGTCAACAACATGTGGCCAATGCCATTAAAATAACAACACTATAAATACGAATAAGTACTATATTATTTTCATATTAACTAATAACTTTTAAATTTTACTTAAAGCCTAGCTATGCACTTTGTAACAACATATCTACATATCTATCTAGATATGTAACAACAAGTTAATGTTGTTACATATCTTTGTAATAACGTACTACATAAAATATATAGTTAAAATGTATATACTAGCATTGAATACTGCAGCTCGAGGGGAACTCTCAGAGTATTTGTATTGTACAGCTTATACAAGCAACTATACAGTAGCAAACAAATCATCGGGGAAACAACGTTACCCCTAAAAAAAGTAACAAGTAACAACATTTCCTACTTCACCTCTAGCATAAATAAAAACTAGGAGTACGCTCTTACCTCCCGTTAGCGTCTACACGAGAAATTTAAACTTTTTCACTAAGGACTGTCACATTTAAAAAAAAAATTGACCCCCTTTGTAATGGTTTAAAACAACTAAAATCGCTCGTAATAAAAAAAAAATAAATAAAATCTCACTTATGAAAGTTATAGGTATGATACTAGGAATACGCTCCGATGTCCGTCCCGTACAAGAAATTTTTACTCACTGTTTGAGTTATTAGATGACGCTTTTTTGTGTTTTTTTTGTGTTTTTTTTTTTTTTTTTTTTTTTTTTTGAGGAGAGGTAAGAAAAATGCATTACGCACACAGGTAGCAAGCCTGTAGTGTGGGACTCCCCTAAAAACGGGTTTACCCACTAAAAAACCTCCCATCTACTCTTTAGGATTCTAACCTGGAGTTGTTTATCACATTACGTAGGGCTAGGCCTAAATTTGGCTTATGCTCACTCCTTATCCAGCCACTCGATCAAGGGATCTGGGCCACTTCGCGGTCCAGATCATGTTTCTTTTCCAGGAGGATGCCCCGCACGAACTGTGATAAACAATCCCAGTTGCCCTCGTCCTCCAAGATCTTTTGGCAGACCGAGTCCACCGAAAATGCACCAAAAATTTGTGTGGCCTTCAGGTGGGACCCTTCCCAACGGGGGCAGCGGAAGAATGTGTGTTCCGCATCGTCGGGAACGCCCGAGCAATAAATAAAGAATTGGCCGCCGTTCCACCCATGGTTGGACGTGCTTGATAAGTCGCGCAGTCCATCGTCCTCGGGTGTCATGCTCCCAGCTGTGTTGCCACTGCTGGAAGGTTCGGGAGCGCTCTCTGCTGTTCTTTCCGTGTCCTTGCCAATCTCGCCTTGTCTCTGATAAATTTCCTTCCTCTCTCCTGCCAAGAGCTTGACAGGGATAACTCCGGCGACCACCAGGACGGCAGGCTCGGAAACTGTCCGGTAGGCGGAACACACAACCCCGCTCAACGTTGAACCCGGGCGAGTCGCAACCTGTACTACTCTTTATCGAGAGCGTCCGCCCACACCTCTGCTCCATAAAGAAGCACGAACTGAACCGCGGACATCAACAGACGTCTTCTAGTATTCATTGTGACCCTGGATTGGAATATATTATAATGAAATAAAATTACCTTATCCAATCACTGGTTATCAAAAGACAACATGTTTCGTTCCTTGAACTTCTTCAGGTCTATAGTATGAAACTACCACATAATACAATGTATTATTACATTGTGGTTTGTCAAATGATTCAATAAAAGGTTGTCCCAGTCACTAAAACTAAAAGTTGTCATAGTGATAAAATTAGTAAATCAGTTTTATTCTGTTTATCACTCTCAATAAAAAACACAAAAATATTAAAATCTGTTTTCAGGGTTAATTAGTTTAGAGATACAGGAAAATGTTTTGGACGAAACTTCTAGCCATTTAGTAAGATCTTTCGGCAATTTTCAGTAAAATGTTTGATAGGACCAAAGGTTTCGTCACTATAGAGTGGAAAGACTAAAAACACGATTTCACAAAAAATTGGTCTGGAGGTTTAACGGTGCGAGGTACGACAAAACGTCAGACATACCCAAACTTCGTACCCAAGATGACTGCAGTGCCAGGTGAGCTACATCCCATAAGAGCAATGGTGTCAGTTTCTGCGACATCCGTGGATGTCGCCACAGAGTTTTTGTTTGTTAAAAATGTGTTAAAGAACCAACATTTTACTCTTTGTTACCTGCAAGTGTTGCCAACGCTGCAGGAAATAATAATCGGTCTCGTTTGCGTTGGACATTTTTTGTCTCAACTATTATTAAAGAAGGAATTTCAAAGCAAACTAGGGTAGAATTTAAGGTTTTATATTTAACTTGATTGATAATCGTTAATTTGGTCATCACGTAATGGTTTCTTATCATCTAATAATCCAAATGTAAAATAGAGTAGTATGGTGTCGTTACGATAATTATCGTACCCGTGGCAAGAATGTTTCATTCTCTTTTTCAATCAGCTGTGTAATGGTAAATATTACAACGTAACTCGACTTCCGTTTTAGTTTTGACGCTTCATATCCGGAACACAAAAAATAGCTATTCAGCTGACCTTAGGAAGAAGTTATGCTTTTTCCATAGATATAATCTTTTTTTTTCCTCTGTAGACCTTGGTTCTTACCAATCCCTTTTCATAATATCATAATATTCTTTAAGATTTTTTAAAGACTAACCTTTTGGCAGCTAAAGTTGAATAACTAAAATCAAGTTTTCTCCAGTCGACGAGAAGCATTTAAAAGCAACTATTTATATGATCTCAAAATTCGAAATAAGTAAAAATGTATTTTGTGAGTAAACAGGAAGAGATATGAGGAGACCAAAATTATAGATACTTACAAGGTCTATCAATAAAGAGGTAAAAAAACTAAAATCGCAATTTCATAAATACGTTATTTTGAGTTTTAAAGGGGATAAAATTGAAATGATTTCAAAGTATGTTTATGCGAAATAATTTTAAAGTCTAGCCACGGCCATCTCTAGTCATAGATATAAACATTTACATCTGGATCTGCAACTGGGATGGCGGAATAGTGCTAAAAACGAGCTTGTTTCCCCCACCACTAGTTTGGGTTACAGCCGCCACCGCGCCGCATAATTTCAGCCGGCGTCGTTATTATTGGTGCGTCTGGTTTGTTTACATTATTTTATTTCAGTTGAAATCGTTATTATTTGTGGATCGAATCCGATTAACCCCACTATTGTGTTACCGATCCAGGTGTTATTGTTTATATCTATGTCTCTGCTCTACAGTAGTACAGTACCAGAGATGGTACCAATGGTACAAGAAACCGGAGATGCAGATGGCCCGATGGCCGTGGTAATTCCATAGAGCTCAGTGGGTAATTCAACAGAAAATGTTGGCATTACTGATGTTTACAAAATAAAAATTTCAATTTTGAATGGAGGATCGATGATTTTTTGTCTTCTTTTAAAAACTTTTGAAATTTGAAGTAATGACCTACCTTACTTACTCAAATTAGTTTATAATGTGTAGAATCACAGATAAATAAGACGTTAATGTCTTGTCTGTGCTAGAGTATAGTTTCTGTGCTCACCACAAGAAACAAGAATGTACAAAGATATTTTATCGTATTCACTGTATGTAGAGTCGACAAAAAGGTATGTTATGTCAATAAACCTACTGTTTATGGTAACTTCTAAAATGTTGACCAGAAGAAAAACATGTTGCTCGGGTACTTAAAAGAGTCCTATTTGCACCAAATTTGGTATGAAAGTTCTATTAATGGTCATAAGTTAAACAACTTGTATAAATTTCCAAGAAATAAATTTTTAAGGTGTTTGTATACAAAAAAACCTTGTTGACCAGCATAAAACATGTTGACCAGGTACTACGAAGGGTAGGGTCGTATTTGAACCAAATTTGGTATAAAAATTCTATTAATGGTCATAAACAACCTGTATAAATTTCATTAAAAAATTTTTTATCACTGGTGTTTGTATTGAAAAAACTTTTTGACCAGCATAAAGACACGTTGACAGGGTACTTTAAAAAGTCGGATTTGCACCAAATTCGGTATGAACATTCTAATAATGGTCCTACACAGCCTATAAAAAATTCATAACAATAAATTTTTATTAAGGGTGTTTGTATACAAAAAAACCTTGTTGACCTGTATAAAAACGTGTTGACCTGGTACTTTAAAAAGTCTGATCTGCTTCAAATTCGGTATGGCCAGGTTGTTTATGACCATTAATAGAATTTTTAATACCAAATTTGGTTCAAATACGACTCTTTGTAGTACCCGGTCAACATGTTTTATGCTGGTCAACAAGTTTTTTTTTTTTTTTTTTTTTTTTTTATACAAACATACTTAGTAAAAAATTATTTTATCATATTTTTATAGGTTGTGTAGGACCATTATTAGAATGTTCATACCGAATTTGAAGCAGATCAGACTTTTTAAAGTACCCGGTCAACATGCTGGTCAACAAAGTTTTTTTGTAGGCCTATACAAACACCGTCAATAAAAAATTTTGTATGAAATTTTCATAGGTTGTGTAGGACCATTATTAGAATGTTCATACCAAATTTGGTGCAGATCAGTCTTTTTAAAGTACCCGGTCAACATGTCTTTATGCTGGTCAAAAGATTTTTTGTATACAAACACCCTTAAACAAAAATTATTTTTATGAAATTTCTGTAGATTGTGTAGAACCATTATAAGAATGTTCTTACCAAATTTGGTGCAGATCAGACTTTTTAAAGTACCCGGTCAACATGTTTTTATGCTGGTCAACAAGGTTTTTTTGTATACAAACACCCTTAGTAAAAATTTATGTCTATGAAATTTATACAGGTTGTTTATGACCATTAATAGAATTTTTATACCAAATTTGGTTCAAATACGACTCTTCGTAGTACCCGGTCAACATGTTTTTATGCTGGTCAACAAGTTTTTTTTTTTTTTTTTTTTTTTTTTTTGTATACAAACACCCTTAATAAAAAAAATTTTATGATATTTTTATAGGGTTTTTAGGACCATTATTAGAATGATCATACCGAATTTGAAGCAGATTAGACTTTTTAAAGTACCTCAGGGTCAACATTTTTTATGCTGGTCAACAAGGTTTTTTTGTATACAAACACCCTTAATAAAAAATTGTGTATGAAATTTTAATAGGTTATTGTGTAGGACTATTATTAGAATGTTCATACCGAATTTGGTGCAAATCCGACTTATTAAAGTAGCCTACCCGGTTAACATGTTTTTATGCTGGTCAACATTCTAGGTAGACCCACTTTTTATTGTGCCATAGTATGAAACTGTACCCAAAATAATAGTTTTTAAAGAGTAATTAATATAGTGTGACATGTAGGCTCAATCCCAGCACGTAATTTATTCTGAATGAATTGTAATAGATGATTTGTCATTTTTACTTTACCTAGCCTAGATTGAGTTTCTGAATTATGTACATTAAGAGTCATCTTCCCCCCTGGGGCCAGTGGCCCATTGTTGCACAGTCGCAGTCGGCAATGTTAACCATACGGCTTCTATGCTAAAACATGGTATTTTAGTCCCCTGTTTCGGACACGGTTTTCCAACCGATTTTCTTTTAGTTAAACTTGGTAAAAGTTTAGTTGAATAGTTATATTACGCCCCTCATACCTTAAAATTTTGAAAATTTAACAAATATTACTCTCTGTGATGTTGCAAAGTAACTCGATTTTCCTTAGTAATATTTATTAAATTTTCTATTTATTAACTATTCAACTAAACACTTACCAAGTTTAAAGAAAATCGGTTGAAAAACGGTGTCCGAAACAGGGGAATAAATTACCATGTTTTGCATTAAAATCCGTATGGTTAACATTGCCGACTGCGCAACAATGGACTACTGGCACAGGGGTGAAGATGACTCTTTAACAGGGTAATTAGAAGAGTGTGGCGAAAGTTTGTTATCCTACTCTATCTTTGTTACCGATGATTGACATTTCGATTTTGCCATAACAGGGTTGCCACAGACACTAAAAGTCAGGAAGGAATAACTTAGTCAGGATTTTGGGGTTTTGGTCAGGAAAATGTTTGAAAAAATGCTGAAAGTCGTCAGGAAAATCTGCAGTAAAACAATGTCTCGATTTTTGATTACCCCCATAAATCGGAAGCACTAATTAAATTAGTAAAATGTATTAATTTTTATTTATAATTTAGTTAATGTATAAGATACTTGTTAAGTACTGATTTTAAGTTATAACAGACAAGCAGAGAGCTCAAATCATTACTCAATTGTGCGTACGTGCGAATCCGCAGCAAGAAAGAAGATTCCCTGGACCTCGGAGAGACTTTCCTGGCAAAGCAGTTCCTGTGCTCTGGTGTGGCGGCGTCCAGTCGGCCATCTTGGTGGCCCTTCCAGCTCCGCCATAAGGATTTTCACTTCAGTGAGTTTAAACCTTTTCTCTTGTTTTTTTACGAACAGTTTTGTAGGCATTTATTATTCTCTGGTACATGGTACCTGGTCCTTCAAACATTTTGATTTTGAACCTGACTAGTAAAATTTCAGAAAATTGACTTTTCCTATTTTTCAATATTTTTCAATAAATTAATCCGCCCTTTCTCAAACAATACTTCTATTGTGTTTTCATTGTTATAAGTAGGCTAATGATAGTTTTAATGTTTTATTATCTTATGTTAGTTTTATGAGCCTGATTAGTTTTATTAGTCTTGATGTTAGTTTTATTATCATATTATTATTATAACACTTTGTTTTATTTTTAGAAATGATTTTTAAAAGAGACCTATGATTTAGATGAAATTTGGTATGAAGGTGTAGGACAGCGTTCTTCAGGTTAAGTTCAAATAAGTTGATCAGACTGTAGGAACAGAGGGTTTTATGGGGTTTCAAAAGGGTCAAAATGGGGATTTTGGTATTTTCACCCTTAATTTTTCTTAATTCATCAATTTAAAGAAACCATTCAAAAGAACTTAAAAAATTAGTATTTTAAATCATTTACTTAATTTTCCTGCATTTCATGCATTTTTCAAATTAATGTTTATATTTTGATTTTATAAGCAGATCATTCAGCTCTTTGCAAAATGCTCTAGCTATGAAATTTTTTTCTGAAACAAATTAAATTTAAATGTCCATCTTATAGGCCTAATAAAAAAGTAAATAAAAACAAGTCTTATTTGTAAAACCCCTCGGTTCCAAAAAGTCAAGAAAAATCTCTCAGATTGATTAGGAAAAGTCAGGAAAAAAGGCCTAAAAAAGTCTGTGGCAATCGTGGATAGTATTCAAAGTGTCTACAAGGCTTAAAAATCTTAAAATTCGGGAATTAGCCTAGTTGAGTTTTACAAATTTTTATAAAGTTTACCGGTTTTAATATATTTTAGTTTAAAAACTTACAATGGGTGCCATTTTGAAAATTATACACTGGAAAAAATAATTTTTTTCTGTGGGGATGGACATTAGCATTATAAAAGTCCATGACAAATATGAAGTTTCTACATCAATCCGTCACTGTAATAAAAATTATTAAGTGGAAAAAACAAAATGAAGGATATCTGGGTAAATATGCATTAGGACATATTTTCATGGAACATTTTTTGCTTATTTTGAGCCAAATAAACCCAGGGGGGCAGAAAATGTATTGACACCTAAAATTTCCCCCAATTCTACTGATACACATCCAAGATTTCCCCCAAAGATACATGACATACATATATGACTTTTAATTAAAACTCAACAACTTACAACGGGGCAGTGAAATAATAAAGATTTTTTTAATATTTTAGTTTAATATATTAAAACACAATTAGGCCTATTTAAAATCAAATCAAAACTACTCCCAGTACCTGTATGAAAATATTTCAATACAACTATTTGTAAATTTAATATTCAACTATTATGATCAGGCCCGGATTAACACGTTTTGGCGCCCTAGGCCACAAGTCACAATTATGCCTCCCCCCCCCCCAAAAAAGCCGATTTATTGGATTATTTTTCTAATTACTTTGGCTGAAGTATAAAAGCACAGAACTATTTAACGAAAGTGATGATCAGCATTTTTTGTCACTTTAAACCGTGGACAAAAATTACCGTTTTAGATATATTTAAGTTTAAAAATTTTAAATGGCCGCCATTTTGAAAATACACGTTAGAAAAAATTATTATTTTCTCTTGAAATTTTAATCCAGGACAAAGGAACGAAGTCATAGCAAACCTTACAAGGCAATGGTCAAGGTAAAGGGGCGCTATTTACCGTCAATTAGGGGAATATTTACCGCTTGTCGGGCGTGTTCTTTACCGCTGATCACAGGCCGCTATTTATGCGTATTGGGGTCACTCTTTATAGTCGATCAGGGCGCTCGTTACCGGCGGTCGGAGGCTATGTTTACCACCGGTCAGGGGCTAGATTTAACTCTGATCAAGTGGGCTATTTACCACCGATTAGATGGTGCTGGGGGGGGGGGGGGTGATGCTCTTGACCCCTAATCAGGGACACTCTTTACGGCATATCATGGGCGCTCGTCTCCGCCGCGAAGGGGGTCCTCTAGTTCGCCTAAATAGATCTTTCTTCTTTCTATTCTGCCGAATACTCTATTTACTCTTGTTATCAAAGAATAAATAAAAAATTTTATAAATAAATGTTAAAACCCCAGAATTAAATTGTATTTGCAGTTACATAATTTTTGGTCTGAAACGTAATATAAAATAGGCTTGTTTGACGCCCCTCCCCCTGGCTGACGCCCTAGGCCATGGCCTAGGTTGGCCTAGTGGCTAATCCGGGCCTGATTATGATAGTTTTAAATAATGCCACTGGGGTGAATAAAAAAAATTAAAAAAATAAATAAATAAAAATTTAATAATTCCCTAACACTTTCCCAGACCCCTGGAAATTGTCACCAATTCTAGATCGGCGGATCGAACATATTCTGCACCCCTGAATAAGCCATATAATGAAGTTTAGTTTGGTGACGACCTTTAAAGACACCCTGTATATATATATATAGCCTGTTGTTTGTCGGTTAACTTGATAACTCTCGAACGACCCTCCGATTTTGATGAAATTTGGTAGAGAGCTGTAGGGTAGCGCTCTTCAAGTTGAGTTCGAAATCCAGCATGATCGGACCATGGGAATGGGGTTTCATATTGGGTTCCAAAAGGGTCAAAAAGGGGTTTTTGGCATTTTTGTACCTCAATTTTTCTAAATTCAACAATTTTTACTGGAACCATTCAAAAGAGCTTGAACAAAACCAAACCAACAATTTGGTATTTTGAATTTTTAATCTAGCTTAACAGATAATGGAGAAAAAAATGTTTTCCATGTTATTTGATGGGAAATCAAGAAATCCCTTCTATCTCACTTATTTATTGACATAACTTGATAAAATTTGGTATGCATATCCGGAGCGTAATTTATATTTTCTTACAACACCTATACAGAGTGTCACAAAAAAGTGTAATTGGCTCTACAGGACCTGATTATACATGCAAAAATAAGTCAAAAATGAAGAATAACATTTTTTGGATTTCGGCTTATTTTAGCCGTAATCTGCCATTTTGTTTTTTATACATAAAAATTTTTATTTCTATGAATGTTCGTTGTATTAAGTTCATATTTGGCATGAACCTTTATGACAGCAATGTCCATTTTCAGGAAAAAAATTATTTTCTTTATGAAGAAAATAATAAATAGGGTGAAGGGGGCCACAGGGCTAGTGAAGGCAGTGGCTACCTTGACCTTATAAGGAGTAAATTAAGCCCACAAACACCAAATTATACTTATTCGTACCTTTATCTAATATATTTAACATTAACATTGACTGTGACAGGACAAAAACAATTTTTTACTTAAAAAGAAAAAATCTTACGTTTTGTTACCAAATGGAAGTGCAAGGGTCAAAGTTTGCACAATTTTTATCACTGTATGAAAAATCTTAAACTAAAAGTTGTGAGTGTTTCTAATAATTTTTTATGTGTAGATTAAGCCTCTATAGTTCATTTTGCTCAAAAATTCTTAATAAAAAAAATAAAGCTGTGGCTTGACTTACCCCAACATTTTTTGACATGGGGCAAGTGCAGCCACAGACCCCGGGGTAAGTGAAGCCAGTGAAGATTGGTTTTATTTTGTGTCCTCCACAGTTTTTGAAGTCATGTTTGTTAGAAAGAGTAAATCTGACAGCAGAAAAACAACATTTACTTGGCCAGAGAACCAAGATAAGCATGCCATTGATGCTCAAGATGTAGTCCTTGTACTTCCTGAACCAACTCTAGGACGCAGAGAGGAATTACACGCGGTGTCATTTTCATCATATAATTTGCAGTTAAAGTGAAACCCCTGAAATTAGCATGTTAATAGGCAAAGTGATAATAACAATTAATTTTAGTTCACAAAAGAGTACATGTATATAGTGACATTAACTATTAAGATTAATTAACAAAGAACATTCTAATTGGTTTGAGAACGTCAACATGAAATAATGTTGAATTGACTGATACATCAGATAATAAAACTATGTTTCCAGCGAAACACGGCCGGTTAAAGCGATGTTGAGATAAAACATGGCCAGTTAAAAAGATGTTATTTTTTGTGTCAGGTTAGGCCGGTTAAATCGGAGCCCGGTTAAAAGGTGGCCGGTTAAGAGGGTTGAATTTAATAAGGGTACAACCATGAGACTGGCATTCCAAGTGAAATATTTTCCTTACACAATGTAAGTGATTTATCAAATTTAATAAAGATTAATTTTTGTACATAAAATTGATTACAAACCATTCACAAGAGGTCAGGAAATAATTTCAAACAAACAAGTATAACTACTATGCATTATTTCATTTAGTTATAACAAAAAGAAATATCTTGGAAGTTTAAGAGATTTTTACATTGCCCTGTTCTCGACCAGAAAAAAGTTCGTAACACCTGAAAAAATAATGATATCTCAATGATTTAAAAAATTGGCAAACTCAGTTAAAAATGGGCTATAGGCCACTTGACCCATGTCCCTCTATGAGTGCTTTAAAGGTGAAATTCAGGCCGTGGCTGCACTTACCCCAAACACCCGGGGAAGTGTTACACTATAAAGTAAGGATAAGGCATGCCAAAAAACTCATTGAATATTATTAAATAATAACTTGGTAAATTGAGCTCAAAGTCAAACTATGCAAAAACGTGGCCCCTCTTCACTATACAATACAATACAATACAATACGTTTATTTTCCATAATATTTACATTTTACATTTACAGAAATTACATGTGAAAGGAAACTATTCCTCACAAGACAACTAGGTCTGTGTGTGAGGAAGAGCGCATCAGTCAACACTAACACTTATTTTAGGAACTATAAGTAGACAAAAATAAAATAAAAATAAAAACATATATGGCTAGATTAAAAAAAAAAATAAAATAAAATAAATGGAGCTTGATTTGAAAATTAACACTAAATTGTGGAATTTGTAATTACTTTAATATTTTTCTTCTTACGACTAAACAACGTGAAAAAAAATTAAAATCAGAAAAATAATTAAAAATTAAAATCAGAACATCCGATGTATGTTTAAGTGTAGGGTGATTGCAATATTGTCTCAGCAGCCGCCGGGCCGATGCGAAGCAGCCACTCCTCCACCTTCCGCTTATAAACAGAGACACTGTCACCCTCTGAAATAATTATCTCGTTGGGAAGGTTTTTATAAAGTTGATGTGCTATATAAAAAGAGTTAAACTGTTCTGCTCTGATACTCAGCTTTGGGACATTAAAACCAAAATTTAACCTATTTCTTGTATTATAGTGATGGGAAGTGACTGTAAAAATACTCTCCTTATTCTCTTTAATGTATATTAACAAGGTTTTAAGATAAAGCTGTCTAATATTTAGAACGGGAAAATCTTGGAATACTAAATGAGTAGGGTGCATCTGTCTTTTTTTTAAGATTGTTTTTATAATCGATCTCTGAGTGATAGCAAGCGGTTCCAGCACCGAGGCAGAGGCACCACCCCACGCCAGTATACCGTATTGTAAGATGGACTGTACATAGGCATAGTAAACACTCCTGCAGTGATCCACAGTCAGCACACGACTCAATTGTCTGAATCCATAGATCATTCTTCTGATTTTCTGTTTGACGTACTGAACATGTGGTTCCCACGACATCTTTTTATCTAATACTACCCCAAGATACTTGTATTTATCAACTTGCTCTATTATGCCACAACTGCAAGTGGCTGACCGCGGATCACCACAGGAATGAATCTTAAGCTCTCTCTGACCTGGTCCTGAGTCATTTTTGAAAAAAATTGGCATCGTTTTGGTTTTTTCCACGTTTACGGAAAGTATGTTATGATCGAACCAGTTCTTGATTTTCACCAGGTCAGAGGATGCTCGATCATATGCCTCATCCCATGTACCACCAAACGACACCAGAGCCGTATCATCAGCAAAAAGGAATAGTTTACCCCTGATATTTAATTTTGATATGTTATTAATATAGATCAAAAACAATAAAGGTCCTAAAGTGCTTCCCTGGATTACGCCATAGTCTACATTAGTTTGATCGCTACAGATTCCATTTATTGTAACAAATTGTTTGCGGTTTTTAAAATAATCATTGAACCATTTTAAAGCATTTTCTTTTACTCCAATCATTTCCAATTTATTTAATAACTTTTTTCTATCAACAGAATCAAAAGCTTTTGCTAGGTCCAAAAACGTTATCAAAACTTTATTTTTGTCATTTATCTTACTTAAAATAAATTTAGAAACATCAAACAAGGCATCTGATGTGTTTTTGCCTTTCCTGAAACCATACTGACAATCAGTGATGATTCCTTCCCTTGTTAAATAATTTGTAAGTTGGATTTTTATGCATTTCTCTAAAATTTTATCTATTACTGTTAACAACGAAATAGGTCTAAAGTTATTCATGGATGATTTTGAACCGCTTTTATGGATTGGGATTACTTTCGCAATTTTGAAAGGATTTGGAAATTCCCCTGTTATGATACTTAAGTTTACAATGTGAAGTAAAGGCGCTATTAAATGACATGAATAGTTTTTAATTATTTTTGACGGTATTTCGTCCCATCCGGGAGCGGAATTCCCCTTAATGCTACTTATTATCTCTATTAATTGAGATTGATTGATAGGCTCCAGTGTCAGGACTGCATCACAGCCGTGGTCGGCATCCTCCACCTCGGGCCGGCCGATTGGGTTGATAGCGCGAGCAAGACTTACACCTACATTTGCAAAAAAGTTGTTGAAGTTCTGACTGATGTCTTTGATTGTGGAGGGGGTGACAGCGCCGCCGTTAGCACGGAAACCCTCGACCGGAAACCCGCCAACGCGCCTGGGTCGACCGGAGACTTCGCCGACAACCGCCCAGAACTTCCTTGGGTTTCCTTCAGCTTGATCTATTTTCGTTTTGTAATAATTACATTTAGTTAGTTTTATTAAAAAATGAAGCATGGATCTGTAACGGACATATCGGTTCCGAAGTTGTAAATTGTATGGTTCTTTTTTTAGTCGTTTATATAATGAATCACGCGTCCTAATAGAATTTAACAGTCCGGTAGTAATCCAAGGCTTTAGCTTTCTATTTTTTGCGTTAAATCTAATTTGTTTTGAGGCTTTATCTATTGCACTTTGAATGTACTTTACGAATAAGGAAGAACATTCACTAACATTTGTTGTTTCTAAAATATCTTTCCAATCATGATTTGCAAGATTAGTTTCTACTGTCCTCCAATCAATTTTATTGAAAAAAGTTCTATTGTTTTTTAAAGTTGAATTTATTCCAGACTTAGTAATATTTAGGATTATACTAAAATGGTCGGTAACCTGGGTATGCAAAACAAGGGGGGTAATTTCTGAAAAAGATTTGATTTTTAGTCCAAAATGATCAATACACGTTTTGCTCTCAGGTCGAGTAATTTTATCAATGCATGGGATAAACCCTATTTCAAGCAAAGTGTCAATGTATTTTTCTTCTATCGAGTTTGGAGCAGGATTCAAAATGTTACAATTCGTATCCCCAGTGAAAATACGAAAATAAAATTTGTCTGAGTTGTTATGAGAATAGTAATTACTAATTCCCTCAACAAAACGATTTAAATTGGTGTTGGGACTTCTGTACACGGCTAATAACTCGCAAGGTTGGCCGGCCCAGTCGAAGGTTATAGATAAGGCAGTGGCTACACCGCCCAGCAGCAGCTGATTACAACTTGCAGATATGGAGTTGTCTAAATACACGACGACTCCGTCGCTCTGATTGATATTATCCTGTGATCTGAACACGTTATAACCTGGAATACTGTCAATTTCCTGTTCTGTTAACCACGCTTCCGACAAAACTATGCAATGAAATTTTATTTTCATACCTTCCAGCAAAATGAGAAACTCATCTAAGTTTTTATAAATACTTCGAATGTTCTGATGAATTACTCTAAAGTTTGAATTATTTCCTTCACATTCATCAGTTAAAAATAAATTAATATTGTTAAAATCTTCACACTGCTCGCATTCATTTATAGGAGTTAAATTTATTTCATCATCTAAAAAAGCAATTGTTATTTTAAGTAACCATTGGAAGCCATCCAGCGTAAATTAATTGATTCACAAATGCAAATATACAAACGGAATACCAATAATAAAAGCATCTTAAAAGAAGAACTGAAAATTATGCACTACATAAAGTAATAAAAATAATCAATTATTGTCCATAAAAGTTTTGTTACGAGTATTCATTCTTAAAATAAATACTACTAGAGTTGTATTTTACCTTGTATAACTACTTAAAATATGTACTAGTTATAACTAAAAGAATTCTCTCAAATGTATCTGATTATGATTTTTTATTACACACATTAATTTGGACAAAAATAAAATTAGTAGCCCTCGATGAAAGACGAAATGTTCATATAACAAATGAACATGTTTTGAAAAAAAGATCAATTAAAATCAACCCAAATAATATCTCTACATAATAATAATAAAAATAAACTTAAGTGAATTTCAATTAAACAATCATATTTTCCAATAAATTGTGCAGTACTTTTAATAATTTTTATTTATAGTTGTTCACAAACATAACAAATTATATCCACAATTAATTGCATAAGTTCGAATGTTAACCAACTTTTATGCGTTTATGATCTACATCTAAATTTGCAAAACATGTATAAAAAGTCACAATTTTGCTATCGGTACTTTTTTTTCCTTACTATAGCAATAAATACAGAAAATGGACAAAGAAAAATGTCTGCTGTTGTGTAAGTTAGACTACAGTAAGAATTTAATCTAATAATAATTAATTTCAGCACTTTATTACACATTAGTTGTTAAAACACTTTGCAAGACTTAAAATTTATTAATTAGAAAAAATTAATTAAGAGCTACATTTTATTTTACTTGTTACTGGACTTGGCCGGGGATCAAGCCGTGTTGGTGGCTGCTGCGTGGGTGTCGGATGGTGGCACCGGGGTCGAGCCTGCAGGGACGGCGGGGGCAGCGGGGGCGGTCTGTGACGGGTCCGCAGACGGGAGGCGGCGGTGTGTCGCGAGGCGCTCTACAGCTGCGACATCTCGCACCCTGTAGGTTCTTCCTTCTGGCGTCTGCTTCACGAGGACACGTCCATCGCTAACCCATGCGAAGGCCAACTTCTTCTCCTTGACGAGCTGTCTTCCTTTGTTGAAGACATCACGAGTATGGGGAGTCATGTGTTCGTTAAAATACACCGTAGAGTCTGGGAAGCTTCTGTGTATTTCGTTGGCTCTTAACACCGCCTTTTGTTTGCGGGCATACATCCAGTCCGCCTTGATGGATCTAGTTGCGAACTTGACAACGATTGCTGGGGGACGACCGCGGACAATTTTTGCTGAGAGCCTATGGGCTGCAGAGATGTCATACCTATTATACGGAATAGATAAGGCACGGGCAACGTCAGCCAAAATGGAGAAAACGTCCTCGCCTGTAGTTAGCGGAATTCCGGTAATAATTATGTTGTCTATTCTGGAATGTTGTTGTAGATCGTTTAGTTCCGATTTAAGATCCTGCACTTGTTCATTAAGCTCTAGATTTTTATTTTCCAATTCCCTGAAACTAGCTTCAGACTCGGATAGTTTATTCTCTATAATTCCATACTTAATTTTAACATCACTAAGTTCGTTTGTTAAGCTCACAATATCTGATTCAACCTTTTCCAGTTTCTTTTGGGTTTTTGACCACATTTCGGAATTTTCACGCCGGATTAAACTAAATGAGTCAGTGTTTTCTTTTCGCATTGTGGCAATCGCCTCCAAAACCGCGGCAATATCACGTTCCTGTCCCATCTTGCTATTAGTGGACGAGTTTTCAGAGACACATCCTTCACATTTGTAGCTAGATCTCGTACTTACTTTTTTAGAGTCTCCTGACGCACTTCTCGCGCACGCAAGGTGAAACGTAGAACTACAATCGGTGCACTTAATCACTTCTTTGGCCTGATTAATATCCATTTCGCACTTCACACATTTGTCCAACGGCATGTTTATTTGTTTCACAAGCAATTGACAAGAATAAAATATAAAAAATTATAAAATGAAGTGTAGAGTTTAATATTTGCAACTATGTACACGCATGAACTGGACGGCTCCCAACGAGGAAAACTAACTGCACGCCGGCAAGGTCACGAGGTCCGCACTCATCGGTTGACTGATAACGACTGAACTCTACCAGAATTTGATACAATTTAGCAAGGACCTGCCCTGGAAAGGAATTATCGTCTTTTTGCTTATAGCATCCTCATGGCAGCAAACCTTCATCGTCATTCCCATGGGTATATGGGGAAAATAAAAAAAACAAATTTTACTGGAAATTTGTTGAGTACGCAGGTCTGCTGCGACGGAGGTATTTTAGTGTTTGTTAAATATTAGTTTGTTTCATTAATCAAGTTGTCTTAAAAATCTTATATCTTATTTTCATATTTCTTAAACCATCAAGGTTCTTATTTAGTAAATTGTTGCGGACATTTTCCATCACTGTTTAGTAAACAAAATTCACGACGTTTCGGGATCTGGAATCTGATCCCGTCTTCAGGTGGAAGAAGTATCTAGAACATAACAAAGTTAGTAAAAACACGCCAGGCGAACCTGGAGAAGTCCATTAGTCAAAAAAATTAAATAAACATTAATATATTTTGTTTACTAATCAGTGATGGAAAATGTCCGCAACAATTTACTAAACAATAACATTAACTCACCAACAAGAACAATGAATTTTAAACAAAGCATCAAGATTCCATTAACAGAAAAGTAATGACGTTTTTGTGTGTATTTTTCATTTTCTTTTTATTTAGGCTTTTTATTTATTCAATTATTGTTCTTTTTATTTGCTAAATCAGTGTTGTCACACAAGAATTATTGCTTTGATACTTGGCTCTCCATGACTTACGATAGTTAGAATGGACAGGATTGAAAACCAAGTCTGAGATTGTAATTGTTGAAGTAACTTATTTGTTTCTCCTCTTGATTTTAGAAATGGTGCACTATTGATGTTTTCAAGAAATTCGTCGGGAAAAATTATAGTTTTAAGTATTTAATAAGCCGCTTAATTTTAAAACATTTTTAAGTTAACCTGCCCTCCAACCAACTGACTGACCACTGACACTCATGTGTGGGAGTTGATATCAACCCTCGGCTGAATGTGAAGGTCAACATATGTTGAAGGTAAATTTGTCAAGGCCTATTTATTTGACAGTCGTCATTCAAAAGGCTTAGGTGTACCACTTGTTAAAAAATCTATATCTATCTATATATATAATACGTGATGCCCTTTTTTGTTAACACTACTCCTCCCTTATTTCTGGACCAATTTTAAAGTTTGAGGTGTCAAAAGAATGGTCTCAGTTCGTAGTTTTGCAATAAGGTTTTAGATTTTTAGCGAATTTCCCTATAGGGAATACGCTATTACGGTAGTAGTCACGGTAAGACCTAAGCCCGGGACCATGATACTTTTTTGTTTTGAGGTCCCTAGAAGCCAAAAACACCATTCGTTCAAATTGATATATATGTATATATTATATAGACTATATATATGTGTCCGTGAACACGATAACTTTTGAACGGAACCTCCAATTTTGTACAGGGGTGTAGGCCAGCGCCTACTAGGTTGAGTTCGGGAACCAGAATGATCGGACCATGGGAACGGGGTTTTATGGGGTTTCAAAGGGGTCAAAAATGGGTTTTTGGAATTTTTGGACCTTAATTTTTAAAATTCATCAATTTTAACTGAAACCATTTAAAAGAGCTTAAAAAAACAAACAATTTGGTATTTTGAATTTTTATCATAGCATACCTGGTTACGGGGAAAATCCAAAAATGTGTTTTCCATTCTTATGAGAAATCAAGAAACCCTGTATCTTGCTTATTTATTGACATAACTTAATCACATTTGGTAGATACATTATCTATATAAGGTTTAACTTATACTTGCTTACAAAACCCATATGGCGTCAAACCTACATACTCACCCCCATGGGGTTTATGGGAAAAATAAAAAATTCCCAGAGTTTGACACAATTTTTTGTTTACATTCACCAATTATTGATTAACTTAGATTTTCTAACAACACCCAATGACAGCAAACCTACATACTCGATCCTATGGTGTTTTTTATGGGGAAAGTAAATAATCTGAAATTCCATTGGAAATTCGCTGAGTACGCAGGTCTGCTGCGACGGGGGTATTAGGTTATTATCTTTATAGAATGAATTTATAATTAATGCATATTTATATCCAAATTGTTCTTGTTTGCCTTCGAATTATTTATTGTACATTAGATCTTGTTGCACTGTTTTTCTTTTGTCTTGTTAGTTATTATATTGTAAAATTTTTATTGTTATTTAATTATTTTGTGTTGTTAAAATATTTTATTGTACTGTTAATAATTTATTGTATTGTTAAAAATCATTGTCTGCACAGAAACCAATTCAATGAAATATGTTGTATTACATTAGGCCCGGTGCACACGAGCGTTTTGCGTTTGCGTTGATGCAGCTTTATTTTGCAGCGGCGTTTGAGCAGTGCATGTACTCAAATGGAACAGTACACACGTAAACGCTCATGTGCACCGGGGACGCCGCGTCGACGCAGCGTGCACGCAGTGTATTTTGACGCTCGTGTGAACCGGGCCTTAGAAGTTATTCATTTTGTATCTTGACGCATGAAAGTTACTTAAATAAAAAATTATATTTCTCTCGTTGTATTTTGAAAATTTGTAATCTTAAGTTAATTTATGCAATTATTGTAAATGTTGCTGACAGTTGAATAAATAAATAAATAAACCAGCGAGCACAGAATAGAAATTAAAGAGGGGCCACTCGTATCCAACTAACATTACAGGTGATGGAACCATTCCTTTTGTTTTGTGGGCAACTCAAACATAATTTTGATTTTATTATTTTTTTTTATCACGGCTGAGTTTTCAACCCAAGAAACTATATCAAACATTACAAGAATCACAACATTACAAATAGCAACACATACAAAAGATAAACGGTATCAGATAACTGACACATACTTTCTCCCAACAATATAAAAAAGGCGTTAAAAGCTTCAAACATTAATGTCTTGATGACTCGGTCGGATAGCTAACAGGCGAGTAGCGCGAGTTTGATCCCATGAGCGTCTGTAACTTTTAACAACGTAAGTTACTGCGTTTACCGCTAAACGAAAAATTTAATTTTCTCCGTAACGATTCGACGTAGAGCAATGATACTGGATTATTTAATTTTTTGAGCTTGATTTAATGGTGATAAGTAAAATTTACTTTAAGATAACAGATAATTTGAAAATCCAAAAAAAAATTTTAAACACTTTTTACTGCTTTACTTTTGAACGCGCATTTTCTCGGAGGTGCGGGTGGTGTCATTTTATTCAACATTTTAATCTTAATAAACCGCAAAATTTTAATCAAAATCGTTGGAGCCGTTTTTGAGAAATTTAGATTTTTCACGTTTTTTGAGGGTTTTTGGGGGTAAAATACCCTTAAAAATAAAAAGTTCAAAAAAATGAAAAAAAACGCCTGGAATTATCGTGAGTTTGGACCTACATATCAAATTTCACCAAAATCGGCCATTGGGGCATTCTCTAGCTCTGTTTACATCCAGACACACACACACACACACACACACACACACACACACACACACACACACACACACACACAGACAGACATCACTCTGAAAACAACTTTTTTGGACTCAGGGGGCACCAAAACGGATATATCCACCAACAACTCAAATTCGAAAATTTTGATGAAAACAATACTTTCTCCATATACTATGGTATAGAGGGAGAAAGTAAAAGTCACTGTCGATAGCACATGATGCCTACTCTTTGTACTTTCACTAGAAATTTCGAAGTTTTTAAGATTAAATTTTCTTTTAATTTGGGATAAAAAATCAACTATGAGGCAAAATACATGTGTCTCTTAACATGTAGAATTCTATACTATAATACGAGCACTGCCCGAGAAGGGATGTGTTTTCCACGGGGCGCCGGAATTCTACCCCCAGGAAAAAAATCCCAAGAAAAAACGCTACATCATTTTGACCTCACAGGTATGGGGGTAGTTTATGGCCGCGAACTTTTGAAGAGAATACATTATACTCTACTTCGATCCAGGACTGAGGAGAACATATAAACAAAAGAAGGGCTGTTTCTTTCCTTTGATGTTGGAAAATGCCGCTTTTGAGTCAGGCCGGTGACGTAATCCATCTGCTGATGTCCATAAGGATAACATGCCCCAGCTGATCAGGCCAGTGACGTTTTGGGTACTAATTTTTACATCGTTTTACCCGCTAATGAAACAGCCCTTGTCTATTACATTATAGCAGTTTTCCCCAGTCCTGACTACGATCGATGGTTACGCATTTATGTAATTTATTTCTATAATGAACAATTTAAGCCATATTTTGTACGTTTACTAGGGGTGGAAAACTACACCGTAATTCTACTCAAAGCAAAACTACCCTCAGTAAAACTACCCCCGGAATTCTATCCCCAGCAAAATTACCCCCAAAAATCAAACTTGTGTCTAGAGAGACTGAACTGTTAATGTGGCATTAACAGCTAATTATTCTTCAACTTTATGAAAGCAACAATTTATGTATTGAAACTTTCAATCAGCTATTAAATCTATAAATAGATGTTCTCATCTAAAGGATTGAGAGAAGATTGGTAATATAAAACTAAAGCATATTATAGGACATGACGGGGAGTGAGGGTAGTGACAGAGATAACCTGAAGGTCAAGTGGTATTAATTTAAAATAACATTTAATTTTCATCACACTACATCGATATCACCTGTTTTCGACCCTCACTTCTACTAACGAAACACCTGTTTTGCAGGCCTAGGCCGGCAAAATTTTCCGGCCTAGGGCGGTAATAAAAACGGTAGCAGAGAAATCTAGAATATTAGAAGGTATTTAACAACAACAACAACAAATAACAATTCAGTGACGTAGTTAGTAGTTCAGCCCATAGCAACTGTTAAATATGTATGACGTAGATTTGAAAATAGTGCTTTTCCCTTGGAATCAGCTGTAGTAACTTACCGTTAGAGTATTAGTTTTGGTGGCCTTAGCTGATGTGAAGTGGTTGCCTAGCAACCAGAAACTCAAGCAGTACATCTCGCTAGGTTAGTTGAAGTTGAGGTTATGTTTTGTTTGTTATGAACGAAAAAGTAATTTTTTCACTTGTTTAGAATTTATTGAATTGTGTAGTGTGATGAAAAATATCGTTCATAACTCGGGCCGAAAGCGTTTTGCCAACCCTCGATCGTTTCAAGTTCTCGACTTCGTCTCGAACTTGAAACACGATCTCGGGGCCGGCAAAACGCCACTTTCGGCCCTTGTGACGAAATATACTATATTATACTGTATAATAGTTATTGTTAAAATACCAGAACACGAACATAAAATACCAGTTGTTAAATACTATAGAAATTTTGTACGTAGGAGGACTTTTCAGGGGGTAGGATTCCCGGTCTACTCCAATAGGGATTCTCAGTGTATTGGACAGGCAGTTGAGTTACTTCGTAGAGTGGAGGCGTCGGAATACCCTTTGTGAAAGGGCTTGAACATATCAATTTTTAAGGCATCCATTCAATAAGGAGGTCGGTGCCTTTTTCAAAAATGCTGTTTGTCAATTTTGTTATAATAGTAATATTTTATTGCATTGGTATAAATTATATACATAGCAATGTTAAGTCAACAAAATTTTTAAATATTACTCTAAGAAATCCGAAAGTTTTTCGATAAGCATTCTTCAATTTTATTTGGTGATTTCTTAATTAATTGTTCAGTCAATTTTTTCTTTAATGATTTTTCTGATATTTCCAACCAAGTAGTGGGCAATGTAATAAATAATTTAATTTCCATATATACACTTTTACTCACAAAAGTGAAGAATAAATTAATAAAATAAAGGAATTTTTAGATAAATTTATAAATGTGTTGAACTTTTTTCTTGGTGTACCGTATACATCACATTACTTTCAATGTCGTTATATAAAATTTTTTAAAAGAGGCTATACTTTGGCGAGTTTGTACTTATTGGGGAAAGTTCCAGCAAGAAGACACTGATTAGTGATGAACAGCAGAGGATACAAAATTTCCTCCTTGCAATGTTTCAACACCATCATACTTATCTCATCATAGCCAGAAGAAGTTTTTGCTGAAAATTTAAAAAAAAGTTTTGTCAAGTTCTTGCTTTGAGAACAGGTGCGACCAGAGGGCTGAGTGTTCTGCTGACAATATTTTGTTTTGTTTTTTCAGCAATGGTGACAAAATAATGTAAATCAATTGTACATTAAAACTTGATATCACAAATTACAAAGTAGTTATCAAGTCAATACCATTTTCTTATGCAAATTAAAGTCAACATGTCCCCACAAGAGTTAATCTGTTTTATTATTAAGCTTAACAGATATTCCATGGACTAACAGAACTTGTTAAAACTATAGACCTGTTATAATTTTACTTTCTTTTTTTCTGTAGTAAAAGCAAGTTTTACTCTTAAAACCATAGTGTCAAGGTTTTATAAAACTCGGTAACACCAAAAATAGGCTTAGAAAACTCAACGAATTTCTAATAGAATTCTAGGAATAACTTTTTATCTTACAAATTTTTGGGGGCGTGTGGTTTTGCTACAACGTATGTACTAAAATCCACATGAAATATAAATAAAAAAGAACTTGAAAGCCCCCTCATGACACATTCATTGTACATACACATACTTTCAAAGTTATCTTTCAGTCAATAACAAAATATAGTTCTTAAAAATAAATCTGAATATTATTATTTTATATGTATATAATATTAACTAATTTTTACTTTTATGATGATTTCAATAGTGAATAAATTAAAATCTTCTCGAATAAACTCTTTCTTTACATAACATTATTGTAAAAATATCCATAGCAACCAGGAGATTTTTATTTCGGTGTAGGGCTCAAGGAAATAAAAAATACACCATGGAGTTCTTATACGACGTTGAAAGTAATATTATGTATTCACCGAGAACAAAAGTTCAACACATTTATGAATTTATCTACAAGTTCCTTCATTTTATTAATTTTTTCTTCGCTTTCATAACTAACAGTTTATTTATAACAAGATTGACCAGCTGCATTGTGGAAAAAGGCACCGACCTGTTTATAGAATGGATCACAAACAAATTTTTTGAGATCCTCTTGAATGCCATAAAAAATTGATATGTTTAAGCCCGCCTCCACTCTACAGTAAGGTAATAGTTATTTTATTTATTTAATTTTGAATCTTTGATAGAAAAATTAGGTGTAATAAGTAACCTAACCTTGATGCGTTTTCAAAATGTGTAGTCTGGTATGTGAAAAACACAGAAGATAACCACCCTTGTAGTTTTGGTGACTTTGAAAAGTATTTTCTTTGGCCAGTTTATTTAGATTTCCCTATAGGAAATAAGCTAATTACGGTAGTGCTCACGATAGTAAGACCTAAGCTCCAGACCATGTTACTGTTTTGTTTTATTTCCCCAGAACCCAAAACACCATTTGCTCAAATTCAAATACACAGTGTCAGAAAAACTAATGTTTTTTTTTTTTGTGGTTTTTGAAACAGTGCACGTTAATTTGAACGTGACCAATCATTTTAATATAGCTTATTGTACAATCATAGCCCATCATTCAGACAGTGCAAGCTTTCTGTGGTGGTCAAGTTATTTCTGATACAATGTTGCATTGTATATTGTTGTTATGCTTTGTGTAAGTGATCAATTATTGATGACTTTGCAGGAAGGATTTGAACGACTAGAAGGAGATGAAGCTGCTGCTGGACATGTACAAGGAGCAGCGCGACAAGGTGCAGCTGATGGCCTCGGAGAAGAAGATCCCTTGCAGCAGCTCAAGAAACTCAGGTGAGTACTCTCTACAAATGCAACCTCAAAAACCAATCTCATGATAACTAGAATCATCATAAAAAACTAAATCTTCATGATAACTGATGGAAAATAAAACTTTCCGTACGTGACAATAGTTGATGTTGTGCTTTGAGAAGACTCGCAATATGCCATTTTTGTTTCCTGATTGTCGAAAATTTTTGGAATTAACACTACTGCTGCCATATTTCTTTAATACGACCATTGTTGACAGACAATTTTAAAATGTTTGATTTGTATGTTCAGCTATTAAAAAAGCACTTCCATCCCTAGCGACCCTTTTACCGCGGTCTGATCATAATTTTAGGCAGTTGATATAAAATTGAGTTAATGGTTGGAGTAAAATTGGCCCTGGAAAACTCGACATTTACCAAATATAACTGCATCATCATTATTGTATTTGGTCCTAATATTGCATGTATAAACAAAGAATTTCCATTAAATTCCACTGTGCTCAGGTGTACAGTAGTACAGTAGTAGGATCAGATGTAAGTATACCAAATGACCCAAAAGTCCAGGAAAAGTAAATAATTTTTATTTGTTAATGTACGAGAAAATTTACTGAGTTTTAATAGGCCAAGAATATTACCTTTTAGGGGTGTCGCAAAAGGAAGACTTGGAGCAGCTTCATTGGGGGGAATAGAGCCCAAGCAGAAAATTTTGTATCTTTCTGCAACGGCATACAAATAGGCAAAAACTTTCTGAGCACAAGACTAACTTTTTGTATATAATCATACATTAAGACTATAAATCGCATATCACAAAGTTATTATGAAGTTTATACCATTATCTTTTTTAATCACCTTTAATCGAAAATCATTGAACCAAAAGAGAGGCAAACGTTTTTTGTGCTTACCAGAACAACTGATCATTGTAATGCGCCCGAGCTCTCAACAGTGGTCTCGTTCTCACAGTCTTTCGGTGACAATGTCACACTATCGCCTGATGTCCTACTTTTTAGGGGTAGAGGAGAGATGGATTATCGGGTAGGAGGAAAACCTGAAATAAAGTTAATATTGGGAGTAGAGCATAGAAGGTTTGGTGAGGGTAGTGAGCGGTAGGACGGGAATGTTACCGATGTTAATCTCTACAGGGAGTGTGCTGGCAGGAGGAGGAGGCACTGTTGAACAAGATGGAAGTGACGGGCCAAGCGTTCGAGGACATGCAGGAACAGAACAGCTGGCTAATACAGCAGCTGAGGGAGAAGGACGATGCCTACTTCAAACTGATGACGGAGCGCATCAAGAGCAACCAGCTGCACAAGCTGGCCCGCGAGGAGAACGTGCTCTAGGAGCAGGTACCACTGTCACACTCAGTCATTGTAGGTTCTAGGTAAAAATTGTTGATCGATTGTCCGTTTTATCAGTTTTTCACAAAAAAATAACAAACAAACATAAAACAATAACCAAGAATTTATAACACATATCAGTTTTCAGTTTATGTATTTTTTGGCTTATGAACGACTGATAAAAAGGTAAACAGAGTTAATTATAAAGGGAAGTCGCCCACGGTTCTAGGAAAATAACAATACAATAGTAGCTAATAAGATTCTTATGTTTGGCATTCGGTTAGAGGGAGTTTGCTTATCTGATTTATGTCCTTGTCACCTCCCTAGTCTGATATATTTTGTTTCTGATCTAATTGTCATGCAAAAAACAAATTAAATTATCTATTTTTTCTTGATTTTTATGAATATAACTTTGAAAACCAATCTGATAAATTTTGCAAACCGACCCATCTTCAGTTTTATTTTCGTGTAAGTGTACAGTAGACCCTCTCTTAACAGGTTTAACAACTATTCAGTCCCTTTGACAAAGAAAAAGTTGGAAAACGACTCTCACCAAAAATATTACTCAACTGGTAGGCCTATTTAAAATTTTATACTTTAAAATTAATGTTCTGTTAACACGACCTCAATTTTTTTTCAAGCAAATGAAAAAAATAAACTTCTCAAAAAACACTAATCAATGAAACTATTAACTTATATTTCATAAAAATATAAAAATAAAAAATTCACTTCCAGTTCTTGCCCTACTCTTTAATGGAATTATTTTGTTGCCACAATAGTCCTTTGGCTTGCAAAAACAACTAAACCTATTTCTCGAATCCGATCAATATCGATCATTCATAATGTTTTAGCACAGTATCTATCTGGGACCGACATTGGACCTAATGACAGAGAGAAATAGGAAACAAAATTATGGACATGTCACAAGGCGATGACATATTGGAGGCACAAATACGTAATTATCAGAGGTGCGTGGAGCAAATCCCACCTCACAGACACCTTGACCTAAACCCACAGCATGCTGTGGAACTTGGAATACATGGGGTTCACTCAGTAATACAAAATCTAATGCAACATACCCTAACCTAACAACACAGTCCTCTGTTGCAGCATTTAGTCAGTTTTTTTTCAGGAGGTTCTGTTAACGGAAAAGTATAAATTAAATAGCTTCAAATGTGTGTAAACACAAATATCAGGGGTGTCTCTTAAATGTAAAACATTGCAGGTTGCTAGACTGACGATGCAAGTGGAGGCGACCAACATATGGTGGTGGGCAAGCTGGAGGAAAAGGAGTGGATATTGCAGAACTCGCTTGCGACGGCGGAGAACAAGCTGGCACAGCCGCAGCAAGCGATGGAGATGTACAAGCGCAAGGCCATCGAGTCTGCGCAGTCCGCCCGCCGATCTCAAGCTGCACCTTGGTATGTCTGGGTTCCTTGAAATTAAACGCTTTGTCTTGAAGTTAAGTCCTGAAATTGTGTAATAATCAGCAGAATCCTAGAAAAGTCCTTGGATTTTATAATTTTTCGGATTGCCTCTTAAAATTTGCGTGGAGCAAATCCCACCTCACAGACACCTTGACCTAAACCCACAGCATGCTGTGGAACTTGGAATACATGGGGTTCACTCAGTAATACAAAATCTAATGCAACATACCCTAACCTAACAACACAGTCCTCTGTTGCAGCATTTAGTCAGTTTTTTTTCAGGAGGTTTTGTTAACGGAAAAGTATAAATTAAATAGCTTCAAATGTGTGTAAACACAAATATCAGGGGTGTCTCTTAAATGTAAAACATTGCAGGTTGCTAGACTGACGATGCAAGTGGAAGCGACCAACATATGGTGGTGGGCAAGCTGGAGGAAAAGGAGCGGATATTGCAGAACTCGCTTGCGACGGCGGAGAACAAGCTGGCACAGCCGCAGCAAGCGATGGAGATGTACAAGCGCAAGGCCATCGAGTCTGCGCAGTCCCCCCGCCGATCTCAAGCGATCTCAAGCGGCTTAAATGCACCTTGGTATGTCTGGGTTCCTTGAAATTAAACGCTTTGTCTTGAAGTTAAGTCCTGAAATTGTGTAATAACCAGCAGAATCCTAGAAAAGTCCTTGGATTTTATAATTTTTTGGATTGCCTCTTAAAATTTTGTGGGAATATTTGTATCGCTCTAAGTTTTTCATCACTCATACAGGTTAGTTTGTAAGGAAGAGCCTTTTAGCTGATAACGTAGACAAAACAGGAGAAAGGATTCAGCCAGCTTACCTGAGAAAACTGTGTTCATGCAGCATATAGACCCACATAAAAAATACAAATTTTATCACTAATATTTCGTCCCTAAGGGAGACTTCTTCATTAGTAGATTAGAAAGAAGAGATTAGATTTAAACTGTCCCTACTCAGTGTTGCCAAATGTCTGCACTAAATACCATCTACTAAACATTTCTTATTATTGAATTAATTAAATTAAAACAAGATGCTTTTAACATTATAAGAAATGAATTTTATTAAAAAATGATTGACTTAACAATACTTTTCTCTTGAATGGAAAGTCACACAACTTTGACGTTATATTTAATTTGTGAGAATTAGACAAATTAAATGAGCCAACACTTTGTTTTCTACGATGATTGGTTCAGAAAGTAACAATTGGCATTTTAAGAGCAAAAAACATTCCTTTTGAATAAATTACTGCCAGAACAATAGATAAGCTAAACAATAGATCGTCCTGTGTTTTCCTCGTTAGTGAGTTCAAACATCTATTGTTAGGCAGTTCCCATCCCGATAAATTCCCGAGTAAAAAAAAACACGCCCGATGATCAAGAAAATTTTGCTCCCGAAAGCTTTCTTGAAATTTTGGGACCCGACCATCTTTAATTTTTAGCCTACAATCATTAATAATCATGGTGATTCAACAAGAAAATCCTCAAACATTTTTTTCAAGAACTTTTGTAAAGAACCATTTTTGTAAATACCTCAATTAAATTTCACGTACAAATTTTCGTACAGTTAAATTTCACTGTTGCTCACTTGAAATAGTATTTAGATAAAAAAATTTTCACTAAATTTGTGGCTTGAAAAAAGTCTGTACTAAACTTTTCATCTTTTATCATATTTTTCTAGAAAAATACCATGCGCAAATGAAAGAGGCGCAACAGGTGGTGGCAGAGAAGACAAGTGCTTTGGAAGTGGAAGCGTACAAAACAAAAAGACTCCAGGAGGAGATTGTACAGCTCCGGAGAAAGACGGAGCGCATGAAGAAGATACGAGAAATGCCATCGTAGAAATGGCAGGAACGCTGGTCGAAGTGATGATTGAAGAGATCCGAGAATACAAAGAGACACTATGTGCCTGTCGTGCAAGGTGGAGCAGAAAGACGCAGTGTTGAGCAAGTGTTTTTAGGTTTTTTTGTTATGGTTGTTTACGCACGTGGTATGAAACTTGGCAAAGAAAGTGTCCCAAGTTAAATGCAGCATTTGGAGCAAACGATTACCACAGGTTATATCTCGGCTTGTAAACTTCCTATTAGGTCTATGTTGAGGTTGTTATATCGTCCAAGTAATTCGTCGTCATTGAATGCTTACTGTCGCATAAATAATGCATTTAGGTATGTAAGCATCATGGTTTATCCATATAAGACAATGATTCACAACAAAAACATGTGATTTTTCTGTTAAAGGTAATAATAAAACATTGAAAGTCAGAATCTATCTTCTTATTTATATAAGGGTTTCGTCTGTTACGTCCCTTTTTCTCTAGACCTACTGAACCGATTTTTAAGATTGAGGTGTCTGTAATCTGCTCCAAATCAGACTAATGTGACACATGTTTTATTTGATATAATTTGTTATGTGTTTTAATATCATATGATTTGTTTATTATTACTGAATATATTTTTGTTATAAAAGGTAATGCAAAATAAAATGTCCTTTTGAATTATATTTTCAGTCTTGTCAGTCTAATTATTTTCTACATTTGGTGCCGAAACCTGATTAATTATAATGTCTATAAGGAAATCTTTGAGAGAAAGGCATCCTCCAATTACGTATTCACCTGATACATTCAATGACAGGACAAATGAGCCTAGGCTGGATAAGCCTCTGTCTTCGAAAACTGAGACAATCAAAACTAGAACTTCAACGTCCAGTAAACATCGTTTGTTGCAATTAGAGCTAGAAAAAATGGAAGAAATAAATAAACTAGAGAAACAACAAGAAGAAAGAGAATTGCAACGTCAACGGGAATTTGAAGCTAGGGAAATGGAACGCCAGAAACTCCAGAGGGAGATGGAACACCAGAGACTTCAGGAGGAGATGGAGCGCCAAAGACTGGTTGAAGAGAGGGAAGCAGAGCGTCAGAGACAACTGGAAGCCAAGGAATTGGATCGAAAGAAACGATTACTGCAGAAAATGGTTGAACTTAATTAAGTCAATGTCAGATTCGGGCAGTCAAAACTCCGACTATAAGGTAGGCCTTAATGTAAGTCTGCAGGAGGAGGAGGAATCATGTTGCAAAGTCGAAAGATGGCTAAATGAAAAGGAACCGTCAGTTCCAAAGTCCTCGTCAGCCATCGTGACATCGGCTGTGCAACAACTCGCAGATTTCTTGGAGCAAGCGATACAGCCTCTTTCTACTCGAAACCAACTTCCGACCTTTACTGGTAAACCTGATGAATGGCAGATATTTTATTCTGCCTTTGAAAGAACTAAGCATCGTTTTAGCGAGGAGGACAACCTCACTAGGATTAGAAAATGTCTGGAAGGTGATGCCTTTAAAATGGTTAAACCTCTTTTTGTTTCTAGCAAAAACTTGGATACTGTCATAAAAACTCTGCAAATGCGGTTTGGCAGACCCGAGTTTATTATTGAGTCTATGATGAAAAAGGTTCGAATGCTCCTTCCTGTCCGGGAGGATGACGTAGTTAGTCTTATAGAATTTTCTACAACTATTTTAAACTTTACCTCAACTGCAGAGTCATTGCATCTGGAACATTATATGCTAAACCCTCAATTATTGAATGAACTACTTAGTAAACTTCCCTATAGTCTTAAGTATAGATGGGCTGAACATGTTAACAGTAATTCTTTGGCAAGACCCGACCTTAGCAAATTTTCCCAATGGTTGGAAAATCAGTGTTTGATTATGAGCATTTATTTTCGCCCTCCCGAGGAAGCAGTCAGAAAGAAAAACAAGCCCAAGCCCGTTTTCACTAGTTCAACCAAAGAAAACCATTATAACTGTTCATTTTGTCAAGAAAATCATGAAAGTGAAAAATGTAGGGTTTTCAGGAAGGCAGGCGTTCCCGAGAGATGGAAAATGGTGGCGGAAAAGAAACTGTGTTTCTTTTGTTTCCGTCGTCATCAAATTATGTTTTGTAAAATTAAAAAGGCTTGTGGAATAAATGGTTGTAAATTATTTCACCATCGTCTTCTTCACACTGATAAAGCAGAGAAGGATTCTGGTCAGGAAAAGCCTAAAGTTCCTGATCAGGAAAAACCTAAGGTTTCTGGTCAGGACAAAGTTGCCAGTCATAATAAAGAAATAAACAGCAACCATGTCGATGGTTATGTCAATAACCAAGTTTTACTTAGGGTCTGTCCTGTTACCCTTTACGGTCCAAATTGTCAATTGGACACTTACGCACTCCTGGATGATGGATCGACTGTCTCTCTACTGGATTCATCCACGGCAGAGAAACTTGGTGTTAAAGGTAAGATTGAACCTCTCACTACATGTTGGTCTAACTCAACGAAACATTTTGATCCATACTCGATGCAAGTTGATGTTAAGATAAAAGGAATGTATGAGGATGAAATATTCATCTTGAGTAACGTCAGAACTCAAGCCCCATTAGATTTGCCGTACCAAGCTGTTGATTCAATAAAACTCCGAAGCAGGTGGTCCCACTTGAATTCTATTCCTCAGCCTTTACCAACAGCCGATTCTAAACCTACTATATTAATTGGTCAGGACAATTGTAATCTTATACTAGCTAGGAAAATTGTTGAGGGACCTGCAAACGCTCCTACACTGTCATGGAGTTACTTAGGCTGGACACTGCACGGAAAATGCCCTCAATACAGAGAACGAGTAGATGATAACTTTACTTTATTGTCATTTGAACGTGACATATTACATGACATAGTGAAAGATTCATTTGAGATTGACAATTATGGTGCGTCCAAAGTTGATAACGTCGAAGTAAAATCAGTTGACGACGAACGAGCTGTCAAAATTTTAGAAACAACAACAAAGAAGATTGGAGATCGTTTTGAATCAGGTTTGTTATGGAAATCAGATGATTTCAAATATCCCCCAAGCTATGACATTGCCCTGAAGAGACTAAAAGGTATTGAAAGAAAAATGACGAAAGATTTGAAATTCAAGAATGAATATGCGAAGAAGATAAAGGATTATGTTGAAAAGGGATACATAAGAAAGCTAAGTGAGGAGGAGGCTAACATCGTCAACGATCGTACATTTTATCTCCCTCATTTTGGAGTGGTAAATCCTAACAAGCCGAACAAATTGAGATTAGTATTTGATGCAGCAGCAAAATCGAATGGTGTCTCATTTAATGACGGCTTGCTGAGTGGGCCAGACTACCTGAACCCATTGCCGTCCGTGCTTTTGAAATTTCACTTAGGGAAATTTGCTATTGCTGGTGACATAAAGGAAATGTTCCATCAGGTACGTATCAGAAAAGAAGATGTGGATTCACAGAGGTTCTTGTGGAGGGAGGATCCCAATGATCGACCAGACACCTACATTATTGAGGTAATGATTTTCGGATCAACTTGCTCCCCATGCACAGCTCTATATGTGGTAAACAGCAACGCGAGAAGTTTCTCAGAAAAATACCCTGAAGCAAGTAAATCAATATTGACCAAAGAATATATGGATGACCTGCTTGACTCCACTGACTCTGAAGAGGAAGCAAGACAAAGAGTACATGAGATAATAGAAATCCATAAGTCTGGCGGATTTCAAATATGTAACTGGTTGTCTAATTCCAAAAATATTTTGTTGGAAATACCTGAGGAACTTAAGGCGAATTCTACTAAGCAGCTGAAACATGACAGTAGTTTACCTACAGAGCGTGTACTTGGAATGTGGTGGGACGCCGAATCCGACAACTTTGTCTTTCATCGAAATGCCGAAAAAATCAATATGATGGAAGCCGCATACCCAACAAAACGAGAAGTTTTAAAAGCAGCAATGTCGATCTTCGATCCTTTGGGGTTAGTCACGCCAACCACAATCAAAGGGCGTATGTTAGTTCAAGACGTATGGAGAACAAAAACGACATGGGATGAAGTGTTGCCCTTTGAATTGACTAAGAAATGGGAGGAGTGGTTGGAGGAAGTCAAACAACTTCAAAGTCTCAAAGTACCTCGATGTTATTTAAAATGTTTATCAATTACTGATGAAGTTGAACTCCATATCTTTGTCGATGCGAGTGAAGAAGCTTATGCAGCTGTGGCATATTTAAGACAGAAGAATTTCAACGATTCATACAAAACGATGTTAATCATGGCACGGGCAAAGGTAGCACCACTAAAACCGACCACCATTCCAAGACTGGAATTACAAGCGGCTGTCCTCGGGTGCAGACTTTCTGCAAACATTGACCGTGATATTGGAGTCAGTATAGCCAAGAAGCAGTTTTGGTCGGATTCTGTAACGGTTCTACACTGGATTAAGTCAGACCCTAGAACATTCAAACAATTTGTCTCAAACAGAATTGTTGAAATTCAAGAGCGTTCAAATCCTGAAGAGTGGAAATGGGTACCAACAAAGCAGAACCCTGCCGACATTGCCACAAGAAGTAATAAGAAGTTTACTTCCAACACACATGAGTACTGGATTTACGGCCCTTCCTATCTTCAAAAGGAATCAGACCATTGGCCTGAACAACCAATGACCCTTCAAACAGGAAAAGATGAGGAAATAAGGCAAAAATATGTAGGAATACACAATGAAAACAGACTCCAGGTAATTGAAGTTGAAAGCTTTTCTTCGTGGGAGAAGGTAACTCGTGTAACAGCATGGTTATTGAGATACATAGACTTGTTAAAATTCCGTGTTAACTTGAAAACAAAAAGGGATTTAATAGTCAAACCAGTCGACTTTCGTACTATTTCAGAACTTCAACCTGAAAAAATCAAGAAAGCAGAAAAAACATTGATTAGGATGTCACAAGACACTTATTTCAAAGATGAAAAGACTTTACTGAAGAATGACAAACCTTTACCTAAGTCAAGCAGACTTCATTCCTTGACACCACTCATAATTGACCAACACTCCCTAATCAGGATGTCCGGAAGAACGTGCAACTCGCCAGATATTAGCCCAGAAAATAGATTACCAATTGTGTTAGATGGGAAAAGTCATGAAGCAAAATTGATTGTACGAATGTTCCATGAGAAGTGTTTTCACCAAGGAATTGAAACGGTAATGCAGATGACCAGAGAACAATTCTGGATTTTGAATCTACGTTCATTAGTAAAGAAAGTACAGAGGAGTTGTATGCGATGCAAGATTGACAACGCAAAGCCAGATCCACCACAAATGGCACCTCTTCCCTTGTCAAGAGTAACAAAAGTTGAACATCCGTTCTTTTACACTGGAGTAGACTATTTTGGTCCGATTGAAGTGACTGTTGGTCGCAGACATGAAAAACGGTACGGTGTACTGTTTACCTGTTTGTCTACGTGTGCTATTCACCTTGAGGTAGCTCATTCCCTAAGTACAGAGAGTTGTGTTATGGCCATTCAACGATTCATAAGTCGAAAACCCTGTCCATCAGAAATGTTTTCTGACAATGGAACGAACTTCGTCGGGACTGACAAAGAACTTCGGAATGCCATAAAAGCCTTAAACAACACTAAAATTCAAAGATCTGTCGTTCAACATGGCATTAGGTGGAATTTTATTCCTCCTAGAGCACCTCACATGGGAGGCTGCTGGGAGCGGCTTATACGTTCTGTGAAAACTGCCTTGAGAAGTGTGATGCGATCTCAGTACCCAAAAGACGAAGAGCTGCAAACATTTCTAGCGCGTGTGGAATTTATAATCAACTCTCGTCCACTAACCAATGTTTCTATTGACCCTTCTGACCCCGAGCCAATTACTCCGAATCATTTTCTCCGGGAAGGATTCAAAGTACAGGGTGGCCGAAAAGTCCCTTTACACAATTTGTTATTACGTTTTACACTGTTATAAACGGAACGACGGCCAATACTGACACGTGTGGGGTAAGGGCGCAGGGGTGGGAGAAAGTAAAACCCCTCCCCCGCCTCCGCCCCGCCACGGGGGCTCAGCCCAAGGTCGCCGACGCCCCCTCAGTCTCAGTCCAAATCTGAGTCAGACAACATGGCGGACACCAGTATGTTTAGTGTCGAGGAGCATTCGGTTGCTTCTGTGTGGGTGCATGATCGTCCTCACAACATAAAAACAACAATTGATGAAATCATGAATGACTTTGCAGTGCGGTTTGGGAAACCTTCACCGTCCCGGCAAACATTAATAGCGTGGGAAAAGAAGGTGTTTGCAACGGGATAAGTTCTCGACGCGCCAAGAAGTGGACGACCGAGTCGAATCCTGCGCTGCTGTGTAGAAGCTTCCGTTGCACGTTTGCCAATGAAATCCACCAGAAAACGGTCTTCAGAGCTGGGAATTCCACGAACAACAATGCAAGACCACATGTGAAAGGATTTGAATATGAAGTGCTTTCGGCCCTTGTCAGAGTCAACGAGTTAACAGACAACGACATGGACCTTCGTGTGCAAGCGTGCCAGGTTATGCTTCGACGCTTTCCGAGGCACAGAGACAGGAGAAACGTCATGTTTAGTGACGAATGTGCGATTTACCGCAGTTCTCTCAACCGGAATGTTTATTTCTGGTCGAAAGAAAATCCTCACTTTTATGAGGAAGTTGAAAATAACCTGCCTCATGTGATGCTTTGGGCTGGGATAACTTCCGACCACCTGCTTGGCCCCTATTTTTTCGAGGGCACTGTTAACCAAGACAGCTATCTTCGAATGATAAATGAATGGTTGGTTCCTCAACTAAGAGCACGGGGAATATTAGACACTGTTATTTTGCAGCAGGATGGTGCTCCGCCACACTTTGCGCTGAGTGTTCGCCGCCGCCCGAATGAACTCCTGCCAGACCGATGGATTGGACGAGGGTCTGCGAACTGTCCTTTCCCAATGCCCTGGCCTCCAAGGAGCCCCGACCCCGACCTAATGACAGCTGACAACGCACTGTGGGGTTTTATCAAGGAAGAGGTGAGGAAACAGCGGTATGTCACAAATGACGAGCTAAGAGAAGGAGTAAGTGCGGGTTTGGACGAGTCACACCTGAGATGCTGCGACGAATGAGCAAAAGAACATGGCGTCGAATCAAGCTGTGCCGAGACCACGGAGGTATGCACACCGACATTTTGGACTAATTTTCTTGTTCACTATTAAGTAATTGCCAATAAATTTGTGATTAAAGAAAACTCGAATGGTTTTACTTAATACCTATAAAACTTATATTCAGTGTAAAGGGACTTTTCGACCACCCTGTAAATATCAACGAAGACAATCTTTGTAAGAGGCAATTGGCAAAAATAAAAAGTCTTCTAAATGGTTTTTGGAAAAGATGGGTCAAAGAATATCTTCCATGCTTGACAAGAGGATGTAAATGGCACAAACGACAAAATCCACCAAGCATTGGAGACCTGGCTATTATAGTGGACGAAAATAGCCCTAGAAATACTTGGCCACTAGGAAGAATTTCAGGGATTTACCCAGGTCGTGATGGTCAAGTGAGGGTTGTGGACATTGACACCACTAAAGGAACTTTTCGTCGCCCTCTAACGAAAGTTGCCATTCTTTCTGTTGGAGGAGAAAAGATGTAATCTGCTCCAAATCAGACTAATGTGACACATGTTTTATTTAATATAATTTGTTATGTGTTTTAATATCATATGGTTTGTTTATTATTACTGAATATATTTTTGTTATAAAAGGTAATGCAAAATAAAATGTCCTTTTGAATTATATTTTCAGTCTTGTCAGTCTAATTATTTTCTACAGTGTCATTTTAAAGCTTAGGATATACCGCAGTGACGAATCGTAATTAAAAAGGTCATATTGTTTCGGGCTTCGCCCCTTTCGCCTTTGATTTATTTCTAGAGGGCGCTTCAAAATGTTGACCAACTTTTATTGCAAGTTCTTAATGTGAATTGTAATTTAACAGCTGATTACCTTCAGATGGATTTTAAAAGCCAGATAGTAAACAAAAATAGATCTCTGTCACTTCATAATCAACATTCAATTACTGTAGGTGAGTTTCACCAATGAATACAGAGTCTTATAAGAAGAACAGACCTTATGGCTTTAATTCTGCCAGTTTTTTTGATTGGGCAACTCAACACCAGGCTGCGCGCGCTGTACTCCTGGGCTGTTCCATTACGTGAAATCCCCCCCTTTAACCTAGCATCTATGGCGAAATCAGCGTTAATTTAAGGATAGCGCGCCGCCGTTTACACGCCCCTGGACCTAAAGAAACTGGTTGATATGCTATAAAACGTATATATTCGGCTTCTGTATGAAATGCAGAATCTAACAATATGAATATTTTTTAATTTGTGAAATATATATAATTTACAAGTTGGAAACTTTTAATTTTTTATTTAGTCTGACATTAAAAAGTTACTAAGCGAGGAATTTTTTTATTTTTGGGTCAGAAACAAACTTTCAGCGGGAAAGTTGTTGACATTTAGATGAATTTCATCATGCAATTGAGTAATTTACGATTAAATGTTTTGATCGTTGGCAATTGAATTAATAGTGCCTTGAAGAAATTCACTTTGAGTCTCGCGCTCTATTACTTCATCGTTCGGTCTATGATTTCATAAGAATGACAAGGTGTATTGACTATCTATTTTTTACTTAATATTTTTTAAGCACATAGTTGCGAAATCTTATAATTTTTTTTACTCTATAGAATTAAACATAACCATTATTTCGTTCAGCAATGCTGAAGTATTCTATGATGCTTGTTTTTTCTAAGCAAGATATGTTATTTTAAATAATGATTGAATAAATAATGTAATTCTAAATATTTAAAAATTACTTTTTAAACCTATACTGTACTCATAAAATATGTAGGCTATTCAACAGTAATAAACACAACATCTTGCGAAATTTTCAATTCTAAACTACATTAAAGGCGCTAGGTCGCAGAGCGAGGAGTCTACTTATTTTGAGCCACAGACTTCTTTGGGGTCATTGGCAAAAATTAATATCGAGCTATTTTATTATTATATTATTAGTATAATCCAGTTTGTAATTTACTTTGTCTTCAATAAATTTCATGGCCGCATAAATATTAAATCAAATTGAATTAAAATTATGAAAACATTTGTTTTCCTGTACATTCATTTGTAACAGTGTTATGAAATTGCTATTTCAAAAAATAAAAAAAGTTGATTTATAATAAAAATAAATTAAGAATGAATTTATAAAGGTTAATGTAAATTATATAATTAATTGAAAGTAACCCTCTAAGTTTTTGCCGTTAACATTATACAATGTCGTTAAAGTGTGGCCAACGTGAACTTTAGAACCAGAATGTACTCTAGAATTTGAATCAAAAGGTCATGCAACAACAATTTTTAATGGTTTAAAATGTAATTTTAGTCAGATTTTTCGCTATCCTACCCATGTTATCAGCCTTTTCTGTAGGGAAAAATTAAATAATGTTTCTTGGAAAGGCAGAATTGTATGATGGTAAAAAATTGATTTTGCACATAGTTTAATGTATAAAATTTTACAACTATATAACGCTCATTGGAATATTAGTTAATAAATTAATCAGTAGTAGCTCCTAGACAAGACACAACTTTCTGATATGTAAGATACGAGAGTTTAATGTTTATGGATTATTGACCGACCTGTAAAGAATATCCACCTTTTATTAAAACAAAATTTTTAACGTGAACGAGCTTTCGTCCACAGCCAAAATACCTTTTTTATGAATGATTTAATAGGCCTTATTAAATATTTTGGCCATGTTAGTTCAATACATTAAAGTAATTTAAAATCCAAATAATTTATAGAATGAGTCATTACATTCCAATAAACATTTAAATACTTTTTTTGGAAACATTAATGAGGAAAATTGATATTTAAGTAAACTTAATATACTGTAATTACAAAACTACAAGCTAATTAATCACGGCCCGTCGGCATGGCCCACGGCTACCTGCCAATCAACAATTAAACTTTTACCTTTGAATAAGCATAGAAAGAGTCCTATGGGATTTAAAAATTAGGCTAACTTTAAATTAACTGTGCAAATGTAAGTATTTCTCAACTACTTTCTCAAAGACAAAACCAAACCAACTTAACTCAAATTTACCAAACCAATAATAAAAAAAAAACTTTCTCGCAGACCAACCTTTTTATGTGATTAATTTGAAAGAAATTGCTTCGCAATGTTTTTACATATTTTTCATAACGATCATAGATCTAAAATTAAATTAACACCGTAGTTATTTTTATTTAGGCCTAGTGATAGCCCAATTTTTACTATGAAAGATTACAATTTTCAATGTGAACGATTATTTTTTTGCAATGAAACGCTGTAATTTAGAATTGGTGCTTTAGCGGCGGTGGCTGGAGGGGGGTGTAGTGTAACTGGAACAGCCAGCTGTGTGTATCCGTACGTTGGAACAGCCAACACTCGACGCAACCTGGTGGTGAGTTGCCCAATTAATCACAACAATGAAAGCGTGGGGGCACGTAGAGCAGTCGGAACAGCCAACGCTCAGCGCAGCCAGGTGTTGAGTTGCCCAATTAAAAAAAACGGCAGAATATTTAACATGGGGTCTGTTCTTCTTATAAGACTCTGTATTCATTGGTTTCACACATACAGAATCATAAAATGCGCAATTTGCGCACTGGCCACCTCGTTTTATTATTATTATACTAAAATTATGCATACCTTTACTTTGAAAGTTCCTTTCTTGTCAGTTTATGTAACTGAAAGTTATATTCACACCTCTTGGAAGATAAAATTTTGTGTATTTGAATTTAAAACATTCTTATTTTTTCATTATAAAGCGGAGGAATGGTAAAGCAAATTTTTATTTTATATTTTATAGTAGGTTGTTAACTATATCTGAGATTCCTTTAAGTTCAAGTTTATTGTTTGTAAGAGTTAATATGAAAGCTGAGACTGCTATCTTTATACAGACATTTTTCTCAGATCGAACCAATAAAAAAAAAGAGAAAAAATATTGCTTTGCAGTTTTTGAAATATTTTATTTCTTAACTAAGAATGAGTCAATGTAATAATTATTAATTGGTTTATTTCTGTAATTTCTCAAATTAATTTGGTCTTTTTTCAACTTAAAAAATATTTTTTATAATTGTTCCAAACATGTCGATTGCAATGTTTTCTTCTAAAAAAAAACTGCATTTTATAACCAATTCACTTAAGACTGAAAATGATGTGATCCTTTTTCTTTCTTATCCTGCATCATTTCACCTTAAAACGTTCATAAAAAGTGGCAAAACATAACTAATACATGAACAACGATTAAATTCGGTGGGTCTAATTAATTTACACCATTCCAATGGCTTCAATATCATTAAACATCATATCATTAGATAGATAGCTTATTCAAATTTATGTGTCATATAGTTTTTATCTATGAAGTGCTGTTTTCGAGTATAAAATGTCATTTTCAGCTCAGGTTTTCAGCTCGTAGACGGCACTATTTGCAGGTCGTGTCGACGTAGACTGTCGCACAGAGCTAAGTTATCAACCATTATACCACCATTTTAAGGCGTTCATATTTAATCCAAATTGCTTACGTTTCACCTCTTTGATCATATATCATAATTACCCCATAGCAGCAAACCTGCATACTCGACGTATTTTTAGCGAATTTCCCATAGGGAATAAGCTATTACCGTAGGTCTTATGGTAAGACTTAAGCCCGGGACCATGTTACTTTTTCGTTTTTAGGTGCCCAGAGACCAAAAATAATAGTCATTAAAATTTATATATATATATATATATATATATATATATATATGTATATATATATATGTATATATATATATACATATATATATATATATATATTATAGGATTAAGTTCACTGAATAGGGCTATTATAATTATAACAAGTATTGAAATTACCTGAATACCCTTCAAATTCATTTGTTATTAATCAACTGACAATTGTTTCGGCGATAATGCCATTTTAAAAGTCAATAAATATTTTTAGTTCATATTGTAACCTTCAAACTATAATCAACAAGCTGGATTTCTTATCTCTATAAACATCTGATTAATTATGTTAATTTATTTTCCTAGTTGGTGCAGTTTTTTCTTTGTATTCTTTTATTTTGTTAAATATTGGGTTGGTTTGCTCTGTTTGCATTATGTTCAACAGATCTTTCTTGTCGCTCATGTATATATATAACTCTTCTTTAGTATTCATTTTATTACATTTTCTTTCAAATGACAATATTTCTAGGGCTTCGTTTAAAGTTCCATAACTGTGGTCAGTTGTTAATATATGGTCTGCGAATTTTGACTTTTGTGTTGTTAGGTTATTGGATCGAATCGCTTGGATATGTTCCTTATATCTGCAAGAGAACGTTCTACCTGTTCCCAATGTAATATTTTTTGCATTCTTTGCAGAAAATTTTGTATATCCCTGATTTTTGAAAATTTTTCTTTGTTGTCATTTTCTTTAGAGAATTTGTTTATAAGGTTGAAGCTGTTGTTTCGGGTTTTGAAACCAATTTTTAAGTTTGATTTTTCAAATGTTTTTCTTATAGCTTTGTTGAAAGCTGAGCTGTATGGCATACACAAATATTCTTGATTTACTTCAGGGTTGTTTTGTGATGATTTTCTCTTTATTTTATTTATCATTTTGTCAATAATGTTACTTTTGTAGCAATTTTTTGTTGCAAGATATTTAATTACTTTCTTTTCTTCGTCATAATCTTTTTTATCCATTGGGATAGTGGTAAGGCGTTTTATCAGGTAATGGAAACTTGACATCTTTTGTTGCCAAGGATGGTTGGACTTGATTGGGATTATAAGATCAGTCTGGGTTGGTTTTCGAAATATTTTAAATTTATGTTTTTGGTCATGTTTGAAAATTGTTAGGTCCAAGAAGTTTATTTCATTCTTTTGTATTTCCATTGTGAATTTGATTTTACTTGATATTGTGTTTAAGTATTCCAAAAAATCTTCACAATCCTTTTGGTTTCCTTCGAAGAGGCAAAGAATATCATCTACATAACGATGCCAGTAAATAATATTTGACTTGAAAGGGTTACAGTTAGTCTATTGATTATTTTTGTTGATTCTATTCTATTTAAATATATGTTGGCCAATGTTCCTGAAAGAGGTGATCCCATAGGTAATTCGTCTTCCTGCTTGTAGTATTTTGAGTTATATTCAAACCCGAAACAACAGCTTCAACCTTATAAACAAATTCTCTAAAGAAAATGACAACAAAGAAAAATTTTCAAAATCAGGGATATACAAAATTTCCTGCAAAGAATGCAAAAAATATTACATTGGACAAACAGGTAGAACGTTTTCTTGCAGATATAAGGAACATATCCAAGCGATTTGATCCAATAACCTAACAACACAAAAGTCAAAATTCGCAGACCATATATTAACAACTGACCACAGTTATGGAACTTTAAACGAAGCCCTAGAAATATTGTCATTTGAAAGAAAATGTAATAAAATGAATACTAAAGAAGAGTTATATATATATATGAGCAACAAGAAAGATCTGTTGAACATAATGCAAACAGAGCAAACCAACCCAATATTTAACAATATAAAAGAATACAAAGAAAAAACTGCACCAACTAGGAAAATAAATTAACATAGATGTTTATAGAGATAAGAAATCCAGCTTGTTGATTATAGTTTTAAGGTTACAATATGTACTAAAAATATTTATTGACTTTGAAAATGGCATTATCGCCGAAACAATTGTCAGTTGATTAATAAAAAATGAATTTGAAGGGTATTCAGGTAATTTCAATACTTGTTATATACCCTTTACATATGAAAAATAATTTACATATTTTTATAATTTCATATTTCCTTTACATAATTTCATATTTCTCTACCAAATTTGGTGTCGATCGGACCGTTTTTACGAGAGTTATCGTGCCTAGGGACACATACATATATATATATATATATATATATATATATATATATATATATATATATATATATGTATATAATTTTGGGGGGTTTTGTATCCCAAAAATGGGTTTTTTGCATTTTTCATATGTAAATTTTAAAAATTTTAAATTTTTATTTTAACCATTGGATTTAGCTAAAAAAAACACAATTAAGTATTTTGAAGCTTTGCTCTATCTCCATTGGTTACCGAGATATTAAAAAGTCTAAAGACAGTACATTGTATTTTGGTTCTCCAATGTTAATCTTATGGAGAATTTTGATGTGTTAATATTTCACTCATTAACCAATATTTTTCGATGAAACTTGGAATTCAGCTTCATTTGGTTGAGATTCATCCATTTATGGTAAAAAATCTTGGTTTTTGTGCTTTTCATGACAGCAAACCTGCATACTCTTTTCCCATGTTAATCATATGGAGAATAGGCAAACTTCTTTAGCAATGGACAGATATTGATGAAACTTAGTACATGGCTTCATATGGTCGAAACAAATTTTTTTTTATGATAATAACCTACTTTTAGTGTTTTCCATGGCAGCATACCTGCATACTCTCCCTATATTTATCATAAGGAGAATAGACATTTATTTCCCTATTTATGAGCATGTGATTTTATTTGGTTTACAGTTTTATGTGATAAAAATTAATATTAATAATTTGGAAATTTCGCTGAGTACGCAGGTCTGCTGCAACGGGGGGTATTGATATTTTAATTCTGAAGCTCACGGTAAGCTCTCAAAGTTCATTTTTGTCCATAAGATTAACATGGGGAACAATTTATATTGAATTGCTAAATAAAACAGCTGTTGATAGTTAAACAAACAAACACATATGTTAAAAGCTGAATAGAAGCAAATTGAACTAGTACTGAAATTTCAACATAATTTCATACTTTAATACGAGGAGTGTCTAATCTGAGCTTTTAACCTTTTCCCAAAATTTAGCTGTTAGATTTTGCTTGAAAGTTTTATTAACGTGTATCTGGGCACAAAAATAAATTTTATAACTTAACCCTAGAAAAATTCATTTTTGTTTACGAAAACAATTTTGGACATTGAAATTCTTGACATGGGTTTTATTGGTCGTCCGATTGGTATTGAAACAATAATGAAAGGTAACAAATATTAAAATAGATCACTAAATTTGTGTGCATGGGTTTTCAAACTGCTATAAACTATAAGGAAAAGGGATAGTTGGTTGTGTAATAAGCTTTTTATTTGCTATTATAGTATAAACATGTTTTAAGCAGAACGCTACACATATTATTCATTACACATAAAATTCATACTATAGAAACCAATAACACAAACATGAATCTCAGAAAAACTAATAAAATTTCAGCCGTTTATCATAGAACATCATTTTATGAAAATCATATTAGATATAACTGTACCAAAATTTAAAATAATCTTCCTACTGAAATTAAGAATATGAATTCAGACACAAACACATTTAAGAAGAAATTGAGTAGATACATTATTGACAAGAGCATTTAATCAATGGAAGACTTTTACAATATAAAATAAGAAATTATGAAATTTAAATTTATTTTAGGTATTATATATATAAGTTTATGATGTACAGGCTATGCAATTTCTTAATTGTCAGCCAAATAAATGTTGATTAATTGATTGATTAAAAAACCTGTGTAAAAGACAACACTTAAAAGTTTTTTACCTCCACTATAGAAAAGAAGCTTATTACGAAAATGGTTTTTATAAAGAGAAATTTTAACCTAAATAAAAATGCCACTAAAAACAAAATGGACCACACCAACAAATATGTAGATTCTCTTAATTTTTGTGATTTCTTTATTTAAACTTTGTAATGTCATGCAGGATAGTTAAAGAGCCATTAGGCATAAATAGTAAAGTGGACTCATTCACTATGTCATTGACTATCTCATACAGTAGTACCGGTACTACAAAAACAGCCGCTGTGAGTGCTGCATAACTCATACAGAACCGGGGAGTAATGAAATGTTGATTTTTATTCTGTTGTCATTTACGTTTTATGTTTGATGAGCTATGTGGATCCAACATCTGTGAATTTATTCTAAATTTTATAGGAGGGTTTAAACAAAGGCCCTAAGACATATAGGCAAAAGAACAACTACATAATCTTAGCTAATTTAGACCTAAAAGAACGAGCACCACATCTCAACTCTATCACATTGGGAAGTTGGAGAATTGGTAATGAAGATCGATTGATGAAACACCAATAATGTTCTATCTGATTTTCACTATAATGGAAATTTTTTCAAAGTATGACCATGGAGCAAAGTTTGATCACCAGGTACCCTAATAAATGCAGCGCATTGCGCTGCACAGGCCCCCTAGTCATCTGTTATTGCTGAATAAACAAGTTTTAGAGCCATCCTGGGACAAGTAATAATAGAGGATCAAACTAAATACTGGACGCTTTGTTGCCATGCAACATTTGAATTTTTTTATCCACAACTTCTAAAATTACAAAATCACCTCATATACACACACACATAATAAAACTAAATTCATTCAACAATGTCCCGGTAAGCATACTTCTCATCTTTAGAGCATATAATATTGCGCCCTGGTAGCAATAAATTTTTCTTTACAAAGAAATTCTTGTTAGTGCAGATTTGAATGACTAGCTATTGAATTCGTAAGGCCGAATTTTCCAGGTTCACAGTGATTCCACTGTTTCACAAGTCTGATATAATAAAATAGTAATAGAAAGTCAATTGCCAACTTAACTTCAAGACAGGAGTTCTCATATTGATACAAGTGATAACTTATTGCTGCTTAATAGCAAAGGAAAAATTTTTAATTAAATATATATATATATATATATATATATATATATATATAATTGGTTATCACAACAGTTTGGCCACCGATTATCGCCAACAGAGTCTACTCTCAATTGTGTCTCTACAATATAAAGCTTTAAGGGGACTAATCATGAGCATTTCAATGTTAAAACAAAACTTAAATGCCAACTGAGATAAAAATAGATTTTCAATTAAATAATTTTAAAAACTAATTTATTTGTCATGTTCAGGCGAGATGCTTTGGGTCTGCCCCAGCCGTACCATTTACCAGGGTGAGTGAGGCTTTTGTTTTTAGAATTATACTCCAATTAACAAACTGGATCTTCTCAATGTGTTATGTTTTACAGTGTAAACTTAGGCCTAACTTGTATTCCTTAGATTGGATTTATGCAAGAAAAAATGTTTGTTTTAATGCTAGCTACATTATACCCCCCCCCATGGTTTCAATTTTAGGCCCCTTTCTATACTTGGTATTTGCCAATGATCTTCCTTTTGCAGTAAATCATCTTAAGCTTCTAACATGCTGACATGCTGATTACACATCATGCATTATCACTCATAAGACCCATTTTGAGCTAACACAACAACTGACTGGTGATCTTCAAATAATGAATTTATGGTTCAAATATAATGGCCTTTTCCTTAATAACAGTAAAACATTTGCTATAACTTTTCATTCCAATTACTCCAACACAAAACATTCAGATGATTCTTATTTGAACAATGTAGTTAAGACATCTCAAAATGGCAAATTTCTTGGTCTACAGTTGGATTCTACATTAAAATGGAACCTCCACACAGCTCATCTCATAAAAGTTTTAAATAAAGGCCACTTTACTCTCCGCACTCTCTCTAGAACTGTAGATTTTGCAACTCTAAAGATGGTTTATTATGCATACATCTTCTCACACTTAACCAATGGTATAATTTTTTGGGGCAACTCACAGTCCAGTGATTCTGTTTTCAAGATCCAAAAAAGTATAATACGCACAATGATGCACGCAAACCATATTACCCCAAGCAGACCTCTGTTTAGAAAACCTAATATATTACCATTGCCCTGCATATTCATCCTATATACTCTCCTGTTTGTGAAAAATAATCTGCATGAATTCATTTTAGTCAAATCTCACCACAACTACCCAACAATAAACAATCAACTTCAATATCCACTTCATAAGTCATCTGCCTTAGAGAGATCTCTGTCATACCAGGGTATTCGTCTTTATAATAAACTTCCTTCTGAAGTAAAAGATTTCACTCAAGTAAAGTTTGAAAGAACCCTCACTAAATACCTAGCTAACAATATGTTTTACAGTGTTGACGAGTTCCTCAGTGCTGACATGGGAAATATGCTTAAAACAACAACTTTAATAGTTTAAACTTCCTTGTCTATCAGAATAAGTTGTCTTGTCAGCAGTGATTGTTAGATTTAAAAAACTGACTTGTCACCTACCATTAAGGTATTACCTTTGTATATGGTGTATTTTGTGACTGAATAAATGAAATAAAAAAATAAATAAATAAATTATAAAAATTTTATCCAGTAATGAAATAAAACTTTGAATTCTATCATTATTTTAGAGGATTTCTAATTCAAGCAGGTGAAATTATAAAAGGGGAGTGTATATGTGAGGAAAGTCACGGATCGATCAGGATCACCTGTAGCTCTCGATTGTTATAACTGCAAAGATAAAGAAATAGAAGATAAGTTCATGTTATAGCAATTCATTCATTCAATACTTTGATAACACTCCCTTTTGTTTTGTTTTTTTGCAGCAATTTTAGTTGAAACAATATGCTTAAGAACGACAGTAGATGAGTTTGCCATATGTTACAGTAATTTGTGTAATACTTTGCAAACACTCTCTTTTGCGTTTATAGCCATTTTTACTAAATTACAGTAACCTCTCATATCCGACCATGACGGAACTGGTCCATGTTCGGAGCAGTCAAAAGGTCGGTTATCGGGAGCAAGAATAAATACTAGGAAAGCCCAAACAGTATTGACATTAAAAAACATAAAACAGTACAAGATTATTATCAGAGAACATTCCACATTAAGGCCTGCCGCACACTACATCGAACGCGACACGACACGACAAGACATTTTGACGGAAGGCGTTTTATACGGCTTAGTACAGTATGAGTTTAAATAGAGCTGACGCATACTACATCGAACAAAACACGACACAACGATAAAACGCCTTAAGGCGTTTTTTCCTCGTCTGGCGAAGGTACTGAAATTTTCGTTTTATGACAAAACGCTATCAAACAAAGTCAGAGAATCCAAATCTGCGCATGCGCGTTGGACAAATTGAATTGACAAAAGTTAAATAGAGCGGTTGAGGGGTCGTCGGAAGCCGTCATGTTTTGTCGTGACGGACGATGTTTTTTCGCACATCCGACAAAACAGAACAAAACAAAACAGAAATCGTCGTGCCTTGTCGTGTTGCGTTCGATGTAGTGTGCGGCCGGCCTAACAATCATGGCTGGACTGACAGTTTGTGACACAAAAACAAAGCACACCGGTGTTGTAGATCAGACACTCTTTCCCTTCAAGTCTGCACAGGCTCGTTAACAGAGTATGTTGAGTTATAGATCGTCGGATAACGGGAGGAGTTGGTTGAGGGAAGGTCGGATATTAGATATTCTACTCTGTAGCGTTCATATTAAAACGAGTTTTTATTGTTAATAAAGCATACCTTAAGATGTCATAAAATGTTTAGTAACAATTCAACATCCAATGGTTCACAACTGTCTTGATTAACAACATTTAAAGATAATTTTTGAACTGATATTGATTGTAGATGACTGAATTTTCACTCTAAACTAAAAATCCTGGTTTTATTTAAGGCTCATTTGTTGTTCAAAAATATTATTTTAATACATATTGTTATTGAGACAGAGTTTTAAAGAACCAACTGGTGATTCAAACTTGGTTTCACATCGTATAAATTTAAGTTTAAACCCATAATAATGCTTTTAAATTACATTTGTATTTGTTGTTAACCAGCTACACAGGAACATGTCCAGATGTACAATATCGTCTAGGAGAGAGTTTCTCTGTCGCAACTCACCTGGCCATGTGCGATCCCAAAGTGACCCACTCAAACAAATTGGCACTGTCAACAATGTTCCACTCGGTAAGTTTAAATCAATAAAAAGAGGTATTTTATGTGACACTATTGATTTCCAATGTTTGGCATATAATTTAAAGAGAGGTTAAACATTTGTAAAAAAATCAGTTAAACAGTTAAATTTTATAAACCATCTGACTTTTTATAGAGTTGAGATTGGCAATCTATGTATGTGAAAGCCAAAGCTCACACCCTCTCATTCATCACTTATTCTAAAACTTCCATCACGCTTGAGTATTGAAGTTTGATTCACTGATTCTTTTGACAAAAGTAGGAAATTGATGGATTTTATTACGAACTGACCTCACTGGATTTGAAATATTGTTATTCTTATGGGCACACGTCTATTGAGCAAGGTAATTCCTTAAACAGATATTATTTCTTGCATCAATATGGTTAATCAAGTATATTGAATTAATTATTATACTGGGAGGAGAGTGAATAAGTGAACGCAGCAATAAACCAGCTTGTCTCATGATTTAGTGAGCAAAGGAAACAATCTCATTCTGGGAATTCGAGAGCAAATAAGCACAAGCTAATCCAGAGGCAAGTAAGGGCAGCGGAAGAGATCATCTTAATATATAATTGATAGAACTATAACGCATTTGCTGCAAAAAAAAGGCGCAAAGCACGGATTACAGCTACCGTACTTTGGAATGAAGTCATACAAATTGCAATAGGCTAATTAAAGTTTATAGTTGTAGTTATCATCGATGGAGTGTCATTATGTGTTTTTATACTTGTTTGATCACAAGGGTTGCGATAACTGGAAATACTATGCTGGATACAGAGCATGGTAAATTTTCATTTAAATGTTTTGTAGGACCCAGATGAAGACCATGGAAAGAGCATTTTAATCGCAAAAGCCAACATAAGGAAGCAGCTAGAGCATGAAGTGCAGCTGCTGAAGGGGACGCAGCGGCCGAGGAACCAGGCGGACAGAATGGTAACCAACCAACCAGAGCTGACCTATTAATTCCTCCTATAATTTGTTTTACCTTGGATTCTATAATACATAGCAACTAGTATTTTAGTGATAGGAGGATAAAAAATAATTTATTCATAGATTTTTAGCTAGAATTAACTAATGAATTATTCTGTGTATGAGTAGATCATCCACATTCTTCATGTGTGTTTTAAATCATCCACATTCTTGTATCTGCAGTACATTTCCGATTAAAAGAAAATTTTATCATTAATCACTCAAAAACAATTCACTTGCAATTTTTTTACCATTAGGCCTGTATGATTTCAGTTTACATTCATTCATTCATCAATCCTTTCATTGTGATTCTTAATTTGAACAAAATATGTGCCGTGTTTTCTTTTTTCATGTTATAAAATGTAATCGATTAGATCTACGGCTCTGTCAACAGTTGTGTAGTGCGGCAGGAATAAAAAATAAAACACCAGGAAGTAGTGGTAGGAATAGTGGGGATTTTCCCGAGGGAAAATCCTTGTTCCCCCTTCAGGGCATTTGACAAATACATTATGAGTTCTCACTCTGGAAATTTTTTCACTTAACCATTGCTGTCAATTCACAATACTGACTAAACTCAAACATCAATTTTGGCTTCTTATAATTTTTTTACCAACAAATGTTTTAAGTAAATTTTTATTGTTACGAGTTGAATTTCTATGGTTTCAGACTAAAAACCACCATAATAAATTACAAACTTACAAAAATATTTTTCGTTGTATTTTTAAAGAACAAATAATTATCATGCGTTCAACTGAGCTTAACTGAAAATGCATATGTAAGACAGAAAATCATGAACTTGCAGGGAAACTAATAGACAAGAATCAATTCACACAGTTGATTATTTAATTGATTTTGATAATAATCAAATCTAAAGAATCAAACATTTAAAAAAAATTAACTACCTCCTCACTACATTATTTATCTTAGTTACCTTGGTACATAGTATTACACAAAATTAATTCAAAAGTCCGAACTCAAGATAACTGAATTCTAGTGATATCCATTCTCGTGTCCAAATAGTGTAGTATTCATTATTGTGTTGTAGTATCCGTGATTGCCACTCTCCCATCATTGCTGAGCCTGTCGAAACACAAAAGACTTATTAACACACAATGATTTTGATTTACTCATGTATAAATATTGTCATTTTTCAGTTATTATATATATCTTGATGTTTCAGTTAAAGTATTATAGGTATAATAACGTTGTACTGTACTACAACAATGTAGGAGTTTTCATACCTAGTAAATGCTTGTTATATGCTCCTCCCAATATCCGACTTTTTATACCTTACGACCATGGCCCAGCCCCGTCATGGTCGGATATGAAAGTTTCTACTGTGAAGTATTCTATTGAACTCAGAATAACATGGGTTTTCTGAGCCAGCAAGAAGATACAAGATAACAATTGCATTTTGCGCTGTTGTTTGGGTTTTTAATAATTGCATTTTGCACTGTTGTTTGGGTTTTTAATAACTGCATTTAGCGCTGTTGTTTAGGTTTTTATTGCTGAAGGAACCCATTATCTACCTTCTGCAATAAAAAAAAATTGATTACTTTCCCAAATTGAATTATTATACAAGTTAGTTGCTGTTATATTGCAAGTTATTTACATATTTGTTATTTTAGTTGATCGACTGTCCCTCTATGCCGTTGACTCCTGTGACAGTTGAGTGCCAAGGTTACAAACGACCTCTCTCCATCTACTGTTAGCATGGTATTCAGATGTTCTTACAAACTGGTGATGACAAAAACATCATGAGTACGCCGAAAATAAATGTTATTCTTGATACTCCAATTGGTCTGTTCATTCTGATTATAATGTGTTTGGCATGATAATTGTAAGTCAGAGGAAATTCTTGGCTATTAACAAAGAGTTTTATACTTTATTTTAACACGTTTCTAGTTAAAGTGATTTAATTTAATCCAGGTTTTAAGCTTGAAGTTGAAACATTGCAAAGCTGCTCAATAGTACAGTACATTACATTCTGTGACCAGTATGGCTGGGTTTTCTCTGGACAGAATGGCTGTTCCTGCAGTCATTGGTGTCAGAGGAGCTTTTTATTGGAGGGTGCCAAAGAAGATTTGAAATTACTAATAAGTTGTGTTGTAGACTGCTACAAAAAAAAGTAAAAATATAAAAAATAAGTTTTTTGAACCTTTTGGACTTTGGCAGCTTAAAAGCCATCTTGAAAACATTTCTCCACAACCCTCTGTTTTAGATGGTGGTTTTTAATATTTTTTGTTGAAAAAATATGTTTCTATCATTCTGCACGAAATCATCCTGTTTTTTTCTCTCAATAGTACCAAAACCTATTCTTTTTTTTGTCCTTTGACTGAAAAATCAGCTGGAGTATTTTTTAGGTCCTAGGACTGATAACTCAGCTGTTTGCTAAGTTTAGTATCATTCGATTCATTAATTTTTAGAAGCAGAATTTTGAAATTCAAACGTTAGTACCGATATCACTCTTTGTATTCTTGCAGCTACCTCAATATGAATTTTTCAAGTTAACATTAGTTTTAGTAGTTAACGATGTAGCCCCAATACACCCCAAGTGAAAATCCACACTACTCTAATCTTATACCGTGAGTCTCACGGAAGGTGTCTCAGAAATCAGATAGCCATTAATTGTATTTATTGGTAATCCTGAGGCCCACATTCCACTATATTGAAAAACTACACCAACATAAGCTGCTTTTAAAAATTCATATTCTGGTTGCATTTGAAGTTAATTTAACTACAATCTAATAAATTTTGTAAAACTTGTTACTTGTAATTGTTTTAGTAACATGTTGTTTGACACATATCAATCCTTAGTGTTTTAAAACTCTTAACACTTGTGTTTTAACTTTTATCAGTGAAGCAAGTGGTGTTAACCAATGGTCAATGTCAAAGTCAAAGATCTTTATTGTCACATCACATTTTACAATTTTTTGGCAAAGCCAAACAAAACAGGTGACATTGTCGGGTATATAAAACTAGCAGTTACCCGGCGCGCGTTGCTGCGCTCAAATTAAGTTGTTTATAAAAATAAAGCTATTTTAATAATTTTTTTAATATAACAAAAAAAGTCAATGGAATAGAAAGTAAGTATACTAATATTATTGTAAGGCCAGTAAATAAACTGGCATTTGGAAAATTTAAACCCAGAATAGTCAAAGTTTGCCTTGTATCCTATTGATTGTAATTGCAAATGCAAGAGCACCTATGTGCAAAGAGGCACGTCCATGTCAAATTTAAACCCCGGAGGCCCTAAAGTAATTTTAAAGTCCAGTGAGGCGGAGCCCTAAAGATCTTAAAAAACTATATTTGCAAAACCCTTTCCTAGTGAGTACCTATGAGCAAAGAGAATCGTCCATGTCAAATTTCAGCTCTGGAGGTCCTAAAGTAATTTCGATGTCCAGTGAGGTGGAGCCCTAAAGAGCTTAAAAATCTATTTGCAAAACCGTTTCCTAGTGAGTACCTATGAGCATAGAGAATCATCCTCAAATATCAACCCCGGTGGTACTAAAGTAATTTTGAAGTCCAGTGGGGTGGAGCCCTAAAGAGCTTAAACAACTATATTTGCAAAGAGAATCGCCCATGTCAAATTTCAGCTCTGGAGGTCCTAAAGTAATTTCAATGTCCAGTGGGGTGGAGCCTTAAAGTGCTTAAAACCGGAAACTATATTTGCAAAAAAGTTTCTTAGTGAGCACCTATGAACAAAGAGAATCGTCCATGTCAAATTTCACCACCTGTAGGCTTTTAGAGTAATTGTGAGCTTCCGCAGGGCGGAGCCCTAAAGACAACACAAACATCAACATTATACCTCACACCTGGTTATTTCTATTATTATAAGCATCTGCTTGAATGAAACTTTCATTTTTTTTAATTAGGCTACAGCAGTTAAGTTTGTAAACACTAAATTTCTAAAACCTGAAACTGCACCATTGTATGCCCTCTGGGTCAGAGCCCTTTGGACAGATTTGCACTAAACTTCACACAAACCATCCTTGAATAATGCTTAATAATGCCTGAAAGTTTCATTGCAATCTGTTAAGCGGTTTTGGAGTCTATAGGCAACATACATATATATTTATAAATATATATACATACTTCCTCTTTTATAGATATAGATAAATTATAACTAGCCTAAAACTAAAAATAAAATTCAGATCAATGTTTTATCTTCTAAAAACTCGTTTATTCTATAATAGTTTTTAATTAGCAAAAATTCAACAATTTTCTCGTTGAAAGAAACTGAGTCGATAATTGATCTATAGCACACTGGCAAGTTGTTGAATAATTTTCTCCCCATATAAGAGGGTGTCTTTTCAAAGAGATTAATTCTATGGATAGGGTTAGGAAACTGGTCTGAAATCTAGTATATTGTAATTGTCTTGATTATTTTCACTGAAGAGTTTTACATAATTTGATTTAACATACAATAGGCACCTTAAAATATACAAATTAGGGACAGTTAAAATTATAAGCTCTTTAAAAATTTGTTTACAAGAATATTTAGCAGGATGGAAAGTCATATTATTCTTAGAATTCTTTTTTGTAGTTTAAAAAGTTGTTTAGCTTCAGAAGTAATGCCCCAAAGCTCTATTCCGTATTGTAAAATTGATGAAAATAATGCATGGTAAACAATCAGTCTAGTATTTAAGTCAACGACATTTCTTAAAACCATCAACTGAAAACATACTGAAATTAGTTTTTTAATAGTGAGGTGGATGTGGGTTTTTTAATATTAAAAAAAAAAAAAAAAAAAACTGTCTACATGAATTCCTAAAAACTTTGCTGTGGTGCTATAATTGATTATTTCATTGTCAAAAACTGTGATGCCCTCTACATCATCCCTACATTGTGGAGTTTAAAATTTCACTTGTGTTTTTACTTTGTTCATTTTTAAGCCATTGATATTGAACCACATTGACAAATCTTGTAAAGTTTGATTTAAGACTACTTTTTTTCATGGCTGTGGTGTCATCAGCATATAATAAACTAGGTTTTACAATGTGAGGTAAATCACTAACATAAATTTTAAAAAAGTAACGGTCCTAATATGGAGCCCTGAGGTACTCCCATTAAAATTTTTTTGCCATTTAGAAGTATATTTAATGTTATCTTTTATTATTACTGTCCTTTGATTACGGTTTGTCAAATATGATTTTAACCAAAAAGTAGCAGCTTCTGAAAAATTATAAAAAGGTGATTTACTTAAAAAAATGTCATGTAAATTACAAAGTTTTCTCTCTTTAAAAGCTTTTTTCACTCAAGTTTTGTCATACTCGGTATTAGAAGGCTTACTGTCATAGGTTGCTTTGGTCATAAGACTAAAAACTGTTGCCACATTTGTTTGTTCCCAAATAGTCACCAAGGCAATCAGTGGGTAGGAGTCTGCCAAAAGCCTTACGGAAAGCGACAGCCACACCCGCTGTCATGTTCCTGTCATGATGTATATCCCTGGAAATTGTGTGAGCAAAAGCAGTTTCAGGGTCATTTTTCAACCTCTCAAAGTAATCCCTTATATCTGCCTCAACTAGGGTAATGATATTAGCATGCTCTAACTCTTCCACCAAAAATGGTGTGGTAGGCTGGAATGCTTATTGGCTAAATAAGAAGGGTAGAGGCGGGAACTCCTTCAGAACCATTACATCAGATGTTCTCTGTTGTGGTTTCACCACCGTACACTCTCCAACATCACTTGATGCTTTTTTTCTTTTGCTTTCAACACAGTTAACACTGTTTACTATAGCTTCAACAAGCTTTTGTTTACCTTGATATTTGAGATGAAACCATGACTTGTGAAGCAGCTTCTATGTAATTGAGTGATGTCAATGTAGGATAAATTAGTTGTTACAAGAAACTTTATGAAGGTTTTATATTCATGATATCAATTTTCTTGTTCAATCTGCTGTGGTTTAATGGTGTAAGATATATGGTATTTATTGGCTAATAAAACCAAAAGTTTTCTTTTACGCCCATCAAAATTTTTCTTTGATTCTAGAAGTTTTTAAGCACACTATCAATAATGTGAAGGTTTAACCTATCAAAAACAAATATCCTAGCAACACTTATACAATTTACTTTTTAAATTACTCGTTCACCTACACATCAATAATTATTAACACCACAAAATTATCTAACATTAACATAATTTTTCCTATAGTAAAATTATAGGCGTCCTCCAACATGTGTGGCTCATGTGGCGGCAACAACAAAACTTACGGGTATCATTCATATTCTTTTTAAACCTCAAAATATTTTATTTTTACTAAATATTGTATTGATAAATATCTATTCGTCTTCTTTATTAGCATAAAGACCTCATAAAAATTGTATTATTACACTAAGACTTGTAATGAAATTCTGTGATGTTTACTATACGGTAATATAAAAAAGTTAAAATTTTCTGATAAATTAAGTCCAGTTAGGGCAAAACACTTTTCAACCTGTTAAAAATAGGATTTATTTTTTAATCCAATAAATTTATTTAATAACTGCAATGTTAATCAATCTGGAATTAGTCATACGTTGTGATATTTTTTTAAGACATCCACCACTAAAATAATCTTTCAGTATTTAGATAAAATAAATTACTAGAGATTTTTAGATTTTCTGAACTCAACTTCTGAGATGTTACAATAATTCCAGGATTACTGCCCCGCAAACCAGGGAAGATGTGGAGCTTAAAAGGGAACCCGTTGGAATTAGTAAAGTTGACGAATGTTGCAAACAAAGGCAAATACAACAAAACTCTTGCAATGATGAACTCAAAGCCTCACGACAACAGGCGTACAGAGAAAGAGCTCAATGTATTGGGGACTATGAACAACACTTGTTTGAAACACCCGTAAGTAAAGATGGTTTGAATCTATCTTCTTATTTCTATAAGGGTTTGGTCTGTTACGTCCCTTTTTCTCTTGACCTACTGAACCGATTTTTAAGATTAAGGTGTCATTTTAAAGCTTAGGTTATACCGCAGTGACGAATCGTAATTAAAAAGGTCATATTGTTTCAGGCTTCGCTTCACTCGCCTTTGATTTATTTCTAGATGGCGCTTTAAAATGTTGACCAACTTTTATTGTAAGTTCTTTAATGTGAATTGTAATTTAACAGCTGATTATACCTTCAGATGAATTTTAAAAGCCAGATTATTGTAAACAAAAATAGATCTCTGTCACTTCATAATCAACATTCATGTGCTGTAGGCGAGTTTCACTCATACAGAATCATAAAATGCGCAATTTGCGCACGGGCCACCTCGTTTATTTATAAAAGTGTAGTTCTTACTCTAATAAGAGGATTTAGTAAGTTAAACAAATTGATTTCATAAGATATTTAAGCATAAAACATGAGTGATAACATTCTCCTCTTTATTTTTCAGGATGAAGACATTTGTGAAAAGGGTCCAAGAGATCCATATCATATCCCTGGGTAAGAGTTTGAGTCTATTTACCTGATGATAACTAATCTTTGTGATCTTCTTGAGGTTACGCAATTGTCTAAAAGTTGTTGTGGTGGTTTGTCAATGAAATTTTTGGTGGGAGTTGAGGGTTTTAAGATTTAGAAATTGTTGATCTCTTAAAGGTATCCACATTAAACCTACTGACCACTTCAGTACCTTCACTTTGACAGTTGCCACCCTTCCAACAGGAATTAGATCAATCCCTCACAAAACTGAATCTCAATTGGTAACCACCTGTCATCACGGCGCTAATTTGTATTGAGAGACACTTTCAAAATCTATACCGTAATAATAACGTTAGTAACATTGGCTATTAGTTAAACACCAAATAATCTTAATCAATGACATTAATGATCAATCAATGACAAATAAATGACAATGTAACATTTTGTAGAAAAAAATTAAGTCTAGAGAGTTTACTTTTTGCATGAGTTACCGACAAACCAAAATGCCCAGTATTTTGCATCATTAAAATGATTCTTAAAATATGTCCATCATTGTGATTTTCGAGGGATTGAATGTTCTCTGGCATGGTACAACTGGGAGACATGAGCAATATCCATTTACTATCTTGGTTCAGTTCCTGGTTCAGTGTCAAATTTTCATCACGTTTGGTACGTTACCATGATACACATGAATCACTAGAAACACCCTAATGCTATGAAGTAATCTATCTTACTAATTCCATAAGGAATTTCTTGTGAGCAGCAAAACTCTTTTATTTATGAACCGATTTTGATGATTGAGGGGTCAAATTAAAGGGTATTCTCTGTAGACGTCATTGAATAATTTTTGTCGCCCTCAGTTCAATGTGCTTTGCCCCATTGGACTTTAAAATTTCTATGTATTTTAAATATAAGAAAAAATTTAGTAAGTTTAACTGTAACATATGATTCATTTCATGAAAACAAACAGCTGTCTTCATAAAAACAACCCGTCTCCCTTCTGTCATTTTAATTTATTTAGTTTTGTTGTTTACAATAGAACCCTTCTGCCTAGCGCTCAGACTGGAGCTGTATTCATCGAGTATCGACTGGCAACGACTCGTCTTCTTCTATGGAGAGAGGCGTATGAAAGTCTATTCACGGTTGATTACTATTACAAAATCTACTGTGCAAACATATTAATTTGTAATTAACACTAAAACAACATAAAAACTACAAAGAAAAATAGTTGTATATAGAGCAGAGCTTCAGCGGTATTGGCTTGCATAAATTTTCTATGGCCAATATATCCAGACTGACAAGTTATTGAGATCTGAGTTTGCAAGGCTCTACGTTGTCTCACCAGCATAGGGGAAACGGACACTGTGCCAGCTCATCGTTATTGGTTGGGGTCATAAAAATGTCAAATCCATCTCGCAGCTACTGAGCCAGTTGCCAGGTAGACCCGCGTTGGGGATGGGGGAGAGAGAGGACGACGCTGGGAGAGGGGCCGGATAGCACAGTGTAATGCATTTCTTAGAAGTACCCCGTGCCCGTGACTAAACAATTTAAGGGAAGTTGACACGGATATGAGTCACGGAACCCGGGACTGAGGTTTTGTGAATATTAGAGATTTGCAAGGATATTCATCATACCCTTTTCACCTTTTATGCGACTTTATCCGGACAGGAAGTTGAATCTAAACTTTCTTAAATGTTATAGTGTGTTAAATGTACGAGTATCAATCACAACCCAATATAGTTGCATATTTTATGGTACGGTGGGTGATTTAGTGCGTTGCCAAAAACATAATGAAATTTTTTAACATGAAACTTTTCTTCATATACAAAAGGTTGGTTATGTGCTATTTATTTTCATTTGAAAGTTTTTTTAATAGGCCTAGACTCGTAATTAAAAACTGAGCACCAAGCGGCAACTAGAAGCTCAAATATAGCCAATGTGCTCGACTGGGCAACGCATTGTCGAAAATTCTTTGAACCAGATCTAGGCTGAGGGGTAGCTTTCTCCCGCCCCTCCTTCCCCTCCGACCATCCGCACTCTCTCGAAAGCTGGCACAGTAGCCGCACCACTAGGGTCCATAAATTCACCCTCGTCAAAGTTTTTATAGAAGCTGGCACACACTCCTACAGCCCCAGCATAGGATGTTATCAGTCTAGCACAACTTAAAACTTCCGATGTATTGTAGTTGTCTAATTTTCTGCATTTTCAGCTACGCTGGCCATGTCCCGACATTACAAGCTCGTTCGGGTCACACTTACGGACAGGATACTCATGAGGTGCTCGCTTCTCAAAACGGCCATCCTGCTGCCTCATACAGCAAGGTAAGCAAGCAGTACCTCACACTAATCAACAGTTTAACTACAACTTAGTTTTTGCAATTAGTATTATATAAAAAAGGAAACTCTTAAAAGGTATCCTCATAATATGGATGGCACAATCTCGTTTATCTGAACTGAACAAGGTAATGTGGTTGATTGCCGGGCTGGATGTACAAATTTTCGGCTGTAAGTCTTTGTTAATTTTTGAACAAACCAATGGTTATATGCACTAATACCAATGAGATTTTCTTTTAATCTAATAATAAAACATAATTAATGAGAGGAATTGTTATAAAATAAGTTTTTTCTTGTATTGTTATTGTTACTTGTTACATCATTGTTGACTTGAGCTATCCTGGAAACCAGTTTGTAACTGAGGAACGCTTCATAATGTTTTATTTGGTTATTTTATATACACCATGGAAATGAGGATGAAGGTTTGCCGCCATACGAGTGTTGTAAGCAAATATAAGTTACACTCTTAAAATTTACAAAGTTTTATCAAGTTATGTAAAAAAATAAGTTAGATAGAGGGATTTGTTGATTTCCCATAAAAATAACATGGAATAAAATATTTACAGATTTTCTGCCTAGTCTGTTCAGCCAGGTTAAAAATTCAAAATATAAAATTGTTTTTTTTCAAAGTATTTTAAATGGTTTAAGTTAAAAATTCCCGGGGGACCGAGCTTATGCACGGTTAAGTTACCATACTTTCATTTTTCACACAAAGCTCGTTTAAGACTTGACCATCTTCTTTTTAAGACAAGCTCGTTTGCTTTGTTTACTCGCCGGGTTGAAGGGCGCTGCAATTTGGTATAATTTTCCAAAACCACAGGTTAAAGATGTAACAAATTGGTTTATATCTACAGTTATCAGCTGAGATTTGTTCAATTTTAAAAATCTCCATAATAATAACATGGGAGCTTTGAAGGGCCCTAGCGCGAAAACCAGTGTTGGGGAGTAGCGCGCTACATGTAGCGCGCTACTGTAGCGCCGCTACGTTTTTAGTAGCAAGAATCAAGAGTTTTATTGTCATTGACCTCATTTACAAGGAATAGACATAGTCAAATGCTTAACCTAAATTACAGACTTAAATACATATTTACAATAAATGTACAAATAATATTTAAAAAAATCAGTTGCTAATTCACTGAAATGTAATGCTGACATCAGTTTCTAAAAATTCCCTGATATCATAGAATGGATTATTTGTCAGCCAATCCTTCAATACTCGTTTAAACTCATTAAAAGAAACCGTCCTAGCTGATAAAGGTAATTTATTAAAAAAATGAATACAATTTAACTTGTGACAATTTCCAATTTTACTTAGTCTATGAGCAGGGATCTCAAGTTTAAGTTTACCTCTGGTCTCATAGGAATGCATATCTTGCCTAATACTAAAGTTTTGGAGATTTGATTTTGTGTATAATAATATATGACTAATATACAAATTCACAACTGTCATGATTTGTAATCTGACAAAGAGGGGTCGACAGTGCTCCACAGGGCCCACCCCACAGATAGTAGGAATCACTTTTTTTTGCAAAATTAAAATTTTTTTAACATAAGAAGAATGTCCCCAAAATATAAGACCATAAGATATATGTGACTGAAAAAATGCAAAATATGTCATTCTTAAATATTCATCAGTTACAAAATATTTCAATTTCCAAATTAAATAATTGACTCGAGAAATTTTTTTACATGTATATTCAATCTGTTCCTGCCAGTTGAGTTTGGAATCTAAATGAAAGCCCAGGTATTTTACAGATTTTTTTTCAATATCATTTGAAAGGCCAATGAGAATGTTTTGAGTTTTATCCTGATTGCATTTAAGCTTGTTGGCTGAAAACCACAATGATGTTGAGTCAGAAGCTTCTTTTGCAACTGTACTGAGTGCAAAAATATCTTTGTGAGACGCAAGTAACGTAGTATCATCTGCATATAATACAGAATCAACCCCAATATTACTAGGCAGGTCATTAATTGAAATTAGAAAAAGAAACGGTCCAAGAACCGAGCCCTGTGGAACTCCCGCTTCAACCCCCCTCAAACCAGAAGTCCTCCCACCAACAGAAACATACTGTTTTCTATTTGTCAAATATGATTTGATAATTTTCAACTGTGAATTTTTAATGCCATAAAATTCAAGTTTTTTAAGTAAGATATCAAAGGGGACGCAATCGAAAGCCTTAGTCAAATCAAATAATGTAAGAGAAACAGTCTCTTTTTGTTCCAAAGAATTTAAAGACTTATTTACAATATAAAGAGCAGCTAAAACTGTTGATTTTCCCTCACGAAACCCAAATTGAGAATTAGTCAACAAGTTATTGTTTTCAAAATATTGACTAAGTTGCTTAAATATAAGAGATTCATAAATTTTAGAAAAAATTGGAACCACCGATATAGGTCAATAATTTTGAGGAGCAAGTTTATCGCCTTTCTTAAACACAGGTACTACCTTAGAAATTTTTAAAAAATCTGAAAAATAACCAGATTGTAAGGATTTGTTGATACAGAATGCCAAAGGTCTGCTAATTAAGTGTATTGTCTGTTTGAGAAGATAATTTGAGATAAAATAAAAGTCCATTGTTTTAGAGTTAGAGAAGTTGGATACTATTTTTTCAATATCTGCATGTGATATCTCTTTCCAGTGAAAGTTTAGATTTTTATCTGACATACCAAGAAACTCAAATGCAGATTTATTTGTGGGCGAAATACCATCCATTAACTCCTTTACTGAATCAATGAAATAGTTATTAATATTGTCAGCATCCAAATCTACAGATTTAGATTGCATTGGTGAGTTTTCATGGGTGATGACTTCCCAAGCAGCCTTACATCTGTTGGGGGCCCTTTCTATATGCTCCTTAAAAGCTTTTTTCTTAGCTAATTTAAGTTCTGAGTTATATATTTTCTTACTATTAAGATAGGCCAAATATGCATCATGTGAGTTTCCAGATTGAGTACCAGTAAGATGTTTGTATACAGTGTAGTGTCAGTGTAGCTCCACTACTTTTGATAATAAGTAGCTTGTAGCTGTAGCGAGCTACATTTTTAGAGTAGTTGTAGCGGATTATTTAGCTACTTTACTCGCTACTTTGTTTTCAATAAAACATAATAATTGTGTTTACATTTCACCATTCATGGCTTCCAAATAAACACAAACGAGAGGTTAGTCAGCTGTTATGTTTTTCGCTCGTTGGAATTCAACATTTCTTTAAATCCATAGCCAGACGTTCCGATCAAGTACCATAACCACAAAATGACAATCGCCACTCGCCAGTCTTGTTCTCTTTGTGTTCGCTGACCACTAGATGCGCTAGTAGCGAGTATTCTGCTACTATCATGTGCACACCGCCAGGATCGCTCAGGTCAGGAATTAAGGAAAGGAATGTTTACAAAAATGAGAAACAACGCGACGTCAACGAGTTCAAATAAATAGCCAATTTTTACTACTGGCATAACGACTCAACAACATAACCTCAACCACTTTGATTGACGTTAGATGTTGATGTGAACGTTTACGGTACTGTACCGTATCAGGGTACGGTAACTTAATAAATATTGTTGTTTACGTCTTTCATGTAAGTCTTTTTATTCGACAGTTAATATTTTTATACCTCTATTCTGTTCACATTATCTAGGCTCCATAAGAGTCACAAATTATTATATTAAAATTAAAATATGTCTAAACAAAATACCAACAAAAAAATTATAGGCGTATATTAAAAAACTTAATTTTACTTTTAAGTGGGAAAATTGGGTGATTATACATCACAAGAGAAAAACAGGACCAGATTGCGAAAGTAGCTTAAATTGTAGCGAGCTACTTTTTAATTGTAGCTGTAGCTGTAGCTAGCTACTTTTTTGAAAATGCAGCTGTAGCTGTAGCTAAGCTACTTTTTTGAAAAAGTAGCTGTAGCTGTAGCTAGCTACTTTTAAAAAGTAGCTTCCCCAACACTGGCGAAAACCGGATTTTTCCCAGACATGGGACCAGCTCCAATCAATTCCTGGTGGCCAAAACCCCCATAATCAACCAAAAAACAAAAAGTCCTTGGAGAGAAAAAAAATTTTGCCCTTACAAACATTGCTTGTTTTAGAGTATAGTACCAGAGGGACCGAGCTTAAGCTCGGTAAAATTATTACTTTCGTTCTTACTCAAAGCTCGTTCGCTCTGCTCACTCGCCCTATTCTTTTTTAAGATGACCTCGTTCGCTTCGCTCACTCACCCACCAGGCCAAAGGGTGCTGCACTTTGGTATAATTTTCCTAAACTACAGATGTAACACATTGGTTTATATCTACTGTTATCAGCTGATTTTTGTTCAATTAAAAATCTCCATAAGGATAACATGGAAACTTTGAAGGGCTCTAGAACGAAAACCGGATTTTCCCAGCTATGGGACCAGCTTCAATCGATTTCTTTTGGCCAAACCCCCCATATTCAATCAAAAAATTAAAAATCCTTGGAGCGAAAAAAAACTTTACCTGTACAAACAGAGCTTGTTTTAGAATATAAGATAAGATATATAATAAGAATAAGATAAGATAGTTTAATTTAGAAAATTATTGTCCAGAATGCCAAAAACCCATTTTTTAACCTTGTGGAACCCCATAAAACCTCATTACCATGGTCCGTGATCACGCTGGCTTTTGTACTTAAACTGATGAATGCTGTTCCACACTTCTGTACCAAGTTATATAAAAATCGAAGGTTCCGTTTGAGAGTTATGGTGTTAACGGACACATGATAAATAAATTATATGAAATATGCATAAAACATATGAAAATTTGAATTAATGTTGTTTTTGACTTCTAGGGACCTTAAAACAAAATAGGGAAATTCACTAATATTAATATTTTACTGTAAAAAATCTAGATTATCAGTTTGGATGAAGTGGATTTCACATGTCACTATGAGAATAGTTAAAACAAATTACTAGGTTGGGTTTACTCCTTTTTTCTTTTTTTTAATTACATCAGGTTATGTGAAATACTTCATCACCGATAAATTACGGTACTTTATGTTCATGTCAATAAAGAGTATTTTATACAAGAGCTAGAAATAAAATCTTATATTGCTGCCAGCATTGCCAAACAGTGCAGTCAAGAGATTGACCTCGTACTAAATGAAGACAAGACTCAACAACTCTTCTTTGATCCACAAAGAAGGACTGTTCATGCATTACCAGACGTTAGCATCTCAAGAGGCGAAATACCTTTTGATAACCACTGATAGTGACCTCAACTGGAAACCACTCTGTAAGAAACTTAGCACTGCTCTTTATGTCATCAAGCGCCTAAAACACATCAGTAACGCAGAAACCTCAAGGACTGCTTACTTTTCTTTATTTGAGGGGCAAATGCATTACGGACTGATTGTATGAAGCTATCATCCTAGGGAAACCTTCAGAGGATATTACATCTTCAGAAAAAGGCAGTCATAATCATGGCTGGACTGGCATTTTGTGAATCATGCTGGGGGGAGTTCAAAAGGCTGAAACCACAGACAGTAGCTAACCTATACATTGGCGTGGTACCCACGTTGTTAACAAAAGACCCATAAACTTCTCAGAGGTCCATCACTATGACATAAGAAACCAAATCAACTACATACTCCTGGCGCATCATCTGTCGGCCCATGAGAAAAAATCCAGCTAAATTGGAAAAAACTCTTCCACACCCTTCCACCTGCATGTTAGAACAAAAAATAAATAAATAATAAAAAAAAAATAAAAATAACCGAACTTCAAAGGAGCTTGTCTTGACTGGCTATTGAAAAAAGAATTTTACTCTGTTGAAGAATGCCTGGAGGGACGAGGCCAACCTCATCACTGATGAAGAAAAAATAATGACGCCATGACTGTACTTAATGTTTATGACAATAAAAGAGTATTTTGTCGTGTCTTTACTTGACTTCTAATTGCACCTTCCTTAGGAATACATAAAAAAGAGAAGCTGTTACTCATTATTAATTGTTGGAATCCTCCTTATAACATGGAGTGGAAAATTCATCCGTTGATTCTTTTCAACCCAAAAAACTAAATAAAAATAGAGTAAATCCTCATCTGACGTTTAAACTCTGCCTCCCTCTTATTTTAGTAAACAAAACCACATGTATTTAATTCTGTTCTAGGGGAGCCATACCTGCCCCGAGCCAATGCATGAGCCTTATCGTATTCCAGGGTGAGTAACTAAATTCTAGTCAACAGATTATTTATTACGTTCACTGTACCTTAAATAGTGAAACCTAATTTGATTGAACATTTGTCAAAAAAATACTGCACTCAAAAAGTTGAACAATGAATTCCAACAAAGTTAGTCAGATATACAGTGTTTTTTTTTTTGCAATTTAATTTATTCAAAAACTAAAATAAATATTACTGTTCGTTTGTTGGAAACATCCATCAACGTTGGGGGAGAAAAATTTATAATGAAAATTTCATCCCCTCATCAACCCCCTTCTCACCCCAATCCCTAACAAAAATATTTCAGATATGAACCCCCAATTTTTTAGTTCGGATAGGCAAGAACAGGCCATAGTTCAAGAAATTCTGCTATGCTGTAAAAAGTAGGCCTACTACGTTTACGTTTAGCCTACTAAGTAGGCCTACTACTGTTGTTTCAACAATCTCTAAGGAAAATTAGATACAAATTTTTGTAAAATAAATTTTAAAATTACTTTTCGATCTTGAATGTCTTATTCCTACACATTTTACTCATTGGCTTGTTTAGACTCCCATGTAGAACATTTACTATGCTGACTGGTTATATTGAATTCATTTGCTCCTTGACAATAAATTTGAAGTTTCAACTATTTTTTTCAGGTATACAGGTCACGTCCCTGGCCTAAAGAGCATGGTGGGAGGCACGTACGGAGGTGATACGCACAAATTGCTATACCATGTGGAGAGCTATCCTAACCGTCAGGTATACTTTTATAATGAGAATTTTTTATAATTTTATTTGTTTTATAGTTTTAGCAAGCAAAACTAATGATTGTCTTGATTTCTCTGACAAATTGTATGTATAGATTCCGGTAATTTGTAGTAATTCTAGTAAGTCTGTTTCAATGTTTGAATTTAGGGATTGCAGTGAGTTCAATATTTTTAGAGTTAAGATATAAATTAACAGTTAATTACTGGAAAGATTTTTACATTACTGACTCAATCAATGATATGTACAATATTTTTATTGATACATTTGCCTTTTATATGAATATTTCTAGTCCTATCAAGAAAATTGTTAATAAAAACTCAAATAGGGATAGGCCTAAGTGGTTAAATGATGATGAGGGTTTTAGTCTTAAATCAAGAGTTCTTGAATCCTACTCATTGTGTAAGGATGACAAAAGTGAATTAAACAAGCTGAAGTATAATACATTTAAAAAGATTTCTCATTGCAAATTCTGAATTTATCAATACCTAGTGAAATAAAACCGTCAAAGAATCCTTCTTCTTATTAATGAATCCAGAAACAAGAACAAGTCAAGTCGGACAAAAATTTTTTTTTTAAGTGTAGGTAACAGAGTAGAAACTGATCCAGTCAAGATTTGTAATGTCTTTAATGACACTTTTCTTCCAAACATCAAGAAAACCAACCGATCTGTCAAGTTTTGTGTATTGTAGATTTAAGTGATAGCTCTGGTGTTTCATTCTCTGGCTTTAAGTCTCTGAGTATAAATTAATTAAGTCAAATAGTTAAGGAATTACCCTGTAAAAAGTCTTGTGGACACGATGGAATTTCAATGGATTTACTAAACAATTGTTACACTGCGATTGATGTTCCGCTTCTCCATTTGGTTAATTTCTCTTTCATGTCTGGGGTGTTTCCCACCAGTGCATAGTTGTCAATCATTAAATCCTTTTTTAAGAAGGATGACCCACAGAACCCCGAGAACTATCGTCAAATTGCGCTGCTGCCCTCCATTTCCAAAGTCTTAGAAAAATCTGTCTGCCACCAACTTCTTGACTTCATTTATTCCCACAACCTCTTCTTTGAAGTTCAGTTCAGATACCAGCAATTTAAGTCTCCAACTCTAGCACTCATCAACTTCATCAATAAATGTATGAATGGGTACAATCAATGAATGTATAAAATGTACGCCTTGGAGGGGGGTGAGGTGGCCATTGGTTGCTTCAGCGATCTCTCCAAGGCTTTCGATTGTGTCAACCACTCAATCTTAATCCAGAAACTATCTTCCAGTGGCACAGTTTTAAAATGGCTCATCTCATATCTTTCTGAAAAACAACAACGGACCATGGTTGACTTCTCGTATCCTGGCAGGCAATAGTAAAAAATCCTATCTTTCTGACACCTCCATAAGTCTGACTGGAGTCCCGCAAGGGTCAGTCCTTGGCCCATTTCTGTTCATCATCTATATCAATTATATAGATCTGCATATTTCTAGAAATTCCCTTACAATTTTTGATGACGACACTTGCATTTTCAACAAAAACAAAAATCTCTAAGACCTAAAACTCAAAACCTTTACTATCATCAATTCAATGTCTCAATATTTCTCTGACATTAATCTTAATATTAATAAAAAAAACTAATTTAGTCTTTTTCTCAACAGAACAAAAGCAAAGAGCACTCATCAACTCTGGTGCTAATATTTATTCTGTTTGCCTTGGTAATGATTTCATTCAGCAGTCTTTCACTGCCAATTACCTGGGAGTTCGTTTGGGTGGTAGTTTCTCTTGGGACAGTCATATCGATAAACTTTCTGCCATCTTGCCCAGTAAAAATTTTGTTCTTAGGAACATTTATGTATTCAACAATATTCAATTGTCAAAAATTGCATATTTTAGTTTAATAGAAACCCACATTTGTTACTCAATCATGCTTTGGGGACTTTCAAGTAAAAATAATTAAAAACGATTTTTATCATCTAAAAGAGATTAGTCTGCAGTATACTATGACTCAAACCCACAGACTCTTGTTATGATTACTTTTTAGCTTTAGGTATTATGACCGTTCCATCATTGTACATGTATGAAGTAAATTCATACGTTGTAAGTTTTAAGCTTTACCAGCACACGCTCATTCTTTCAACACAAGGAACAGCCATCTGAATCCTTCAGTTCAACATGTGTAAATTGAAAATCTGAAATTGGAAGCCTGAATATATTGGTCTAAAATTTTCTCAAACTTTCACACATGATTTGCAGAATTTGGTAGATAGACCCAATAACTTCAAGATCAAACTGAAGAAATATATGATTGCACACAGATTTTACAAAATTCTAAATTTCATTACAAGGTACCCACCATAGTTTTCTTTTCCTATCCATTTAACCTATCTTTTCTTCTCCAAGCCCTAATACTCCCTTGATATGACTCGGAGTCGAAGAATATAAGACTGGTCTTATGCCCAATAAAGAGGGTCTACAAGACGACATCGTAGGTTTAGGTATAGGACAAACCTTAATTTCATACACACCTCGCTTTTCAAAATTTATCAGAACACATTGGACTTAGTACTGCACTTTGTTACAAAATATACTTTAAATCAATAAAAGCTTACTCATTAATAGTGTGTATCAAGGAATCTAAAATAAATAAAGAGAAGGTAGGGGTCAAGACATTCAACGCCATCTATGCACCAGGTGTTCTTTTGCACCTATGACATCGCCATTTACTATTACTGGAAATGATAATGATGACATCATAGGTGCAAAAGAACACCTGGTGCATAGAGGGCATTGCATGTCTTGACCCCTACCTTGTCTTTCTTTATTTTATTTTAGATTCCTTGGTGTGTATAATCCAATGTTTCTAGCGGTCTGAAAATTTCTGAAAGGCTGGAATTATTATAGAAATTTGGTGAAAGGTCTGAAAAAACTAAAAATGAAATTCAATTGCAGGATTAGAAAAATGTCAAATAATTTTAAAAATCTTAAAATTTCATGAAAATTTCAAAAACACCATTAAATGTAGGGTGTCCCAGAAGAAATTTTAAAGTTGGCCGCCATATTGGAAAAATGACACTAAATTTTGAAAAGTGAAATACATACCTAAAAACTATAAAAAGTAAAGCGGATCCCTCATGAGAACTATACTGTCAGATATAGAATAAAAAGTTAGCCATTGGAAGAAACTGACCCGGTATCAAGAAACACTCACAAAATATACAGACTATAATTTTTAGTAAGAATTCAAATTATTATTGCAGTAATGTGGAACATTGCAAAAACTATTAAGTATGACCTCCTTGTTAGCAGCAAAAACTTATTTAAAAACTATTTTTCCAAGAGTAACTAATATTTCATATCAAAAGTTGTAAATTAAATTTTGCTGATGTGATGTTTGTATCACTCAAAACTACTTTTATAGCCTATGTGCAAAAGATTTCTCTATAAAATTTGTTCAAGCAACTACTTGAGGGAAAAGGAAAATTGTAATAGCCTAAATGTAAGAAAATTAAAGGAACAAAAAGTATTACACAGTCTGTGGGACTCGAACCTATGTGAGTCTGTGAGTCTGATTTCCAGTCAGATACCTTAGCCACCGGCCACAACTGCCACTGAAAGAGAAACTGTGAAAGCAGCTATTTGTAAGCACTGAGTTTGCAATGCCAAAGTCCAATTATGGTGTAATGTATTTTATGTCTTCCCTTATATATTGAAAAACACACATCAAATGTACAGAATATTTTTAGTAAGAATTCAAATTAGTTTCCATAATGTAGAATGTTAAAAAAGTTATTAATGACCATGACCCAGTGGTGGCTCTCCCATAAGGACATTCGGATGCCCCCCCCCAGACAAAATTAATAAATAATTAACATAAATATCTTAAAATTGTTATTATCATGTGTAAATTTAATAGAACGGCAATTGAATAGGTCATAAGCGGCACATAGAAACAGATTACATCATAATAAATCCAAAACTATTGATGATTGAGTCTCTAATTCTATCACATCTTGCCTGCGCTAGAGGGCGTTTTAGAAATCAACGCGGTTTCTATGCGATTCATTGCCATTTAAAAAGGATAATGCTGATTGGTTTAATAGCAACATTTGGCTAGAATCATTTTGCAAAATGTTATAGTTTTGATTTTTGTAAACAAATGTGCTTATTTTGACATTTAAGAGGTAGAAAGAGAGGTAAAAAAATCCAAGAGAGCCAAAAAATGTCTAAAAATATACTGATTACATTAACATAAACCATTCAACATAGGACCCTTCTCACCCCCCCAAGGGGTAGGAGGGGGGAAAAGTTAGGGTAAAATATGAATTTTGCAAACACCCGCATAATGGAAGAGGGAAAACCCGTAATTAGCCTTAAATATCAATATTTAATATTTTAACTACGTATCACACTCTTAGCCACCCCTGTTTTTAGGGGTGGGGGTAAAATTAGGGGTAAAAATGATGTTTTTTGTTTCTTAAGTCTGAAAACATTACATAAATAGCCTGAAATATGTGTAGAGTATGTATTTAATATTATTCCTTATGTATTCAACCCTTATTGTCCCCCTCCTTGCCTATGGGGGCGGTAGTGAGTGAAAATACGGAAATGTTCCCAAATTTTTAGACTGAGTTATAAAAAAATTCTAAGATAGCCAAAAAATTTCTAAAAATATATAGATTGCAATAACATAAAGCATTCAACCTCCATTCACCCTCATAAGGGGTGGGAGGGGTGCAAAGTTTGGACAAATTGTGAAAAATAACCACCTCTGCATCCCTTGACTTAGGTGGCCTGGGTACTTCCGGTGATAATAAATATCTTAAAATTTTTATTATCATGTGTAAATTTAACAGAACGGCAATTGAATAGGTCATAAGCTGCAGATAGAAACAGATTGTATCATAATAAATCCAAAACTATTGATGATTGAGTCTCTAATTCTATCACATCTGGCCTGCGCTAGAGGGCGTTTTAGAAATCAACACGGTTTCTATGCGATTCTTTGCCATTTAAAAAAAAGATAATGCTTATTGGTTTAATAGCAACATTTGGCTAGAATCATTTTGCAGAATGTTATAGTTTTTATTTTTGTAAACAAATGTGCTTATTTTGACATTTAAGAGGTAGAAAGAGCACTTCCCGTCACAATTAGGAAAAGTAATCCTAGCATTAGCGCTTTATTTTCCTCTAAGGCTTTCGAGGGCAAAACTACAATTTTTTTTACATGGGATATCCCTACTTATTAGGTTTGGTATATATTGGTGCCAACTTTCAATGTCAACTCGTCCTGAGTTATTAGCATCTTGAAGTGCTTTGATTCGTTTGTTTTGTGTGCGTTAAGTATAGTTTTGTTTGTGTTAATTTATAATAAATGGATTGTGTATGTGTGTGGAGTTTGCAGGCCCAACAAAAATCACAAGTTTAACTATATCTGGTTGTCTTAAAGATCAGTTCTATATACAAGGATGAAATGTAGGCCATAGTTTCCTACACAACAACCCAGGGTAGGCCTAGGTCTTTAAACAAAAAGTTCATCCACCGTCCATACCCACCAGCAGCCACTGGTATGACCCTTTAGCTTTGCTGCAAAAATCAATTTTAAACTATCTTTCTAAAAATCTATCTAAAACATATTTCTGGTTATATAAATGGTATAAGTGGTATAAATGGCATAATGGACAAAAAAGCCATATCGTATTAATTTATCACTGAAAATTTACAACTTCCCAGAGAGAAAAATAAGTCAGTATTCTTTTAAATCTTTTAAAAACAAATTTTACTCATGGTTATTAAAGAATCCTTTTTATAAGCTTGAAGACTTTTTCAAAGTTAAATATCTGGATTTTTAATTTTGAATTTACTTATTTACCCATTTATTTATTTTTATTTTACTTGACTTGACTTTTAACAAATAGAGTTTTTAATTTTTATATTACCCACAATAAATTTATTTTGTGACTATTATTGTAATGATGACTTTGTCAATGATGTGTATTTACATTCTTGTAACAAATAAAGTATATTATTATTACATTAAATTTTTGCTATTAAGGTTTTATAACTAAAAATTACTTTACTACATAAAACATTCAATATGTGATTATTTCTTTATTGGTTATGATTACTGTACTGTGCTTTATGCAATTACTGTGTGTAAGAAATCATACAATAAGATGATTGAAGGAGCAAAAAGTATATCGCAGTCGGTAGGACTCGAACCTACGCTCCCAGAGGGAATCTGATTTCTAGTCAGACGCCTTAACCACTCGGCCACGACTGCTGCTGGAAGAGGAAGTGTGAAAGGAGCTATTTATAAACACTATGAGTTTAAAAACAAACTGTAAAGCCCAATTAATTCGGGTTTGATAAAATATCCAAAGTCTTCCCTTGTATATACAAAAACACACATTAAAATATAAAGACTAAATTTTTATCCTTGATTGTTTCCAAGCAAGAGTGGTTTTATAAACAAGTTCAGAGATAAATTGTTCAAACCCATCAGTTTGATGGGTGTTCCAAAAATTGTTATGTTAAATTGGTTGAAAATGAAAAATAAACTTTTCTTATGGATATTTAACATGAGGAAAAAAGTAAACTTTTTCAATCCTATGGACAGTTTGTCTGAGACATTCTGCTAAACTTTTCTATATTTTCAGGTTTTATTTACTTAACGCTTACTTATATTACAAAAATTTTAACTTTTAAACCCTTACAATGAATTTATTTTATGACCTTTCAATCAGCTGATGGTAAACACAAAAGGTATTTGTCTAAATATAATAGAAGGGCAAAAGTAAATGAAAATAAAACAAAATAAATGGTCAAGAAGGATTTGGTTTATTAAGGCCAGTACCTAAAAACGTATGTATATAAACGTAGGCCTACATATTAATTATCTAAAGCAGCTGATGAATTGGAAGGAAATAGCAATTTAAAAAAGTACATTTTACTAAACATGTTTCATACCATCTGCCTAATGCTCCACTCACCATGACTGCTGGAGCTGTATCCGTCAAGTATCGACTGGCAACGACTTGTATTAATAATGTCGATAAAATAAAAAGCAATTAATTTGTCATGTAGATTGCCCTGTGTTTTAAAATTTTTCTTTCTTTTCAGGAAAACCTTAGTTTGTATCGTCCACACCAAGGGAATTATAATGGGTAAGGATAGCTCTTGAAAACAGAATTCTTCTAGAGGTATTATCTACAGTGTGGTCGTATTTAATTGTGATTATTTGTTTAAATATATTATTCATTGACCTATGACTGTGGTGTTTAATTTTCTTTCAAAATTTCACATAACAGCTTTCAGTTGAGGTCTTATTAAATAAAACTATAAGAAAAACTTACTAAAAAAAGAAGTAGAGAGATATTAAAATTTCTGTTTTAAACAAATTTTCAATATTTTTTAATGAGCTCCCTCCCAAAATAAATATTAAAAAAAATCCTTCCTCTAAAAACCGTGTGATTGTTATAATGACTTATGCTTAAAAGTAAAATATGAATACATCCTACTCAAACTTCAACTTGGATAAAAAAATCTGTCAATTTTGTTTCTCATTTAAAAACTAATAGGTTCTGTAAGACCAAAAGTGAAGTTTTTCATCCTTTTTGGAACGTCTAAAATTAATACTGTATTCTAAATTCTGTGCACACTTTGACATTCATGGGGGAAAACATTCCTCAGCTAAAACCACACTACTGTATCTTATCAACAACATATTTTATTGTTGATTGTAAGATTTCAATCAATTCAACTTCAAGCCTTTGTCTAGTTGACTTTACAACCTAACAAAAGGAAAAATAACAATTAATAAATAATGATGGGATTAGCTCGTTAGTTGTTAGAAAATTGTGATTTTAAGTTATTTTGACATACACTTGTTTTTATATCAGTAATTTTACTTAGTGCACGAACACACAGAGAACGTGACACGATGCGACGCGATTGAATCAAATCCATGTAATCAGGTGAGCCAAACACACTAGCAGCGAAGCGGCGCGACCCGACGGATTACATGGATTTCATTTAATCGCATCATGTCGCGTCGCATCGCTTTCCGTGTGTTCGTGCACAACTTAGAATATAATGATTGTATTACAGTTATGGCAATGGTTGTATATTTTGTAGCTATAGTGTATGGTTGTATAGCTACTGGGCATGTTGCCAAACATAGTACATACTGACCTTGATCCAATATTGTGTAGGTTGCCTTCTATAGTATGCCATAGTTTCAATAAATAAATAAATAAATAAATAAATATATATATATATAATTATTAAAAGAATAAAAATTCCAAAGTACCCTTTAAATTTCATTTTAATTCACACAACGCGTTTCGGCATTTATGCTATATATATATATATATATATATATATATATATATATATATATATATATATATATATATATATATCATATATTATATATATTAAATATATATATATATATATGTATATATATATACACACCGTGTTTTGATTATATTGTGTAGATATGGATTTGTGACAAGTTAATAAAAGAAGACAAAAAGTCCAAAGTGAATCATATAAAAGTTATGTTAGGTATCTTGGAAAAAATAATTTTAAGAATCTTTTTCTAAGCCAAACAACTTATTATGATCCAGTAATGTGTGAATAGATTGATTCATAAAGCGCTCTAAAAGGCGAAACTCCAAATAATCTTATAATACTCCCAGCAAAGTAAAATTTTGGTGAAAATAAATGTTTGTGTTACACAGGAATGGGGGCACTGAAAACCTGTCTTTCAGTGGTCTATCAAATGGCAATAGCAATGATTCATACCAAAGACCAAAGTAAGTGTCCTTAAATAATTGTTTAAGATTTATTTTTATATTATTTTAATGTGTCGAATATATCTTGGTAATTTAATAGCTATGTGTGCAACTAAAATAAATTTTAAGAATTTGTTTGCACATACCACCTGTATCAAATTAAAAATTCTGTATTTTTATGATTGAAATTTTTAAATACCATGTGTCTCAAAAGTCCCACCCCCCAAATAATAAACTTTTAATGGGTGCAAATAATTGGATTGACTTCTGGGAAAATTACAATGACCAAAGGACGAGTCTTTTAGAATTAAAAAAAAAAAATTCAACCCCTCCCTCCAAAATGGGGTCTTGGGGGGGCAACTCAAAAATTCCAAATACAAACCCCCAATTTTTATGTTATTTTTGGATTGTACATGTGTTTTTGAGACTTTTAATTTGATATATTTTTCTCTAAACTTAACGGTTAGGGAGCTACAGCCAATTGAAGGCCATTTTCAGTCCCTTAAGAATAACATGGGGCAAACTTTAATTGCCTAAATCTAAACTATTTAGTCCAATAAAACAATTCTCAAGTATAAAATTGTCTTAAAATTATGTTTTAAGATATTTTTTCATAATACAAACATAATACAATTGTCCAAGCAGCAGGCTTGGATGAAATCATCCCGGAGTTTATAAAACATTCGGGTAAAAAGGCCAGACAGTGGCTTCTTGCAGTTTTTGACACCATAATGGAAACTGGCGACTTGACTGGTATATTTAGAAAATCCAAAATAATAGCTGTCTTGAAGCCCGGTAAAGATCCAAAACTGCCCGAAAGTTGCCGACCCATAGCAAATCTTAGTGTCTGTTATAAGCTGCTTGAGAGGTTGATATACAACAGAATCCTCCCTGTTCTCGATTCCAGCATCCCTGTCAAACAAGCTGGGTTTAGACCTGGGCGAAACTGTTGTGACCAGGTTCTAGCTCTTACTTCTTTCATCGAGGATGAGTTTGAGCGAAGACTGAAAACCTCCGTTGCTTTCTCAGATCTTACTGCAGCTTATGACACTGTCTGGAGAAAAAGCCTTCTTATTAAATTTTACAACCTGATTCCTTGCTCTTTTCCGTTGTGTCTCCTCAACTCGATGCTCTCTAACAGGATGATTAAAGTATATTTGGGATGCAAGGAATGTATGTTTAGGCAACTAAAGGATGGTCTGCCACAGGGGTCAATGCTTGACCCACTGCTGTTTAATGTGTATACAGCCAACATTCCTGACACTCGTTCCTCAAAGTTCGTTTACGCCAGTGGCGGCTCGCCCATAAGGACTCCCGGACGCCGCCCCTCCTACAGAATTGATTAAAAATCAAAATAAATAAACTAACAAAAATATTATTATGAGAATATTTAACAGAATGACAATTGTGTAGGTCATAAGTTGAAGATAGAAACAGATCGTACCAAAATAAATCCAAAATCGACGACGATTGTGTCTCTAATTCTATCGCGGCCGGCTCGGGCCGGAGCGACGGACGCCGGCTACGGCGTCCTAGCGCTCTTGTAAAATCAAATGGAGACGCTCATACGCGCAGCTCTCTCACACAGGCAAACCCAACGGCTGCTAATGCAACGCTCTGCCCGGCGCCCTAGGCTGCGCGCGCCACTGCTCCAGCCACTGCTACCAACTGAGCAGTGCCAAAAATGTGACTGTCAGTTCCCTCGCGATGCAGTCGTCAGTCTGGGTTCTGTTGTGCGTAATGTTGTACGTGTTGGTGTGCGTTGTGTTGAAATAGTGAATTATATACATTTGTGAGGAAATGTAAATTGGTGAAAGTGAAATGGGTGACGTTGGAGATGAGCAACATTTACACCAGGTAAATCGTATAGTAAGTAATAGAATAAAAACACTGAATATTAGAATTACTTTAAAGAACCTGGGGCTTCTAAGGCCCAATTTAGTTATTAATCAAATGCAAAGTTGAGCAAAAAGAAAAATTGTTTTAATCAAAAGTGTTTTAGAAATTTATATAATTAGGCCAATTGGCTCTGTGGCTGTAAAATTAAAAACTCGTTTTTCTGTAACACTTGCTTGATTATAGGGATTCAGGATCGTGCCTTAACTGTTGGTGGTATATCAGAGATTAACATTTGAGCTAAAAAGTTAAGATACATAAAACGAGTGACAAACACATCTAGGCGTGTATAGAATTTGATGAAGTACTTGGAAAGATCAACATTAGATTTGCGACATTAAATAAAACTATAGGCCTACAAAATGTCTTGAGAGATGCAGATTTTTATTTTTATTTATGTATTCGTAGTCAATGGCAAAATAATCCCACATTGTGATGTATCCTTTACAGTTAATAAAACAATTGGTTGTATTAAGACTTTCAAGTACGATAAAGAATTTAAATATGGAGTACAAAAAATAAGAAACCCCTCTGAACTAGATTAGTCCAATAGTCCAGTCTGTGAACAATAGCGTACATGAACCCAGACGTAAACATGGTTTGAAGACCGGAAATATATTGTCGCAAAGGAAGTGTGTGACATCTTAACATCCGGGGTAGCGGACAGCTTTCAATTCTAAGAACACACCTGTCCGCGGCAAAACTATTTCAGTCTGATTTGTTTCCTCAATTCAAACAAATGTCACGAAAAAGAAGTAGGCCTAAGCATTATACGGATTCATATCAACTGAATAAAATTGACGGAAAACAACTGCTTGTTTTAGGTAAATTTTATTGGCCTAAAAAGTCATCTCTGTTGTACATAACAGATACTCTGCAGTACAACAGATTATCAGTTATGTACAATAGAGCAGTATTGTTTCGTCAGCAATTGTGATTAAGATTTTTAGACTATATTGCAATTTAATTCAACTTTGTGAATTATACCTGTTTGATGGAGTAACTATTATTTATTGACAAAAGACATAACCGTTTTTCTTGAAGCAGACATTACTTATCTTCACTGGCGTAAATATAAGTAAAATAATGATAAGAGCCCCCCCTGCGTCCCTAACCACCGGCCGCCACTGCGTAAACAGATGATATAGCTCTGGCTTATCAGCACCAAGAATTCCAACAAGCTGAAGAAACACTAACAAATGACCTCATGACCCTCGGTGAGTACTTTAAAGCCTGGAAGCTAAATCCAAACTCAACAAAAGCCGAGGTTTCTTGCTTCTACTTGAACAATAGAATGGCCCACCAAAAGCTTAAACTTGTATTTAGTATTTGACGGTGTTGAGCTAAAGCACAACACCCACATTACCTAGGGGTCACTTTAGATCAGTCCCTGACATTCAAAAGCCCACCTACAAAAGACAGCAGCCAAGGTGAGAACCAGGACTAACATTGTCCATCACCTTGCTGGCTCCACATGGGGAGTTAACGCACAAGTTCTGCAAACCACTGCTCTGTCCCTAGTTTACTCAACTGCTGAGTACTGTGCTCTCGTGCGGTTGAAAAGTGTGCATGTCAGAGGTATCAACCCCCTAAAGAGGTGCCCCTAAGAGGTGCCCAGCTAAACAGCGCTATGAGAGCCATTAGTGCGGTACACTCATGGCAACCCTTGTCCCCTGGCTCCCGGTCTTGCTTAATGGGGGGGTGGGACTTTTGGGATACACGATATAGATATTTTAGTTTAGGCTTTTTTAAATAGTCTAAATTTTTAAATATAGACTATTTTTTATGTCTTAGGTTATACCAACGGACAGTAATTATTCATTGCATTCACCTGCTTTCAGAGAACACTATTATAAACCACAATACAAATATCGGATCGCTGATACTTATGCAACCAGAGCTGATTTGACATTGGTCGACCCTTGCGTCAATGAAGAGGGCAAAGTTGTAGTTTCAACACGAGAACTGGATGACACTCAGGTAGGCCTATACATTTAAACAATTTTTATTTATCAATAATAATTTCTAATGTTATTACATCCTTCAATAGTTTAATCCAACAGATAATAACTAGGTAATCATACTAATTTTTTGTGTTTAAAAATGCCTTGAAGCTGAAAAAAATCATTAATGGTATTTCTGATTTTAAGAGTACTAACAGATCTTCCGTAAAATAGTATATTTGTCACCAAGAGAGTAAATTTGGCGTCATTATTTCATAACGTATTGTAAAGCATTATAGTGGCTATTGATAATCATGAATCATATATTGGAAACTCGCTTCTAAGTGCGAGAGGTAAATTGGAAGGGCAATTGAAAAGAATTGCAAGGGTTGCAACAATAACTGTATTACACACATAATACAAAAGGATAAACATACAAATAACTGTGATTAAATAAAGTTCAAAATAGCTGGACACACTTCCCACAGTCTGTTATTCACTTTGAGCAGTTTTACTCATTGTAATTGTACTATGTACAAATTTGAAACCGGACTCAACGCCTTCGACAGGGCAAAGCCCTTGGAAGCGAGTCAAAGGCAGAGGCCGGCTCAAAGGAAGAGCGGAAAGGACCCAAGAAACACTCAAGAGCTGGCCAACAGAATCCATTTTATTTTCATCTGTAAAATTTATTAAACATGGTTTCACAGACATTCACAACAAATACCTTAACTTGATAAATAACCATCTGATATTGTTAAAAATATTTCAAATATTTTGGTTTGGAGTGTTGGCAAACATAATTAAAGATTTGGTTCAACTTAAAATTTAGTAAATGCTGTTTCTCTTTTTTTTCTTTTTTTTTTTTAAATTTAAGGTGGCCACCAATAACCATACTGAACAATAAATAAATAAATAAATAACAACACACATTGACATTACATAAAAGGTACAATAAATAACAATTTAACGATTTACGGAAATGATCGCCTGATAAATAACCTTCCGCAACAGCGGTTAATGAAAAAACTTAGTTAGGCCTGCCAGCCTAGCCTACAGATAGGACACAGCCCTCAAGAAAATCTCTTGAAAAAAATTATTACTATTGAAAATTGAAAAGTTGAAGTTGAAAAGTTGAAGTTAAATTAGTGAAAAGATTTTTAAAATTGGCCAAAAAAAAATAAGTTAAGATGAATTTGTCTCGGCAGTGATTTAAAATGGAAGAACCAATTCCACCCGGTATCCTCCTGCTGAAAAGGGCGGGCTCCTAATTGGATAGAAACCTTACAGACTAAACAAGATCAATTTAACATAATATGAATTTGTACTATTGCAAGAATAAAGTCCTAGTCTGACATGGGCCCAAAACTTCACACCGTTGTTGGTTTGGCAAGATGGTAAGTCCAGGTGGAATCACTGCACTGAGATGGTGGATGGCACGCAATAGTAATGGTTAACACTGACCTCAGCCGTAGAAGGAGCCCAGAGGTTAGGCCTACCGGGGTAGTCTGGGCGGTGGAGCCAGAAGGTGTAGGTGACCCCAAGGTGAAATAGGCCTACGGTGGTCATAGCCTGGGCGGCAGTGTCATCCGGCGTGGGTGATCATGGGCACCTGCAGGTGTAGGCCTAGGACAGCAGGCAGTTTGGTTCCATGCCGAGTGGCGCAGCAGTCATCGGGTCATGTGTTCAGTGGGCAGCGTGACCGTCATCCATGGGCCCCGTGAATTGTGTCTTCTTAGAAGTACGCCATCTCGTAAAGAGACGGCAATAAGAACCTTTAGTGGCACCGACCAAAGACAAAGTGGGAAAAGCAAAACTTTTTATGAAAACTTTCAACTACGCCGGAAGCCACAGAACACGAGGAAGGTTTCGAGAACCTTCCAAAACATCTGGACCAAAAAAAAAACTGGCACTTCCGCCAGGCTTGAAAGAAACAGAATTGGAAAGCAACACGGCAAGACCGACGGCCAGTGAACAGTGACGTGAGGCAAATACAGTAAAAAAATCAAATGAATTTTCGACTTCAAAATTTGCCACGGCACAACCTCCCCCACGAAAACCAAACCTCCGGGGAGAGAAAGCACAAAAACGGTAAGTGAACCTCCACCTTCCAGAGGGAACACTCACCTCCGGGAATTTTGCTGGGCCCAGCACTGGTAACAAAAAAGACAGTGGAGGACACGGTCCACAGGAAAGAAAGGGTGATCAGACCTCCCATTCCATAGGACCTCCGAAAACAGACCCTCAATTGGAGGGTACATCCTTACCCCGGAAGGCCTTCAGTTGGGAAACATGAGCCTTCCTGAACACGGTACCCGAGTCTGGGTGACCAAGTCTCACAGTCACAGGCGATAGGAACTTCAGAATCCTGTGGGGTCCAGACCAACGGTAGCAAAGTTTGGCAGCTCTCTTGTCGGCGGCAGAACTTAACGGGTGAGTCTGACAAAACACAAGGTCTCCGACCTTGAACGGGTTGGCGAGGCGACCCTTATCGTAGCGTTTCCGGACTTTCTCCCTACTGCGCAGCAGGTTTCTTCTCGCTGCGCGCCAGGCACGGCAGACGTCCCCACTCCCCGGTGAGGGCAAAAGGTCTGAAACGCGCCACAGGTTTGAGAGCGGAGACGAAGGCGGGTATCCCAAAAACAACTCGAAAGGGACGGCCTTGTGGCTCTCATGTTTCGCACTGTTGAATGCCAGTTGCAACCATTCCAGCGATTCGTCCCAAGTGGTTTGCCGTTCGGCATGGAAGGCGATCAGGGCCGCTCTCAAATTGCGATTGAAACGCTCAGCATGTGAGGGCTGGGGATAGTACGGCGACGTCGTAATGTGCTCGATGGCGTGGCCAAAACAGAATCTATGGAACTCCCTAGATGTGAACTGGGGACCATTGTCAGTGACCATTTGCTCAGGTACACCGAAATTCTGAAACAAACGGGACCTCAAAGCCTTAATGGTGAGATCTGTCGTGGCCCTACGGAGTGGGAACAACCAACAAAATTTTGAAAAGGCGTCCACGCAAACAAGTAGGTAAGTGTTACCAGACCTGCTACGGGGAAAAGGTCCCACGTAATCAATGAACACCTTCTCAAAGGGGCGGCTGGCCACGTCTGAGGACAAAAATCCGATCTTCGTGTTCTGAGCGGGTTTGCTCAAACAACACAATCGACAAGCTCTCACTCTTTCGGCGATGTCTTTATCCATGCCCTTCCAGATAAACTCTTTTCGGATTTTGGCGATAGTTTTGTGGATGCCCAGATGACCCCCCACCTGAGATGAATGGAAGTAGGAGAAAATCATGGGCACCAGGACACTGGGGACAACAATCCGAGTGCCACCTCCCACACGTGGGCGGCAGCAGAGGACCCCCTTGGAGAGAGAGTAAGGCGGGCGAGCGAGGCCCCACTCCCTCAATTTCTTGCATGATAGGCCCCAGCTCTGGATCCTGACGCTGGTAGGGAGCAATATCCCCGAAAGCCAAAGGAAACTCCAGGAGGACAGTCCCACACAACGGATTCTCCGCAGGAGACGGGGTGTCATGATACATGCGGGATAGGGCATCGGCAATGATGTTTTGCGTCCCTCGCACATGCTGCACCTTGAATTTGAAAGCTGCAATTTTCACCACCCACCTACCAATTTTTCCAAGCTGCCTGGGGTGAGAGAGCAGCCAAGACACCGCTTGGTTGTCAGTCTCGAGCAGAAACTCGGCATGTTCAAGAAAACGGCGGAACTTGTCCATTCCGAAAACTACTGCCAGGCATTCAAGCTCGTACACAGAAGAAGCCTTTTTCTCGGCCTGGGTCAAGGTCCTGGACGCAAAAGCAATGGGCTGCCTTTCGCCATCAAAGGTCTGTGACAAAACGGCGGCGATGGCGCTGGAAGAAGCATCCGTTTGGAGAATAAACGGCCGGGAAAAATCTGGCATCCCCAACACCGGGGGTTGCATGATCGCCTCCTTGAGCCGGTCAAAGGCCAACTGCTGGTCTTCTCCCCACTCAAACTTCGCTCCTTTCTTCCGGAGGGCGTTAAGAGGGGCAGCAATCTCAGCCACCTTTGGGATGAACCTGCGGTAAAAATTGACCATCCCAATGAAACGGGCAACTCCCTTTGCATCTTTCGGTGCCGGGAAATCGCGGATCCCCTGAGTCCTGGCAGGGTCAATACGGATTCCCCGGGAAGAAACCAAATGCCCCAAAAAGGAAATTTCAGATTGGGCAAAGGATACCTTTTCGGGGTTAGCAGTGAGCCCAGCCCCACGCAGCCGCTTCAGCACTTCTTCCAAATGTTGGATGTGCTCCTCAAAGTTCTCACTGTACACTAACAAGTCGTCCAAATAATTGAACACATATTTGAATTTAATGTCATGGAAAATCGAATCCAACAAGCGTGTCAGGGTTTGAGCTCCCACGGCAATTCCCATTGGGACACGCGTGAATTGGTACAGATTCCATGGCACACAAAAGCTGGTGACATGTCGGGACTCCTTCTTCAGAGGGATCTGGTGATAGGCCTGATTCAAGTCAAACACAGTGAAAAATTTCGCCTTTCCAAACCAGTCAAAGGCCGAATGGAGGTCAGGCAGCGGCACACTGTCAATCTCGATCTTGGAGTTTAACTTACGGTAGTCGAGGACTAGCCGTGACTTCCCATTGGGCTTTGGAACCAAAAACGCAGGGCTGGAGTATTGAGACCTGGAAGGTTCAATCACTCCCTCCTTCAAAAGCTCATCAATGATTTTTCGCAAGGCCTCCATCTTAGGGGGCGCAAGCTTATACGGATGGCTGCGCACAGGTTCCTTATCAGTGAGTCGAATTTCATATTCCATCAGGCTTGTGAGACCAAGGCGGGGAGTGAGCACATCAGGAAAGCGAGAGCACAAGTCCCTCACAGCCTTCCTATGCTCCGGAGGCAAATGACCCAAACTGTCGCCCTTAGAAACGCTATCCGGTTCCTCCGGGCACTCCACCTCCCTGACAGACATTGACGGAGTAGGGGCCACCAAAGGCACCAGCACGTCACGGTTAAACTTGAAGTAGCAGCAATCTCGCTGCAAATCGACAATGAGGCCGGTCTCTCTAATGAAATTCGCACCCAAAATGCATTGGACGCCCAGATCCTTGGACACAAGAAAATCCCAGACCCATGAAAATCCTTGGATTTTTATCTTGAAAGCCACCTTGAGCCAAACGTCCATGGGGGCATTACTTGCCGTGAGACAAGTCAGGGACACATCTTCCGAGCGGAGGATCGCCCCAGATTCCACCAAAATGCGGTGAAAATCGGTGGAGATCAGGCTCACCGCAGCTCCAGAATCAACGAGGGCCGGAAAATTTGAGTCACCAATGAGAAGGTCAACGTAAGGACAAACAGGTCTTTGGGTCCTGATGCCAAGAGTCGCTACGCCCGCGACACCTTTAGACAAAGGATCGGCTGGGCTCGTCGCCTCCGGCGCTGGCTTAGGTAAGAGTCGGGGGCCTACCGGGGTAGACCCCCGCCTTCCCCGTTTTTTGGCCCGGACGAGACCTGACGACAAAAACGGCGAATATGGCCACGCTGACCACACCCATAACACGTGAGGGGCGTGCGGTGTTGAGGAGTTGCCGATGGTGAGGACACCTGTCCCACCAACGGACGGGACTGCCTGGCATTGGTGGATCTAGCACTCTCATCTCTGCGCTGGTCAATGAGTTGCACATTTCTAGCACCCACAACCAGCTTATCGAGGCCAGAAAATGAGTCAGGCTTGGTGGCAAACACCAGTCGAGAGCGCTCCTCAGGAGTGATACCATCCAGGATCACTTGGACAACTTCAGCTTCACTTAAGCTTACGCGCAACACGCGTCCGGCAGAGCGGACAGCCGTCACGTATGCCGCGAGGCCTTCCCGCAATCCTTGGCACCTATAAAACATCTGCATCTTCAAATCCTCCCGCATTCGTCCGGGGACGTACATGTTGAGTGCCTGACGAGAAACTCCTCAAAATCGCCCTTGCTGCTGAGCACAGCATTCAGCAAGTCAGATAGGGGTGAACGGCAATACGGTATCAGCAAACTCAGGAGAAGTGAGTCGCTTACGCCCGGAATCTCTCGCATTCGGAAAACGTCCGCCAGAAACTTCAGGAGCCTGTGGACGTCAAGACCATCAACACAGGGCAAGGCCTGTAGCAACGGCGTCAACGGGTTCGGCAACTTGTTGTACGCGCCGGGCGAAAATGGTGCAGTTGCTGGTGTCTTAGGCTCAACCAACAGAACAGGCGCAGCCAGAGACTCGCCCGCATTCGCCAAAGGTCCAAATTCAGGCCCGTCAGTGGAACACTCTGCATTCTCCTCAGATGTGGTCAGAGGAAGAGCAGGGGGAACCGGAACGATCGGGGAATCAGCAGGAGGAGGAACCGTAGCTGCGCCAGGAGGCTTAGCGGAAAGCACCTCCAACAGCTCCTCGACGGACTTCAAACATTCCTGCAGCCAAGTCAGATCATCACCCCTGCGATTGCCACACTCCAAAAGCAATTTCACTCGCCCCTGCAAGTGGACAAGGCGAGACAGGAGTCGGAGTCTCGTTCTGGCAGGAAGCGTCTCCTCCCTGAACTCCTCCAGTCTCCCCTCCCACTCTTCCATCTTGGTCATGCATGCCTTCAATTCCGACTCAGGATCCAACTTCGCCGGCCACGAACTGGGGAAACCGCTGGCCAACAAACCCCTCAGCTGGGTGCGAAGAGACCGCGCATCGCCAGCTGGATTCGCTCCTCTCGCACTGACCTCGAAAACGAGCTCATCCTTCAAAAGATGCTCCGGAGTCAAAGAGAGCGCCATGATTACAAATTACGAAACAACGTTCCACAAACAATTTACAACTTAGCTGCTGAGGCTACGGGACCAGGATGAGAAACATTCACGGGGCCCAGAACAACAGGTCCCACTACCCACTTGGATGATCAAAAAACAAACAAAATTTGACAATCAGGCGATCACTATCCACATTGATGAACAAACTTACAAACAACAACAAACAAAAAATACCTGGGTCCTCCAACACTACCAAAAACCTAAACATGGCCTAAACAAAACTGCATTTCCAGTGGCCAACCACGCTCTGCTACCATTTTGAAACCGGACTCAACGCCTTCGACAGGGCAAAGCCCTTGGAAGCGAGTCAAAGGCAGAGGCCGGCTCAAAGGAAGAGCGGAAAGGACCCAAGAAACACTCAAGAGCTGGCCAACAGAATCCATTTTATTTTCATCTGTAAAATTTATTAAACATGGTTTCACAGACATTCACAACAAATACCTTAACTTGATAAATAACCATCTGATATTGTTAAAAATATTTCAAATATTTTGGTTTGGAGTGTTGGCAAACATAATTAAAGATTTGGTTCAACTTAAAATTTAGTAAATGCTGTTTCCCCTTTTTTTTTTTTTAATTTAAGGTGGCCACCAATAACCATACTGAACAATAAATAAATAAATAACAACACACATTGACATTACATAAAAGGTACAATAAATAACAATTTAACGATTTACGGAAATGATCGCCTGATAAATAACCTTCCGCAACAGCGGTTAATGAAAAAACTTAGTTAGGCCTGCCAGCCTAGCCTACAGATAGGACACAGCCCTCAAGAAAATATCTTGAAAAAAATTATTACTATTGAAAATTGAAAAGTTGAAGTTGAAAAGTTGAAGTTAAATTAGTGAAAAGATTTTTAAAATTGGCCAAAAAAAAATAAGTTAAGATGAATTTGTCTCGGCAGTGATTTAAAATGGAAGAACCAATTCCACCCGGTATCCTCCTGCTGAAAAGGGCGGGCTCCTAATTGGATAGAAACCTTACAGACTAAACAAGATCAATTTAACATAATATGAATTTGTACTATTGCAAGAATAAAGTCCTAGTCTGACATGGGCCCAAAACTTCACACCGTTGTTGGTTTGGCAAGATGGTAAGTCCAGGTGGAATCACTGCACTGAGATGGTGGATGGCACGCAGTAGTAATGGTTAACACTGACCTCAGCCGTAGAAGGAGCCCAGAGGTTAGGCCTACCGGGGTAGTCTGGGCGGTGGAGCCAGAAGGTGTAGGTGACCCCAAGGTGAAATAGGCCTACGGTGGTCATAGCCTGGGCGGCAGTGTCATCCGGCGTGGGTGATCATGGGCACCTGCAGGTGTAGGCCTAGGACAGCAGGCAGTTTGGTTCCATGCCGAGTGGCGCAGCAGTCATCGGGTCATGTGTTCAGTGGGCAGCGTGACCGTCATCCATGGGCCCCGTGAATTGTGTCTTCTTAGAAGTACGCCATCTCGTAAAGAGACGACAATAAGAACCTTTAGTGGCACCGACCAAAGACAAAGTGGGAAAAGCAAAACTTTTTCATGAAAACTTTCAACTACGCCGGAAGCCACAGAACACGAGGAAGGTTTCGAGAACCTTCCAAAACATCTGGACCAAAAAAAAAAACTGGCACTTCCGCCAGGCTTGAAAGAAACAGAATTGGAAAGCAACACGGCCTCGGCAAGACCGACGGCCAGTGAACAGTGACGTGAGGCAAATACAGTAAAAAAATCAAATGAATTTTCGACTTCAAAATTTGCCACGGCACAAATTACCCTATAATCTGGCTTGATTTATGTTCCTTCAAATTTTTGTGGTTGAAATTAATTAATCTAAAACATCTATACATGTGTTAAAATTAAAGGAAATATGTTAAATCCATAAAAGACAATTTATATTTACAAATATCTATTTTTATGGGGATTTTTTAGACAAGCGTTTGGTACACCACCCAACTTTGAAAATCCTTAAATCCATGTAAATTTTTTAATTCTCTAATATGTTCATAATCTGTTAATCAACTTGACTCAATCAATTTACTTTTTTCGAAATTAAGTATAAGCTTTATTTATTTTTATTCAAAAATTTTGTGGTGATGTCCTGTCAAGATTTGGAGTTTGACATACCCAGGGTTCCCGCCCAGTCTTTATTTGATCTGCTGTCAGTAGTTCCCCTGGGTTGGTCCTTGCGCTGGCTCCTGACGAAGCCCTATGGCGGTCCTTGGGCAGGCTCCTTGGGTGGTCCTTGGGCAGGGTCCTTGGGCAGGGTCCTTGGGCAGGGTCCTTGGGCAGGCTCCTTGGGTGGTCCTTGGTCCGGGTCCTTGGGCAGTCCTTGGGCAGGGTACTTGGGCAGTCCTTGGGCAGGGTCCTTGGGCAGGCTCCTTGGGTGGTCCTTGGTCCGGGTCCTTGGGCAGTCCTTGGGCAGGGTCCTTGGGCAGTCTTTGGGCAGGGTCCTTGGGCGGTTGTATTTGATCACGTGCTCCCGGTGTGTCTGAGGGTGTCTAGGAGGTGGTGATGGGTGGATGGTTGGGGCCTGTGATTGAAATCTGGAAGACTTTCACTTGGACAGAAACTCCTGAATCTCCTGAATTCCCCAACTACCTCCTAATCAGTCGCCGTATTCTTCCATGCTAACCCTCCTTCCCTAACTTTCTTCTAGCTCGAACTTAACCCCCAATTTTTTTTGTCCTCGCCTACAGGCCAACCATACGGTATTTAAAGTTTTGTAAACTTTAGTTGCGCCTTCGTCCGTGATAGGCTGAGGTGGGGATCAGCAATTCTTTTGGCAACTCTGCATGGTTGCAGAATTGCAGTTTATTGAACTGTCTGACCCCTTGTTTAGTCAACAGGAAGTGCTTAACTATCACGTTTTATTGTTTCACAGTGAACTATCTGAAATAAAATATTGCCTTTCCTAATTCTAATACTTAATCAATTAAATTTATACATCTTTATAGTATAGAGTGATCAAGCAATGTTAAAATGTGCAAACGCTGAGTGTCATTACCTTCCGCTAGTGGCGCCACTAACTGGCAACCGATGCGATATAACCGATAACTTCCAACAATTGATAGCTTAATTCAATTTGTTTCCTCCATAATGTTCAACAATGTGGTTAATTATCGATTTTGATGTAATATTTAGTCGATTCAATAAACTGAATGCGCACAACTGTTTCAACAATCGATAGTCCTCTCGAGACAGGTCTGAGACATTGTAGCAAGCGTTTTTTCTTCAACATTCTTGATCCCTCTATACCTTATGCATTAACAGCGCCATATTAACTCAATGGTAAAAGTTAAGTTTTGTCTGCGCAAGATCGTGTTTTATTTATATCCAAGAATTTTAAAATATCCAGAATCACTTTAGATTTTTAAACACTGTAACAACAAACAAAAATGTTTAAAATATTAAAGTTTATTTAAAGTAACTGAATCCATTTACAATATAGAATGATAACTAATGTAGCATCTAAATAGTGACTCATATCTAATATTGGGAGATTGTACTTATCACAGGTGGTGCGAACTCAAGACTGTCTGGAGGAAAAAGTTGAGCCTGCCCCCTACATTAACAAACCTTTAAGGCATCGTCCAATGGTTCCTGGTTTTGACAGTATGCACATTATATACATTTTATTTTTCTACACCTAAAACCGGATAATTAATTATTAAATTCAGCACATTATTAAATGTAAAACTTCTTGTTCCCCAGTAATATAGACAAAGGATAGTGTAAGAAATTCTTCAGTCACTTTAGACTTTTTTCAATTAATTGCCTAATCCTATTTAATATCAATTAGTCCATTTCCCCAATAAGACGTAAGACATAAGACGTTTATTGATCTTTAAACACATTACATGCAATTGATCTCGTCAACAAAAAGAAAATACACATTTATAATAAATACAGGAATTTAAAAAAAATATATGGTCATTCAATATTTGCAAGACTTAGCCTACATGCGTTCTATTGTTCTATTCAATACAAATACAAATACAAATTCTTTATTGCATTAACACAACATACTGTCGTTGGGCAATGTTTTAAATACAATAATTTTCATAGTATTTTTTTTTTTAATTTGTTTTTATACTACTTTGGTTAACAAATTCAGGCCATTGAGCATTTAAGGTATACTTTTAAACATTATTATATTTTTTTTACATTTTTTTTACATTATACAAGTACAAAAAATATGAATAAATGCTTTTTCTCAATTTTCAGGGTTTTGTTCATAATTTATATATTCATTTACTATGATATGACTGCTCAATAAAACTGCCTTCTCTAGAATTAAATAAGCTAAAACTGTCTTTGTTCTGACCTGCGGGACTTTTGATGTAATTTTCAGGGTTTTGTTCATAATTTATATATTCATTTACTATGATATGACTGCTCAATAAAACTGCCTTCTCTAGAATTAAATAAGCTAAAACTGACTTTGTTCTGACTTGCGGGACTTTTGATGCAATAAACAAGGTCATTGTTGCGATGTTAACAGCTTTACACCGGATAAAATTATTTGGTTGCCACTACTTAAAAAAATTAATTTGACACCACAAATGCAGTTTCATCTGGACATATAGCTTTAGGCCTACTATAATCCATGGAAAATTTTGCAATAATCCTACAATCTTAAATCAAGGTAATAAAACTCAATAAAAGAGAAAACCTCTAAGAAGTAAAACTTTACTGTAATCTAGAAAGTGCTCCTTTGAGGTTAAATTAAATTAGTGGTGTACAAAACTTATAGGTTGATGAATTATCAACTCGTTTTTTTTGTCTATTTCAGCCTATATAGACGCAATGAGGGGGGCTAGAGGTCAGCGGTTCGAGCTCACCGCAAGTTCTCCTTCCCACCAGAAACTTCAGCAACAGATAGTTCTGCAAAAAGGGAAAGTCAGGGTGAGACACTAACTCTGATTTGATTTGTTAATCTGATAAAAGACCTCGATTTTTAAGGTGAAGGTTCATGAAAAAAGCCAAGCTCACTCCACATTTTCAAGATGAAGTAAAATAACCCTGTCTAAAGAACCAGCAGATCTTAGACAGTAACATAGCTACACAAGGCATCAAAGCCATTCTAAACCCATTCTACACAAATTCTTTATTCATATTCGTCTTAAAAAGTGATCAAGTTATCACATTTTACACTATAAACGACAGTAATTAGTTTGTATGCTGGGCAGCGATTTTCTCCATCTTTGGGTGAGTTAATGATGCAGTAGTTACCGTGCCAAATTTAAGAACCTTGACAGTGATTGATCGACAGTGTTTGAATACTGCTTTGTCCGGTGGTTTTTATCAGTACTCTTCAAAAGTAACATGACATTCGTGATTGATATTCATGGATATTAGAATGCTTTGAAGATAATTTTTCAATTAGTACAATTAATTCTCAAAATGAGTTAGTGGCAAAAAAATTGTTTAGTCTTTTAAGTACCCAAGCCATTTTCTCATAAAAATTCAGATTGGAAAGCCTTCCTTTTCTCAAGAGGTATTTTTTTTTTTAATAATGTGGAAAATGAAACACTAATATCATTATGATCAGGCCTACCAACCTTCACTTAAAAAGTACAAATAAACAGTAAACTGAACAAATTTTAGGTTTATAAAATAGCTTTCTCAAGGTTTGATTTATTTTTTACAGGATTTTCCAAACGATGAAGGTCATAAAGTAGGAGGTAACGGAACCCCTCCACCGGGTCAAGACAACCGTGGTAAGTGAGAATAGGTAAATCTCCTAAGAAAGTGAATAAACAAGCTTGAGGAAAAAGAGAGACACCATTCAATAGTTGCAGTTTCATTTACGTCAAGAAAAAATATTTAACTTTTAACTAGCTGTTAAAAGTAGCCAAGTCATCTATCAGGAGAATATCTGTTTATAGGACCCATTGAAACACCATATTTCATGTGCAATTACTTGTTGTTCAGAGACACAGTAACTGGGGGTGCCTGTAAAGTTCGTTGGATGCAGAATTGTCTATAAACTAAAACCAGTAAAAACCAAGTGTGTTTAAATAAGTTTTCTCTTCTTAAGAGGCTAGGTGCAAAGGTCCTAAGTTGCAAAGTTGAACAAAGCAGAAAAAAATTATGCCTTGTGTTGAAAATATATTTTTTTCCGTCTGTTATGTAAAGTTAAACTTTACTTCTTTTAATGAGGTGGTAAAGTTTACTTTGTCTTCCTAGGGAGGCAAAGTCTACCTAGAAGAATAACATTGCCAATCTGGCAACACAGTGCAGTGAAAATTGTCATCACTGTTGCTATATCGAGAGCAGAAGCGATAATAAGTACTTGATAAGTGCTGCCCTTTATTGTAAATGAAGGAAAAATATGATTTTGGGGTGGGGGAAAAATGTTATATAATTTCAGAATTAACTTAATACTTGATTCAAAGATACGGACACAGTATGGTGCGTATTAAAGTTCATTGTCTCTCTCTCTAGAAAATTGCCAACAATTTTGCCCTGGGAGACAAGGTTGCACTTTACTCCCTTAATACACAAAACTATTTTCTCCAAGTTCAGAGCCAAAAAAGTATTTTAAAATGATTTTTCCTAATCCTAATTACCATATTATTTGTAACTGAAGATGAACTACCCTTCGGCTACGCTAAGTACGGAGGACGTCAACAATACACCAACTCAGCCCTGTATGATTTCACATCCAACTATCGCCGTCGAATGAGCTCTGAGTGGGCGCCAGCGGGCATCTCTCGGCCCGATCCTCCTGCGTTTGATGTTCCCGGAGAGATATACAATGAACACATGGGTCTGCTGCCTGGCTACACTGCCCACGTGCCCGGGGCTATGTTTAGGTCAGTAGTTATATATGTTTGTGATAGTTTTTACTTGTCGTCAGGTTAAGCGTGACTGGTGGCCGGTAGAGTGAAATCAATTGGGTGCATATACAGCTGTCAAGTTCACAAACAAAATGTCCATTTTAGCAAATTTCCTTATAGAGACACAATATTACGGTAGTACTTATGGTGAGATTTAAGCCCGAGGCTGTGTTAATTTTTTTGTTTTGGGGTTCCTTGAAGCCAAAAACACCATTCAAATATATACTGTACTTATGTGTGTCCGTTCGCACGATAACTTTTAAAAAAACCTTCGATTTCAATGAAATTTGATATGAAGGTGTAGGTTAGCGTTCTTCAGGTGATGAGTACGGTAACTAATGTTTGGTCAAAAACCATTATGGCAGCAAAACTGTATATTAAGACCCACGGCATTTTAATGGAAAATAACTGTATAATGGGAGAAGGCATAGAAAGGTGTCTGAACATAATCATCTGATTAGAAGACTTTCTGCATTTGTCATTTTAATGTTTACATTTTCATTCGTTGTGCATTATACATCTCGCTATGCACATATTTTACTGTTCTTAAAACAAATTATATCTGTAAATCATGTTAGTACATGTATTATAATGAAATACTACATTTTCTTGTATGGATTGACAATTTAAGTAATAATTTATAGTATTTTTACATAACTTTAATATATTACTAACTTATCAAACCAAATATTTTGTTTATTAAATAATAGCAGCCATTGTAAATTTGCTAAGTACGCAGGTCTGCTGCGACGGGGGTATTTACAAAAGTTCACTACTTATCACGTCCACTCCATATCATGTCCATACATATTATGTCCTTTTAAGATTGATGTCCAAAAGGGGTACGCGCCAGATTGTCACCCCGTCACATTGGCACCACGACAGTTTGGCACCGATCCTAGAGGTGACAATCAGTCGCGTGCGCTGCCCGACAGATTGTCACCCCGAGAAGGGCCGGTGCCAATCTGTCGTGGGGACAACCTGACGCCTAACGCTATCGGTGACAATCTGACGGCGCGGTACCCGACAGGTTGGAACCTCGAGAAAGGCGCGGTGCCAATCTGTCGTGGTGACAACCTGACGCCGGCCGCTTGGGGTGACAATCTGTCGTGACAGTACCCGACAGAATGGCACCACTATGCTCCTCGCACCTGAGGTCCTCCTCGTTAATTATTATATGTGATTAATTATAATATGATATTTATAATTTCCTAAAACCTAATCTGATGTAAAAAAATCAAAAGAAAAATTGTATTAAATAGTACTGACCATTATGATTGGTAACTATAGCCTATACCTAATGACTGATAAAAACATTATAAAATAATGTTATTATTTTCATAAAATCGAATTATAAATTTGTTTATAGAAAGGCAAAAAAACCAATAATTCATGTTTCGTTATATATAAATTATTAAATCTTTTTTTTACTGTTATGGAAATATTTACCCCCATAAAGAAAAATCAATATTTACTACTGATTGAGTAAAATATCCCTAAGCAAAATCTAATTTTCAGCAAAACGTCATCGAGCGGGGCACACGAAAACTTAACGGGCCTGCTTACAATTTTGGTCACGTGACCAGATGCGGTCAAATTTCAATTATTTGGAAGCATTGCAATAGCGTAACTTAGTATCAGTTTTACGTGTTGTTTGAAATACAAGTAAATGAAGTCATAAGCATAGACTATCATTCTAATCCTCATTAAATTACAAATTGAATTCTACTAATGACCCTCTGATTTCAAAACTTAAAACTTACTTTTTAGTTAAAAGGAAAACTAGAATTTCTACCACTGTAGGATTCATTGCCCTTTTTAGTAAACGGGTTTCTTCCAATGCTTATGAAGATACTTATTTCTATTAATTAGACATCAAATAAACGTCTTAAATCAGTAGTTTGCCAGTTAGCACTTTTTTATTTTCGATAAAGCAAATTAAATTCTTAATTTAGGTTATAAAAGTTATTTATTAGCAATTTAATATAAATTTATGTAAAAGGAAGATAAAAAGTGTAAACAAAACTATAAGTTGAATAAAGTTTTGACTTTATATCGTAATTAAGAATTAGAATATTTTTTAACTTTAGAGTAATGGTATAACTTTGTTCCTTATTTGATTTAGATTAGAATATCTTGTCGAATAACCTATGATCTAAAAGGCAGGAGATAAATGAAAGATGTCACATTTCAATAATTATCGTATTGAAACTTGTGCTGAAAATCGGCCGCAAGTTGTCACTTGACTTTGGTGGTGGGGAGAAGTATGCAGGCCAGTCAGTTTTCGTAGGCCCCGCTCGAGCCTCCGAATGGGACGGTGGAACTCATATAACTCATTGAAGATACCTTATAAGATCCCAAAATGGATATAATTTTAAAAAATCGTTACGCAATATACCTTATGGCTTGAAAACACAAAACTTTAAGAGTCGCAAAAAATTACTTTAAAATTGGCGATAAATGCAGTTTATATATTTATTTTTGTATAACTTACTACTTTCACTAAATCTTAACCTGGATTCCAATAAATAAGCTGTGTAAACCGCTTATTTGTCCTTTCGTCAAAAACAATTTCACCAGGATGGCAGTTTTATAAGAACATCATTATACCATGAAATGTGGCACATGGGGTTTCTCTAAAGGTTCGGACGGTATTCTGGAATTTGTAAATAATGAAAACGGTATTCCAATGGTTCTGGGAGGAGCGTTCTACTAGTTTATTGTTACGCGCATTCGTCGAATAACCGATAGGAATGACCACACTTGAAATCTACCTGATGGAAGCGGTACGGTGGCTGCAGAACCAATACAAGGATACTTTTTTAAATAATATAAATGTTCTCTAAAACTTTCAACAATGTATAGTGTAAAATGTAAGGATATTTTTCATACAAGTTGTAAGTTTGAATCATAACCGTTTCCATTTTTAGCACAACACATCCGAATTACTTTTTAGGCCTTAAACATACAAATTACCATTTAATGCATTGAAGTACACTTTCATGGTGATGGAAAATTACAAACAAATAGTCAATTTAGAAATAAAAACTGCCATATTTACTGTTAAAAAACTGGGAAACATATTTTTTTGCTATCCAGTGAGCTCGTTTTTGATGTCATCACATATCATTATTCCTAACTGTAGGTAGATCAATCCATGTTACACATGGACGCATCCAGTTGGCGAGCGGGGAACTCACAATTTTAATGACCAACAAGCCACATTGAGTACTACAAGCTAATTTATTTTTTAGTTACAATTCACATTAAAACATTTTATAATGAAGGTTGGTTAACATTTTAAAGCGCCATCGAGAAATAAATCAAAGGCTGGGGGGCGAAGCCCAAAACGAAATGACCTTTTTAATCACCATTCGTCAACGCGGTAGATCTTGAGCTTTAAAATAACACCTCAATCTTTTAAATCGGTTAAGTAGTTCGAGAGAAAAAGGTATGTATTAAACAAACCCCTTGTAGAATTAAGAAGATAGATATTTAGATGAATTTCTATATCTTACTCCATTCCAATATGAGGGATATTTTTTGGTTCAAAAATCGGCAGGGCCGACCTTAGCGTGTGCGGGGCCCGTTGCAAACTCCAGTGTGAGGGTTTTCAAAACTAACCTTCTCCTCCTAGGCAGTTTTTTACTTCTTCAAAGCCCAAACGTAATCAATAAAAAATAAAGTACTGTACCGTAATAAACATAATGCTTATAATAATGAAAATTGTGTCTAAAAAATCTTTCCAATTATAGATTTTACACTTTAATTAACTTGTAGTCTAGCACAAGTTGAAAATGTGTTTTTTTTATTTGTAACTGTATATAATTTAATTATTATGAAAAGCTATTAAACATTTTGTTTTAAGATAAATATTAAAAAGAAATAATATTTTTTATTCAACATTCTAAAACAGCCTCGGTGAAAAATGTTGTGAGAATTAATATAAAATTGAATAAAACACTTATTACATAAATACTGTAGACAATTATTCCTTACACAAAAACATAAAATAAATGGTGAGAAAATGTTTTTGTAGTCCTTAGTGATATTGCAGGAGTAAGGAAAATTGGAAAATTTGTAAATGGTGACATGTAAGATTATTTTGGAAACAAGCAATAAAAATTAAGTAGGCTATGTACTAGTAATAAATTTGAATATTATTGTCTTTATAAGAGTAGGCCTAAATAATAGATTATAAAAAATTATGAATGTTGTACAATTATTTTTATAAATTTTTAATGCAGTAAACACCTGCATTACGAGGTTGTAACAGAATTGCAAGGAGCGCGAAGAAAGTAAGACAGAGTGCATGTAAACAATGCACTCTGATGATGTCGCAATCCATGCGATCATCATATACTACCAACCTAAGCTACATATGTCGTGGGTTCGAATCCGCGTTCTGCCAGTGAACTTTTATCAGTACCTTTCACCTTGTACTGTAGCGGCTCACCCCCTTACTTTGTCTAATACGATCCACGCACAGATCAATAGTCTATGTGGACGGGGCAAAGTAAGGCAAAAAGAGGTCCGCCAACCTCTTTAAAAAAAAAAAATAAATAAAAATACATCTACATTTTTTTCCTCTTCAAAATGACATTTCATTTGACTAGTAAAAACGATGTACACTACATCAAATAACAATTAGCTAGCGGTCGTCTGCCAGCCGTTCGCCATTTGTTATAGAGTTCGAAAATACGTATATTGTACATTCAAACTTATGAGACCTTAGGACGTATAAATTGATACTACTGTAGTTAGGAACTCTTTTGACAAACCAGAGGTGCAAATACAAATTTATACGATACAAATTACTACCTGAGCTAGGTAAGTTCAAAAAGTAATGTTTTGACGTTTCAAGCGTGGTGGCTACTTGGATTGACGTCAAAAAAAAACCAACAAATATTTTGTGAGTTATTAGTTGCTGTAAAACAACTACTTATCGGTTATCTCTTATTATAATAAGAAATTTCATAATATTACCTTTCATATGACATAATAATGTAACCACTTTCAAGGTGTTTTTCACCGGTGTTTTATTAGTACAAAATGTTTAGATGTAGATGACCGTTTCGAGGCCGTGGCACTATAAACGGCCGTCTCCCACTGCTCTAGTTAAATCTTGTCTATTTATTTTATTTTATTTTTTGCGCGGGGCCTTTGTAAGCGTGGGGCCCAGTGCGTTCGCACCGCTCCCACCACCCTAAGGCCGGCTCTGAGGATCGGTGCCAATCTGACGTGGTGACAATTTGACGCCGGCCGCTTGGGGTGACAATCTGTCGGGACAGTACCCGACAGGTTGGAACCTCGAGAAAGGATCGGTGCCAATCTGTCGGGGTGACAATTTGACGCCGGCCGCTTCGGGTGACAATCTGTCGTGACAGCACTTGACAGGTTGGAACCTCGAGAAAGGATCGGATCCAATCTGTCGGGGTGACAACCTGACGGGGACTGTTATTTCAGGGGATCGGATCCAATGTGACGCCGGGTGCTAAAACACCGTGGTGCCAACCTGACGGCGACCCTCCAAAAGACAAAACGTCCACAAACAAAACTTTTTTAAACTATAAATTTAAATTTTACATTACTTTTTGGAGGTCATGTAGGTATTAGAAAATCATTCATGCTAAATTTACGACATATGGAAAAGAATTACAAAGACTCTAAAGAAAGAAGGGAAGTAGATATCTGAGAGCCATTTCGCATAGGCTGAAGCTGGACCCAGAAGACATTCCTGAAGAGAATCCCGTACCGTAAATTCATTTAATGTTATTTGATCTCTAACCAAATAATGAACATATAAAAACTATTAAAATATTTGATTACAACAAAATTTTACATACTGGAGTAATTTGTTATTAATTCATATACTAAACAATCTGTCCAAACATTGTGGACGTTTTAGTGGCTAGACATAGCCTCGAGTGGACTTAAGAAAGTTGGACAAAAAATAGTGGCCATACTAGCTGTGGACCAAAGAAAATGGACATTTTGTCTGTGGACATAAAAACTATGGACCTAACAGCTGTAAACCATTGGGTGGTGCAGGAGTTGGAACTAGAGCTTGGCTAAACAATTACTTTTCAATACCCATTATAACAGTTACAGTTACTCCTTAGTAAGAATGGATTGAAACTTTTCTCACGTTTGACATTTTGATTCCATTGATATCAATTTGATGTGTAGGTTATGTTTAATATACACTAAACTTGATCCTTGAACTGGCTGCACTGACATCATCGGTCCTGGAACCTGGAAGGAGAAGAATCCGTTTCAAGCAGTTTTTAGATTTCTCCCACTGATCATTCGTAGTTGAAAGTACCTGTACTTGCTTATGTGAAACAGGTCTTCAACAGTCTTGCTGGGCCTTGACACTAAAACTCACCAAAATTTATGAAAGCCTGTGTATAATGTAAAAAATGTTCTTCTTACTTGAGGACCAGTTTAAAATTAATCACAATTTACTATCAGTCATCAGACGCACAATGTGTGCTTTGAAGAGTGGATATTAGTATTAATACATAATCGAATAATGATGAATAATTGTTGATTATTTTACAGTTAATAGTACCCACGTCTATTGTGATTTCAGCATTGATGACAACCAATGTCTTGTTCAAAAATCAGTTTAAAATGTATATTGAATTTTTATGTTCCTTTATAAACTTTTATCTGGATTAACTTTGTTCTACTGTACAAATGAGGTATAAATAATAATGCCTTTTATCAGGTTGGATCAGTCTAGAGCCATCACGCCATTCAGCAGCACGGCACCTCTACCCTCTAACGGCTAGTGATCCCACTCTCGCTTCTCTAGTTTCCCCCCCACCCTCCCCCCCACCACCATCGTGCATCCCAGCGACCATGCTAAATAATCTAATGAGGGCTGTAAAACATGTTCAATAAACTAAGGCATGACAATTCACATGACTGTGGAACATTAACAGTGATTTTACTCGTGGAAAAAATAAAGAAAAAAAAGAGAAAAAAAAACACATCAGTCCTTTCAACCCCAAAAACAATTTTTTAGTGGTTTGAATTTTTTTAAAGTTGTTTCTGCTTCATAGCTCAATCTTTCGAAATTATTAATTGTATAACAAAGTTTATAACTGTGTGGATAAGCAATCATACAGTTATGGATTAGGACTATAAAACCATCTCAAACAAAAAACTAGCGTTGCCGCAAGACGATTTTCCTTTAACCCAATTGATATATTTTTAAGGAAAAATTCAATTTAGGAATCCTCACAAACTTTACAACTGACAAAACTACCCTGACCAAAAAAATGTAGCTTACTCATAACTAATTTTTTTGTGTTTTCATTCAGAGTTTAGCTGTTTTTTCATACATTATTAATTATGTGAAACAAATTGTAAATGTTAAGTACACCCACCAGAGGGACGATCATCCGACAATTTCACTGTAAATTTTAGGTGAGGAAAAGCGTGCCTCCATATCTGACGAAGTTATGCAATCAGACTGCATTCAAAAATCTCTCTGGAATGTTGTTCGCAGAGAGACGTGTGAGCCCAAGTCATCTTTTCAGATTCCACCTATTGAACACCACGGCAAGTTGGTCTCCTCGACATCTACAGTTGTGGAATTGTTCAACGACCATTTTTCAAACATTATTGACCAGCCAGTTTCCAGTATGTCATCCCATGTCACTCACAATTTTGTTCAGCAGCATACACCAGCCCATTCCTTGTTCTTTTCTCCCACTACGTCATGTGAAGTCAAACAAGCAATCCTTTCACTCAAATCAAAGAAGTCTGCAGGAGTTGACGGTATTTCAAGTTGTCTTTTAAAGCAAATCCACCCCGTTATCATTAGTCCGTTAGTTCATCTTTTTAATGTCTCTATATCCTCCGGAATTTTCCCTGATGTTTATAAGACTTCTAGACTTGTTCCCATATTTAAGAAAGGGGAAAAAAGCGACCTTAATAACTATCGGCCAGTTGCCCTTCTCTGTACTTTGTCAAAGGTCCTGGAGAAAATTGTTTATTCCAGATTACAGAATCATTTAGACAAAAATAATATCTTGGTTCAAAACCAATATGGCTTCAGAGCAAATCGCTCAACCACCCAAGCAATTGTCGATTTTGTGCAGGATGTTTTATTTAAACTTGAACAGCGAGAGCCTGCTTTGGGGGTGTTCTGTGATTTATCGAAGGCATTCGATAGAGTCGATCACGCCATTCTGTGTGAAAAATTAGAGAACTATGGTGTCCGTGGAGTGGCCCTTGATTGGTTTCAGTCGTACCTCTGTAACCGCATGCAATTTGTAGAGATTTCTGGAGTTCGATCAGAGCTTTCATTTTGCAAGTACGGTGTTCCCCAAGGCAGTATTCTCGGACCTTTGCTCTTCATAATTTATATGAATGACCTGGCTGAAAATCTTCCAATGTCCAAATCTGTCTTTTATGCTGACGACACAACATTGTTGTTTGGGGGTCCACAAATTCGTTTACAAGAGAGAGTCAAGGAATCAGTAAAATCCCTAATAAACTGGTTGTCAGCCAACAATCTTCAGTTGAATTCAAACAAGTCTAACTTCATACAGTTTTTAACTCCAAACAAGCGACCTGAAACTATCTTTTTGGATGAATTTCAAATTGAGGAATGCACCTCAGTGAAGTTTTTGGGTTTAACAGTAGACAGTGGTTTGTCTTGGTCTTGTCATATTTCCCGGCTTTGTAGCCAGTTAAGCCGTATTTGTTATGCTCTCAGGGCACTGCAACCTCTTCTGGATCCCAGTGCGTTAATCATGGTTTACTATGGTTATTTCTTTTCCACTATGACCTATGGAATTGAGGTCTGGGGCGGCTCTCCACATGCACATAAAGTCTTCCTGGTGCAAAAGAGAGCTGTGAGAATCATTTGTGGCCTACCCCCTCTGCAGTCATGTAGAGGGATTTTTCGAGCCCTCAATCTCCTCACTTTGCCTTCAATTTTTATATACCGATCAATTGTGTCTTCAATATCGAATTTGAAGGCAATCCCAACTGTGGGAGAGAATCACCGCTACCCAACTAGGCACGGAAGTGACTTGCGCACTCCCAGTCATCGCCTTACCCTCTCTGAGAGGAATCTTGATTTCACTGCACTGGACCACACTTTTTCAATAGTCTTCCGACAGAGTTAAAGAGGTGCTATGGGCTGGAGCCTAAAAGATTTAAAAAGTTATTAAGGGGATTTCTAAATGAAGGGGAGTTTTATACCGTGCAGGAGTCCCTGAACACCTTTTAAAATACCCTAAATGTTAATTTATTTATATTTTAGCAATTAAGAATATTTTCTTTTCTTTTAATTCTAAGTTTGTAATTATAATGACGACTGAGATGTACAAATTGTATGTACTTTATTCAGAAATAAAGATATGTCTATGTCCATGTCTATGTCTATGTCTATGTCTAGGTATACTCTAAGTGTATCAACATATCTGAAACAATGTTTAATGGTGTAACATAGCTGTGAAAACACACATATTGAATGATGAGGAGTTTTCCCTCTATTTTTCTATTATGTGCTCACTTGCATTACCACAAGGGGCTAATGCTTTTTAAATTCAGTACTTTAAATTTTGTTTAAATTTTTTTACAGATGTGGTAAAACGTTCACGGACGATTCAAGGGATGCTAGAAGAGCTCTTCGCGGCGATAGACTTTAGTAAAAACACAAATAAACAATCGATTCATATTCAAATTTTGATTTTATTTCATTTTACCTAAAATCACATTTCAACAGATTTTAAAATACATATTATTTTATCCCTTAAATGCAACTAATTATATGTAAACTTGTTCTCAGAAATTAATTTAAAAAGGTTACAGGGACGGTGGCACGGTGGTAAAGCTCTGGCCTCTCAAGCCACGAGTGTAGAACAAATTTTCAAAATTATTTTGGTCTCGTTCTTTGTATGGTTTGTGTTTTGGTTTTAATTTTGTATGGCTTCCATTCTATTGGGGCAAAATTCATGGATTCATTATATGTAAAGTGTTTTTGTAACATTTTTCAAAGTCCTACTTTTGAGAAAAAATGTCCTACTTTTCGCCGGGCTCCCTGATAACAGTAAAACGATCAACTTATAAATATGATGCTATAAAATATATTTTTAGCGAGGATCATTAATAATTATAACTTTTTTATTATTCAAAAATAATCATTGGAAATTGACCGAGTACCGGTACTCAAGTCTGCTGCGACGTTTTTTTTTTTGTTTTTTTTTTAACAAAAATCAAGGACACACTGAAATATTCAAGGCTATTTCAAGGATTTTTAGAGGACAATCTAAATTCAAGGCATTTTCTAGGTTGGTAGACACCCTGTTTTACACACTATATGGTACCTTATCTTCTTTAGAAGTTTAGAAGGCATTAGAAAGATATAGATCATCATTTAGTAAATAAGTTGTTTTAATGAGTTCGACTCAAAATTGCCGATAAAAGTAAGCAATCATTGGTTGCCATCTCTGGTGTAAACACTGCTTAACCCTATGTTGCTTCGTATCATCTTAGACAAATTTGTAAATATTGAGAAAAATTTATAAATTCAGAAGTCTTGAAAACCCCTGACCATATGCTGGACAGATTCTCAAAACCTAGACATCTGGTAACTCCAAGATGGCTTAATAAAATCATTTGCAGTGTTTAGAGTTATTAGTCACAGCCATTCTCTACAACTGCCCAAATAGCATAAGCCTCCAAAGGATTGTTGAGCCATAGAGCCCCTATCCACTCAGCTTTATCTGTTAATCAGATTAACAGACCTCTTCCAACCACAAAAAGGAAAAATATTTGACAGCCTGAGATGTTTCTTGGCCGAAATAAAAAGACCTCCAACAACACATACCGGGCATCTCACGTAAGGTGTCTCAAATCGATTATAGATCAACAGTTTGTCCTACAATCTTGAAATAAAATCATTTCCCACTAAATTGACCTTAAGGAATAATTTTAAAATATTTTTAACGTTGTATAAATACAGGGTGTCCCAAAAACTGGGGGTCACAGGTTCGAATCTCAGAAATTTAAAATACAAACATATGTCATATTATACATCATTAGAAAGGTCTATTTAATACAAACATTTTTTGTGGAAACAGAATTTTGTTATCTTTATTCGTTTCAAAAAGGCATTTATTTGTGTAGCCAAAATCAAAATTTACGGAATACCCTGTAATTTTTTTAAATTTTTTGTCCTAAATGACTTCTGATTCAAAATACTTATTTGAAATAAGCTACGCTTTACAATGATATGTCACAAGACCACATTTATTAAAAACCTAAAATTTCCAAAATTTAATATTTTTGAAAATGTTTACATAAACAAAACTCAAACATTTAAATACAAACACATGTTCTTTTGTACATCATGTTAAAGCTCTCGTTAAACCGAGCAACTTTGTAATTTACACTAATGTCGTATCTCGTTTGGTTTTGTAGTAATAACGTAAAAATTTCATTTTCCCATTTAACTTGCATGTTAATTAATCAGGACATGATAGTATGGCAGCCCTTCTTCCATTGTTGCCATAACATTAACATGCAAGTTTATGGAAAAATGACATTTATACTATATTACTACATAACCAAAAGAGATACGGCATTAGTGTAAATTACAAATTTGCTCAGTTTTACGAGAGCTTTAATATGATGTACAAAAAGACATGTGTTTGTAATTAAAATTTTTGAGTTTTGTTTATGTAAACATTTTTAAAAATATTAAATTTTAGAAATTTTAGTTTTTTAATAAATGTGGTCTTGTGACATATCATTGTAAAGCTTAGCTTCATTCAAATAAGTATTTTGATTCAGAAGTCATTTATAACACATAATAAAAGAATTACAGAGTATTCCGTAAATTTTGATTGTGGCTAAAAAAATGGACGCCATTTTGAAACGAATTAAGATAACGAAATTCTGTTTTCACCAAAATGTTTGTATTAAATAGACCTTTCTAATGATGTATAATATGACATGTTTGTATTTGAAATTTCTAAGATTCGAACCTGTGGCCCCCAGTTTTTGGGACACACTGTATTTATACAATGTTATAAATATTTTAAAATTATTCCTTGGGGTTAATTTAATGGGGAGTGATTTTATTTCAAGATTGTAGGACTAACTGTAGATCCATATTCGATTTGAGACACCCGGTATAGCTCATAGGTTGTGATAAACTTACCTAGTTTTATATAAAATATAATCCTAATAAGTTACAGTGGCCTGTTTTTTTTTTCCTGTCTATTGACGCCAGTGGCATTTGTTATGTTTTTATGGGGAATGGTCCAAACCCCAGTCTTGTCATTATCTAACATCGACCAGTTGTCAGAAAGCATAATTAATTAATTAACGAGGTGGCCCGTGCGCAAATTGCGCATTTTATGATTCTGTATGAGTGAAACTCAACTACAGTACGTGAATGTTGATTATGAAGTGGCACAGCTCTATTTTTACTTTCTCTCCCTATACCATAGTATATGGAGAAAGTATTGTATTCGTAAAAATTTTCCAATTCCTTTGATGATGTATACAGGGTGTTTCATAACTCCCTACCAATATTTTAGGCATTGTTCCTGGGTTAAAAACATATCTAAATATCATATTTAAATTGTCCGGAAGTCTTAAGTTACTCACACAGCCGCCATTTTGTTTTTTACACATAATAATTTTTATTTCCGTAACGGATGGTTGTATTCAGATCATATTTGGTATAAATCTTTAACATACCAATGTACATTTCCAAGAAAAAAATTAATTTTTTCCATTGTATATTTTCAAAATGGCGGCCATTTTAAATTTTCAAACTCAAATATCTCAAAATCGATAAATTTTATAAAAATTTTACAAGACACAAAAAAGTTGCCAAATTACATTACCTAACCAATAGTACCAAGTTTGTAAGGATCTGACAACAAATAACGGAGTTATTGCGATTTTTCTTCATAAAAACATTGATTTTGTTGTTAAAATGGCCTTATTTGCATTAAATTCAATGCAAAATCCATGTTTTTATGAAGAAAAATCACAATAACTCCGTTATTTATTATTTGATCCTTACAAACTTGGTACCATTGGTTAGGTAATTTAATTTGGCAACTTTTTTGTGTCTTGTAAAATTTTTATAAAATTTATTTATTTTGAGATATTTGAGTTAGAAAATTTAAAATGGCCGCCATTTTGAAAATATACAATGGAAAAAATTAATTTTTTCTTGGAAATGTATATTGGTATGATAAAGATTTATACCAAATATGATCCGAATACAACCATCCGTTACGGAAATAAAAATGTTTATGTGTAAAAAACAAAATGGCGGCTGTGTGAGTAACTTAAGACTTACGGACAAATATGATATTTAAAAATGATATTTTGATATGTTTTTAACCCAGGAACAATGCCCTAAAATATTGGTAGGGAGTTCTGAAACACCCTGTATATCCATTTTGGAGCCCCCTTTCCCCCTATAAATGTATTATATGGAGAAAGTATTGGTTTTGTCTAAATTTTAAAATTTGAGTCGTTGGTAAATTTATCCGTTTTGGTGCCCACTGAGTCCAAAAAAGGGGGTTTCAGAGTGATGTCTGTCTGCGTGTGTGTGTGTGTGTCAGGATGTAAACAGAGCTAGTGAATGCCCCAATGGTCCGATTTTGGTGAAACTTGGCATGTAGGTTCAAACCCACGATAATTCCAGGCGTTTTTTCATTTTTTTAAATTTTTGATTTTTAAGGGTAGTTTACCCCTCAAAAACGTGAAAAATCCAAATTTCTCAAAAACGGCTCTAACGATTTTGATTAAATTTTTGTGGTTTATTAAGATTAAAATGCTGAATAAAATGACACCACCCGCATCTCTGGGAAAATTCGTGTTCAAAAGTTATAAAGCAAAATGTGTAAAAAAAACTATTTTTGGATGCAAAAACTCGTCCTGCTCACCTGGTGGCTATCCGACTGAGCCATCAAGACATTAATGTTTTGAGGCTTTAACACCTTTTCATATTCTTGGGAGAAAGTATGTGTCAGTTATATGATACCGTTTATTGTTTGTAAACCATCTGGCTTTTATAATTCATCTGAAGGTAATCAGCTGTTAAATTACAATTCACATTAAAGAACTTGCAATAAAAATTGGTCAACATTTTAAAGCACCCTCTAGAAATAAATCAAAGGCGAGGGGGCGAAGTGAAACGATATGACCTTTTTAATTATGATTTGTCACTGCGCTATATCCTAAGCTTTAATACCCCCGTCGCAGCAGACCTGCGTACTCAGCGAATTCCCAATGGAATTTCAGATTATTTACTTTCCCGATAAAAACACCAAAGGATCGAGTATTTAGGTTTGCTGCCATGGGGTGTTGTTAGAAAATCTAAGTTAATCAATAATTGGTGAATGTAAAAACAAAATTGTATCAAGCTCTGACAATTTTTATTTTTCCCATAAACCCCATGGGGGTGAGTATGTAGGTTTGCCGCCAAGTGGGTTTTGTAAGCAAGTATAAGTTAAACCCTATCTAGATAATGTACATACCAAATTTGATTAAGATATGTCAATAAATAGGTGAGATATAGGGTTTTTTTTATTCCCCATAAGAATAACATGGAAAACACATTTTTGGATTTTCTCCGTAACCATTTAAGCTAAGTTAAAAATTCAAAATACTAAATTGTTTGTTTTTTTAAGCTCTTTTGAATGGTTTTAGTTAAAATTCATGAATTTTGAAAATTGAGGTCCAAAAATGCAAAAAACTCAATTTTGACCCCTTTGAAACCCCATTCCCAAAACCCGACAATACTGGTTTGCGAACTCATGAAAATAGACCTGGTCTTACACCTTCATACCAAATTTGATCAAAATCGGAGGTCCCCTTCAAAAGTTATCGGTACCACGGACACACACACACACACACACACACATATATATATATATATATATATATATATATATATATATATATATATATATATATATGAAAATGAACGAACGGTGTTTTTGGCTTCTGGGGACCTCAAAATGAATAAGTAAAGTGGTCCCGGGCTTAGGTCTTACCATGGCTACTACCGTAATAGCGTATTCCATTTAGGGAAATTCGCTAAAATGACACCTCAATCTTAAAAATCGGTTCAGGAGGTCGAGAGAAAAAGGGACATAACAGACGAAACCCTTATAGAAATAAGAAGATCGTTCAATGACAAATGGCAACTTAGTATACGAGGGATTTTCTGGCAAACTGAGCACCTAGTCTACCTACGACGTTTAAAGAAGATGGTTAAAAAGATTAACAAAAAAGGTACCGTACCAAATAGAACAATGCTTGTATTTGGACAAGTAAAGAATACAACACTGGGAGAAACAATTAGACCTAAGAATGTTCTTAAAATTTTATTAGACCTATTATATCAAAATCTAGATTACCTAGGCCTATATAAAAAAAATAGTCATTTATTTTTTAATTTGTCACATATAACTACACTGCAATAAAAGTGAATGGTTTAAGAGGGGTAGGCCTATTGGTGTATAAAAATTCAAATTTGCTCACTATTAACTCATATGTCACAAAATTACAATATCAAATTAATACTAGACTAAATTATAGAATTGACAAATTAGAAAACTGTATAGGCCTAGTTGTTGAACAATGTAAAACCAATGTCAATCAGGAACACTTTCTTAAAACCTTCATAACAAAACCAAGGTGGCCAAGTAACGGCCACTAGTTTACAGAACGATGAGGCAGTAGTTAGGACATATAAATGGGCTAAAGTTATATTATCAAGGATTGGAGAACATAGATTCAATGGAAATGATTACCAGTGGGTACGGTACAACAAAAGACAAAGATTATTAATAACATGATTGTTTTTTTATTTTGTTAATCTTACCTATTTATTTACAGTAATATAGTTTTGGACACCATTCAATGTATTATATATGTAATACTATTAAATAAAGAATTTTTTATTTGAAACTTCACTGCTCAATTTGTCTAAGAGGTTATATATAGGCTAGGCGAAAGTTTGTTATACACTCCATCTCAAATGAAATTGCGATATTACAATATTATCGGAAACTTAAGGCCTACCGGTAATGGAGAGTAATTAGGCCTAATAGATTTTAAATTTTCAATACTGACGATTAAAAATACTTGTACTTGCCTATCAATATTGGAAGTGAAATTGACAAATAACTTGACTTCTTTTACACAGCTTAGGCCTACATACTTCTATTACAGAACTGATGTAGGCCTATTCGATAGATCGATAGACACTAAATTGTAAGTTTAGGCTAAATCGTTAGGCCTAAATACAGTAGGGGCTGAGTTGGATTGAAACTAACTTTAACCTAGGAATATAAATATGTCAGGGAACTAATATGTAAGGTCTTTCACAGGCAAGATAACTTCTTGTACACTTGATCAAACTCTCGGGAAATCAACCATGTCTGCCAAGTTGTGCAAGGTTGCTCTCAAAAAACATTTTGTGTTGGCCATTTAAATATTAAAGCTGTCTTGATGGCCAGACATAATATGACTCATCACATAGTTACCAGGGGACATACTTTAAAAATAAGGTAGTGACAGTATTTATAAATGACAAATTGATAAATAAAATAGCCAACCTAACCGCCTCAGCACTCTATAAACTCAGCACTTAAACTCAACAAGGTTTTTAACCACTTACAATTAATTAAACTGAAAACCGTATGCCACACTTGGATCGATGAGCACTCGAATCTGGGATGCTACCCAACGTACACCCATTTTTGCTTGTGGTGCAGCTGCCGCCACAAGGCGAATTTTATCTCCTTCTTCAAATATTGTGGTGAGGTCCTCGTTTGCAAGACTGCGATCGAAGAGCGTAACAGCACTACGATGAAACAATACTGATTCCCAACGATTTTTCTTAATTGATCCAAGAGCAAGGCCGTATTCTGCATTCATAATTTTTATTATTTGGCCCTCGCTGCGTAGGAATAAGGAATGTGGATTGGAAGTAATCAATTTGATTTCTGAAGCTTGAGGTAAGGTGGCCGACTTTTTATTACGGACATTCCGTGCATCATCGTATTCCATCACAGGCTTTCGACCTTTCCACACTACCGTGGCAAACCAGCTACAGCGACCATCATTGTCAGTGGGGTCACAAGGTACAGCGTCAAACATGATTGTTCGACCCTCTTCTATCCCATGTAATTGGTTTAAGTTGGCTTTGGCAGACACTCTTTTTCCTGAAAGGAACATTTTACTAGCTAGAAAAAGTATATTTTCTTCCATGCCATTGACGTTGTAGGATAGAACACCTTGACGTTTGTTTACTTCTTGAATTGTACCAGGACAGTTATAAAGGCCATTACAAATTGTATCATGAGTTTTTAAGGCAACTTCTCTTTCTTCTTGTCGCCAGGCACATGTAATATACCATCTACATCTATCAACACCACTGTCATCAAAACCATGACATTGAAATTTTAAAGTAGTGTTCTTGTCAATGTACTCATCTATGGAACCTCCTTCGGGAAGTGGCTGACCATTAACTTTGAGTTTATCATACCACAAGAGAGCACGTTCAGTTTTGTTATCCAGCTGGAACTGAACTATTGCTTTATATTTTGGAGAAATTTCAACAACTTTGCCAACAAATTCACGAAGGCTAGCATAAGCACCTGCCATTGCTGATTACTGTTGTAGGCTATAAGATAGTTCGAGCACTTATTATGAACTTGTAACAGTAAATGTAACACTGTAACACTAACCAAGTAACAGATCTAACGTCTAACAACAGATCTAACCTAACGTCAAACGTCGTTGGTGGCGGCTACCTGACCCTGACCTGTGTAAATGTAAACAATCTGTGACGTCACACATAGAGGAATCTGCGCAGCTCACTTTCTCATCCACAGCCTTCTTCATAGCGTTCCCACATCACTTCACACACTATAAAAATTAAACAGTCATCTTACTTTCTCGGTGGTGAATCGAGTAGCTGTTGAGGAGGTATTGATGGGTGCGAATCTGTCCTTTACCACTTTGATATTAAGTGCATCATGGTTCATAGCTGCCCTATTTATATGAAGAGTGTTCTCAACACTGATGACGGCATCGGTTGTGATGGAGACTGCCAGCGGTGGTTTCACCGTGAGTGCATTAAGATAGCAAAAGTCGAGTATCAGCGATTAAGTAGTGATAACAACTTGAAATGGCATTGCACTCGCACTGACTGTGTGCTTCCCTCTAATGATCGCATAAACACGCTATCAACTCAGATGACCGCGGTCTTGTCAAAACTGGATGATCTTCTGGGAAAAGTTAGGAAGATTAACAACATCTTGCAAGACTTCTTGGAAATTAGATCAGAAGCTACTTCCATCAATGCTAGCCTATCCACACTCGAACCTCGGGTGACTGCCATGGAGAGTAAGGTGGACGAATTATCTACGAATGTTGCTTTCATGAATTCCAATCTTGACTCACACAATGCAAGGATCCAGAAACTCGAAGACACACTCACAGCTATCCCTTCGTCAGCGTGGTTTCAACAATTGAAGAGCTGAACGACAGAGCATCTAGAGCTAAGAACGTTATGATCTTTGGACTATCTAAAGCAAGAGTAATTAATAAGGCAGAGGATAGGGTATACTACGCCATGATAAGGAGAAGTTTAAGTCAATTATTGCGGCTTGCAATTTGGGACCTGGACATCGAACCCCTCAAGTTCATCAGAGTCGGAAGGGCTTCGCCAAGTAAAGCCCGACCACTGAAAGTAGTTGTTGGGAATGAGCAACTGGTTCACAAGATCGTCATGTCTACTTCTAGAGAACTGCTGAAGGGTCTCGGCGACAGCTTTTCTACTGTTTCTTTGGGAAGAGAACCAAGCACGAAATATCAAATCTTGCTAAACTCAGAGAAGAACTTACCCGTTGCATAGACAATGGGGGAAAACCTGACTATCAAATATGTCAACCAAATCCCTAAAATTGTTGAGTCAAAAAAAGCATAAATTCCAACGACATTGATCGCCTTTTTATGTTTTGTACCAGAATGTGAACGGTATTCGAGTTCCAAACTCCATACTTTGCATTGTGCTGTACCTTAATTGTAACGTTTGATATTGTTTTATTTACTGAGACCAATTTGAACCCTTCTCTGTATCTAACTGTGAACTTGGTCTTTATGCTTATGCAGTCTATCGCTCTAAGGACCGTTCTAAGCAAACTAGTCACCAAATGGATGGTGGTGGAGTTCTAATAATAGCAGTCCATAGGAACTTTTTCTCAGCTGAAGTGATTCAACCTGATTCACCTGTAGAATCACTATTTGTGCAGTGTCAAATTAAATCATGTTTTTAAAATATTGATCTAAGCTGCGTACATACCCCCTCAATCCAGCTCCACAATCTACGATTTCTTCGCTGACTCAGTAAACTATGACACATCAATTTGCACTGTCGTCACCATTCTGATTACGGGGGACTTTAACCTCCCAGATTTTGATCGGAGGTATCCTTTATGGAAGATGCTCCCCCTTCAGCACGAACAGTTCTCGACCTAGCTGGCATCTCAGTTCGAGATAACACAGCTCAGTGAAGTTCTCAGGGGTGCAGTTGGACCTAGTTTTTGGATGTCCCAAAATATTTTCTGTATCAACGGCTGTAGAAACCCTCCTTCCCAAGCGAGGATCACCATCCTGGATTGTCAATCACTGCTTCATTGGCCTGCTGCAAAAAGGTACGCAACAGGAGGTCTTCATATGTCCGGGATATCAAGAGGCCCAACCTTGATGCAGTGAGAGTCGATTTAAGGAATGGTGCTATTAGGCTCGGAAACGACTGTATTGATGTGGATCTTGCTTTTCTCAACTTCTGCACCCAGCTTAGTAACTGCACTAAGTCCCACTCTCCTTGGAAAAAACAGGACATTCTGCGTTTCCTCGCTGGTTCTCAAGAGAATTAAAGGATTTAGTGATCCTGAAAAAAATCTCTGCACAAGCAATATAAAAAATCGCATGACCAAAGATTGTATGAGGATTTTTGCAGAATTCGTGCCCAGTGTAAAGCCATGTCCCGGGACTGTCGCAACAGTTACATCGAACATGTGAACTCAGCAATTGGTACAAACGTAAAAGTGTTTTGGAACTTTGTGAAGCAACTGCTGGATAGATCGTCGGCTGAGCCTAGTCCACTAGGAGATGGAACTACAGTTACGTGCCGCCCTGGCTCTGATGAAATGTGTGATCTGTTTGCCAGATATTTTTCGTCGGTCTACTCAGGACCTACTGGCATTACTGCAGAGCCTTCTTTCGACAGTACCACTTTCGTTCTATCTAATTGCTCTGTGTCGCTGGCCGATGTGGAACAGAAACTTAGAAAGTTAGACCCATCAAAGAGTTGTGGCCCTGACGAGGTGGCCCCGGGAGTTCTGAAATCCTGCTCTTCCGAGCTAGCCCCATACTTGCACTTCTTGTTCAACCTCAGTCTGACTCATGGTGTCTTCCCTATGCTGAAACAGGGACTCGTCATACCTATAAGAGTGGTGATCGCCATCTGGTCACAAACTACAGACCCATCGTGATCCTGTCAGTTTTAAGCAAAGTATTTGAGAGCTTAGTCCTTTACATTGTGCAACCATTCTTTAAGAACGTAATCATTGAGGAACAGCATGGCTTCTTGCTGGGTAAATCAACCGTAACCAATCTTCTGTCCTTTCAGTGTCATGTGATGACAGCCTTTACCCATCGAACTCAGGTGGATTCAATCTACATCGATTTTAGCAAGGCCTTCGACAGGATTGATCACAGTTTACTCCTCAAGAAGCTTAATTAAGAGTTACGGGGTAGTGGGCACTTTGCTGAAGTGGTTCCAAAGTTATCTCTCCGACCACAAGTTATTTGTTATCTTTATTGCCTCTCAACGGTCTTCTGGATTCCTTGCAAACACGGGTGTTCCACAAGGTTTCCACCTCGGACCACTATTATTCTCAAACTTTATCAACATCAAGTTGTAATCCAACTTAGCAGGTAACACCATTGACTGGTAACACTACATTGATATAATTAATTGAAATCCAGAAACTGAGATAGATATTTTACACATAATAATATATATGATAGGAGCAAAGTTAACAGAACAATGGAACGATACTTTCATCTTTCATTCTTTCCTTGTTAATGACGTAGTATGAACGTCGAACGTTCTATGGCGTGTGGTTGTGTGGTATCGGTATGGCAGTATTGGAAAGAGTTGTCTTGAAATCGATTAATTGATTAAAGAGCGTTTAAAATTATTAATTCGTGTCATAGTTTTGACATATTTTACGCATTGATTTAAAAAGTATTAGATGTCCTAGTGATACCCCAACGCTAGTGAACGTTCAATAATTTTGTTGTTTTGGCTTTGGTTTCGGAGGTTAAAATGTGGGCTAGTCCTAACTTTAGGATAAGTTGGCTGGACTAAGAAATTTCGAAGGTTGGATTTTTTCTAATGATAATTGAAGGCTTTTCTATTTATTTTTAACTGCCTTTTGTGATTTACAGTCAACTGACAAAACATCAAGGTGACAAGCATGGATGGCGAAAATGATGTCGATGGTGAGTTAACAATAAATAAATAAATAAACAATGGGACAAGGCCTAGTTCCTAGCCCTAGTCCCAAGTTAATAGGCCTTAATTTATCCAGGCTACTGCCTAACTTAACCTAGCCTAGGTTGGTGTTATGTTATTAGTAGCCTAGGCTATTAAGTTAAAACTCTAAGGAAATTTGTAGAGCTAGGCCTATGCTATGTAGTGTAACTAGGCCTAGACTTGTTGCTTTAAATAGCCTACCATTAGGCCTAGGGCCTATTATCAACCCTCCAGTTCTTACTTGCTCACTTCTTACTTCTCCTTGTAGTCCCGTAGATCATATCTATGGCATGAGACCCGTCATTTTAGATTTTTTTTTTTCATTTAGATGTTTACAGAAATTTAAAGAGGCCTATCACCCTTACTAACAAAGATATTTAAAAGAAATAAAAACCACAATACTGTGCATGTAATATACTACAACTTAGGCTATTCAATTTTAGAAGCCCTCTAGTCCGGCCTCGTGTGGTTCAGCCACTGGATAATCTGGCCGCGGTGTTCCAAAAAATGAAACGTTTAGCTGCTGGCGTTTCCCATGGCCAAATTAGACATGAGTCAACTTGTTCCGTGTTATGTTACTAAAATATATCAGATCAATTGCCGATTTCCGGAATGTTTGGTTTTGGATGTCTTCTAAAACGTGTTCAATCAAGTTCTCTTTTAAATCATTATCTTTTTCCGTGCATTTCGGTCGCTATTACGTTCCAATTTATACGCTAGTGCCTTCGTTAATAGAAGACGAGTATTATTGTCCATTACACGCCGTTTCATCGCTAGGGACTGCTTTCCCATTGTCCGATCGTCTTTTCGGCTGCATTGGTTGGGCAAGTTTGATACCCTTCATTGTTAAATATACCCTAATATTTCATTGTTGGAACACTCATGTAATACAGGTCTCTGTTCAACTCGTTTAAAATAATCTCGGTTAATCCTTTTTGAAATCCGGTCAGCAGTCAGGTCCCGAGGTGGCCGGATTTGAGGTCTTCTACTGTATAAAAAATATGCATTGATCAGAAGAATATTGAACATTGTCTGAAAATTACACGATTCTCTATTAGGCCCTAAACAGTTTTTCTTATGATTTCAATAGGTCAGTCACACCAGGGAGGATCTGGCAAATGCCTCATAGGACCTTCACCACATTCTCAGCAAAGTTTACAGCGCACTTTGGTGGTTAGGCCTAATTATTTAATAGTTAATGATGTAAAAAAATACTTTTTCAAGTTATTCTCAGTGGAAATAACACATTTTATAACATTTAGGCCTGATTTAATTAACATATTTGTTTGCTACCGGAATCAATTATAATGTATGTGCCTCAAAAGTTGTATAATTGTATAAAACAAAACTGTTAAACAATGTTAATTTTTTGTAGGTTATGACGATGAAGAAACTAAAACTGTCAGCCACGGACCCAAGAAGAGTAATATTCTTCCTCTCTGGGGCAATGAGCGAACAATGAATCTTAATGCATTAATTTTAACCAATATTCAATCGTCTCATTATTTTAAAGGTAAATATTTTGTTTGTTTATCATTGCTTGTTGTTTATCCTTACCATTAGCCTTCTAGTATTATTTCACTGTTATATTCTAGCTTTAGTTGTTTTCTAATAACTTAAGTTGTTTTAAGATTAGTCCTATTACTTTTTAATCAAAATGGACATAGCAATAAAATAGTTTTTAGGCATTAGTAAAAGCCTCAGTCAAAGTTCATCCAATCAAACGGTTACCGTACTGTACTCCACTGTTACGAAATGTAACAATGAATTCATCACCAAAGATAATTATAGTTTAACCTTCCAGAGGTCGCTTGAAATTTCGATTGCCGTCTCTCGCTCAAGGAAGTTTCTTCCGGGATTTAAATAAATCCATAAAATGTATTCTAAATACTTTTATTGTTTGAAATAAAAACAGCAATTGATTGTAAAATAGATTTCACGCTATATCCCTGCAAAACAGAGTAAGAATGGCATAGTTAATTTAACATTGTAATTATTATAACTATTATTGATTGTACAAAACATGTTTCACTTTTTTTACTAAAAACTTTGTATTTTTTAAATAACAATTTTGTAAAATAGTGTAAAAATAGTAAAAAAGTCGTTGTGGAGTACAAATAAAAAAGCTTAATTGTATAAAACACAACTATCAGAATATATACAAAATTACTATAAGGCTCCCCTGCATAAACCATAAATTGAATATTATAACAATGGCACTACAATCAATTCAAATAGTTAAGGATGGAAAAATAAAAAGTTAGGCTACATAAAATTTAAAAAAAATCTAAAATGGCAACTTTAGCCTACATAATTACAAATAACCAAATAAAAAACGATCGCACACGGACTATTTCTCTGGGTTCACAAAACCCAAGAACGCTCACGGAGAAATTGTCCAGCACCTCAGGACATCGCTCGCCAAACTTACCCTCGTCAGTGAAAGCAGGATAAGGTAGATAAGGGTAGGTCAAATGCGGGGAGAGAGAGGAGGCGACAGCTGAACAAAAGTACAGTGCTGCCAACCCCAAGATAAATATTTCCCAAATATAAAAATATTGACCTGGAGGATTCCTCCACTAAGCGTCCTCTCGAAGGTTAAATACTGTGTTTATAGCTAATATATTTCTCCTCATCTTATCCATTCCCATACTAAATTTTTTTCATAAGATCAAGATTTTTAAAAAAATGTTTGGTTGCATTACATTTTGCTTTATGATTACTTAAACAAACATTTGTGTTCTTTTTAGTGAATTTATATGAACTGAAGACGTACCACGAAGTAATAGATGAAATTTATTACAAAGTAAGCCATTTAGAGCCTTGGGAAAAAGGCAGTAGAAAAACTGCAGGTCAAACTGGGATGTGTGGAGGTGTAAGTATGCAGTTCCATGTACAGTTTTTCTCCCCATTCAACCGTTTAAGAATTAGCATAGGCGTGCGCACAAGTAATGCCACAAGATGGTTGGTGTATTTTTTTTTTTATTTTGTAGATTTTATGGTGAAGTTTTATTGCCATACAAGTTTGTGAATACAGAATACAGTGTCTTATAAGAAGAACAGGCCCCATGTTAAATATTGTGCTAGTTGGCGCACTTAGTTGGGAGCCTGATCGCTAGGCAGCGTCTAACTCACGGTTCATCCCTCATGAGCAAAGCTTGCACGGCCTCGTGATTGAAAGCCCAACTATACTAACGGCATAGTAAAAACACAACCTATCTGTGCTAAAATCCATGAGACCTGTTCATATAAGAGTTGGTATTCATTGGTGTGCCAGTTTCAGGTTTTAGGTTTTTGTTATTTGTTTGCAATGCAACAAATAATAAATCCACCCAAGACACCCTGTGTCTTTTGCCCGTAGAAGCTACTTTGAAGCACATCCGTGTTTTAAGCCAATGACCCACGTAATGAATAATATAAATCAGCTGACTGCTTCATTCGCAGACGATAGTGGTATGTTTTATGTTTGTATAATCACGTCCTGGACATCGGACTGCAAGATGATGTAGTCTTGGGACAGGTGAGCTTGATCCCCTTGTAGCGATGGTGTCAATACTGGTTTGTAACACCAAGTCGGGGGTGTCAAGGTGCCGCACCACTTTGGACAGAAAAGTAAATTTAATAGAAATTGTTATAAAAAATGATCTTAAATGAAGAAACATTTTTCTGTGCTGACAAAACAATAATTTTGTGTATGATAATACAAAGTTAGTTACCGAAGGCCTTTAACAAGAATAGAAATGGTGCCAAAATCTGGAAAACTACGCCACTTTGACGTGAGTAAACAGAATGTGAGTAATCCAAAGAATAACGCACGCTCGGGATCAGGAATGTCATTGGAGTTAACAACTCTGCTGCTCTGATTGGGAGTGTTAATTTCGTGTGGTCAGTGATGTCTAGAGTAAACCACATAAAAGTAGTCCGATGAGGTCTTGAACAGCTCATTCCCCCCTCACCCCCCTTATCCAACACTTTTGCCAGTTTTGTTGGTAAAAAATGATATTCTGTTGAGTATGTTTGTATTATTTCTGCAGTATTTCAAAATACAGTAGAACCTTGATAGTTCGACACTTTGTGAACTTTATAGGGGGTATATGAGAAATTTTAACACAAATAGTTTACAAATCACACTTAAGTTACAAATTATAGTGTGGGCCGCCCTATACCACAGTTCTGGACCAGGTGCACCATTCCGCCACTGCAAAAATTGCCATGACACCACTGCACCAAATATATTTTAACCCTTATATTTGATCAAATATAAGGGTTAAAAAGTGTTAAAAAATCAACATTTTACTCTTTGTCACCTGTAAATTTTGCCAATGCTGCAGGAAACGTTCTTAGTGTTGGAGATTGTTCATCTTTACCATTACTGCAGTAAGGAATTTATAAGTACCATACTCATGCAATTATGGTTGTATCTCATTTGGTAATTTAGTGATTGTTTAATTTTTCGTTATTAACTAGTTTGTTAATATTCCCATTATAAAATAAAGTAATATATTCTTGTTACGATAAATATTGTACCCATAGCAACATTGCTTTATTCGCTTATTCAATCTGCTGCAATTTCAGTGGTCAATTTATATACGGGTCCGTCTTTTTTTTCAACCTCCGATAGGCTATGAGTAAAAGACAAGTTCATGTAAAACAAAAATTTTATTACCAAAAAATTGGTACACTTAAGGTTACTTTTTGACATAATAATGAAGAGATGGAGGCATATTTGTCATATCTGTGGAAAAGCTTTTTAATGCCCTCTTCAAAGAAAGTTGCAAACGACCAATAATTCTGTATTTAAAGCAAAAACTCAAAAATAAAGAAAAAAATTCCAAAAAGTTTTAAAAACAATTAAAAAAAGCAAAAATACCCCCCGTTGCAGCAGACCTGCGTACTCAGCGAATTTCCAAATTAATAATATTAATTTTGACCAGCTAAACTTGTAAACAAAATTTCATCACGTGCTCATAAATAGGGAAATAAATGTCTATTCTCCTTCAGATAAATATAGAGAAATAGTATGCAGGTATGCTGCCATGGGGGACACTAAAAGTAGGTTTTTAGCATAGAAAAAATTTATTTCCACCATATAAAGCCATATAGTAAATTTCATCAATATCTGTCCATAAATAAAAGAGTTTGCCTATTCTCCATATGATTAACATGGGAAAAGAGTATGCAGGTTTGCTGCCATGATAAGCACAAAAACCAAGATTTTTTACCTTAAATGGATGAATCTCAACCAAATGAAGCTAAATACCAAGTTTCATCCAAAAATATTGGTTAATAAGTGAAATATTAACACATCCTTATCCTCCATAAGATAAACATTGGAGCCCCAAAAGACAATGTACTGTATTTAGACTTTGTAATATCTCGGTAACCAATGGAGATAGAGCAAAGCTTCAAAATACTAAATTGTGTGTTTTTTTAAGCTAAATCCAATGGTCAAAACAAAAATTTAAAATTTTTCAAATTTACATATGAAAAATGCAAAAAAACCCATTTTTGGAGTACAAAACACCCCAAAACTACCCCTTCCCAGGTCGATATGTCTGGTTTTCGAACTCATCCGAATAAACGTAGGATTACACATCTCTACCAAATTTGGTGTCGATCGGACCATTTTTACGAGAGTTATCGTGTCTAGGGACACATATATACATATATATATAAAAATTTTAATGACTATTATTTTTGGTCTCTGGGCACCTCAAAACGAAAAAGTAACATGGTTTCGGGCTTAATTCTTACCATGAGACCAACGGTAATAGCTTATTCCCTATGGGAAATTCGCTAAAAAGTTTAAAAATGCAGTTGACAAAGAAGAAATGGTGAATCTGCAGTTTTCTTTAACAATTCTGACTACTCGTTCAACCAGGTTATTTGAAACGACCAGGTTCAAGGAGTTGACAGACTTGTTAAAGAAAACCGTAGGTTCACCATTACTTATTTTTCAACAGAATTTTTGACTATTTTTTGTTGTTTTTTTATTATTTTTTTTTTAATTTTGACTTTTTGCTCTGAATACAGAATTATTGTCCAGCGGCAACTTTCTTTGAAGAGGGTTTTGAAAGGCTTGTCCACAGATATGACAAATTTCTCAATCTATCCATTGATTATTTCGAAAAGTAACCGTAAATACAGCTCATAACCGAAGTCCAGTGTTGCGTATCGAAATGTGATTTTCCAAGAGTAGGTACAGTTTATTGTGTGTTTTCACTTTGGGCATTAATAGAGGGTTCGTTGGTAACTACATAAACTATAAGGTAAATCGGGAAACTCATATTTGGTTAGCTGCAATCGTACAAAGAGTGAATTCCATTGTAACTTTAGCCTCCAAACTGAGAAAAGGTGGAAAAATACATCTTTTTAGCGAATTTCCCATAGGGAATAAGCTATTACCATTGACTATGTACACTAACGTGAATAGACCTCTCATCCAATGCATTTAGTTTGAGGCAAAAATTTGGAAGTTCGGTGGACGCCGCGCCAAGAGTCGCTGCCATCGATGTTGTTGTTATTCAGCTGAATTTACAGTGCTGCCAAAACATTTTACCAAAACATAAACATAACTTTCAGTTATAAAATGTTTCATCCTTGGTTTAGAAGAGTGGTAATACTGATTTATCTATTATACGTTACGTGTACTTCGATGGACGCCGCACGAGATTGCACCACCGTCAATATGCTTCAAACACGCCTATGCTATGAGAAGTCTATTCACGTAGTGTACAAAGTCAATGCTATTACCGTAGGTCTCATGGCAAGACCTAAGCACGGGACCATGTTACTTTTTCGTTTTTAGGTGCTCAGAGAACAAAAATAATAGTCACTAAAATTTATATATATATATATATATATGTATATATGTATATATGTATATATATATATATATATATATATATATATATATATATATATGTATGTGTCCCTAGACACGATAACTCTCGTAAAAACGGTCCGATCGTCACCAAATTTGGTAGAGATGTGTAATCCCACGTTTATTCGGATGAGTTCGTAAACCAGACATATCGACCTACAGGAAGGGCTAGTTTTGGGGGGTTTTGTACCCCAAAAATGTGTTTTTTGCATTTTTCATATGTAATTTTTAAAAATTTTAAATTTTTATTGTTACCATTGGATTTAGCTCAAAAAAACACACAATTTAGTATTTTGAAGCTTTGCTCTATCTTCATTGGTTACCGAGATATTACAAAGTCTAAAGACAGTACATTGTCTTTTGGGGCTCCAATGTTAATCTTATGGAGAGTAAGGATGTGTTAATATTTCACTTATTAACCAATATTTTTGGATGAAACTTGGTATTTAGCTTCATTTGGTTGAGATTCATCCATTTAAGGTAAAAAATCTTGGTTTTTGTACTTATCATGGCAGCAAACCTGCATACTCTTTTCCCATGTTAATCATATGGAGAATAGGCAAACTCTTTTATTTATGGACAGATATTGATGAAATTTACTATATGGCTTTATATGGTGGAAATAAATTTTTTCTATGCTAAAAACCTACTTTTAGTGTCCCTCATGACAGCATACCTGCATACTCTTTCCCTATATTTATCTTAAGGAGAATAGACACTTATTTCCCTATTTATGAGCTCGTGATGAAATTTTGTTTACAAGTTTAGCTGGTCAAAATTAATATTACTAATTTGGAAATTCGCTGAGTACGCAGGTCTGCTGCGACGGGGGGTATTATTTTTTACATAGTGGTCTTCCTTATGTATGAAGTCAGTTATGCCAAATATTGTTTATGGCACTACCTTATGAAAAGTTCTGCGCACGCCTATGAGGACTAGGCATTATTTTGGTTTCTGATCACCAGGGCCGCCGAGAGGGAGGGTTATCAGTATAGGCTATGTAGTAACACCCTGTATTTTTCAAGACCTATCCAAATCTAACAAAGTATAGCCTATGACCTGAGTAGTGATCAGTGATCAGCCTGTATGAGTCTCCGCGGTTTGAAGCTCTGTGTCGGTGAACTGACGCCGCGGTGCCTCGCCGCTTCGTGCCGCCATTTGACAGCTCTTATCACCGCATCCAAAATATTTTGCAACCGGTCCTTCACGGCCTCAACTCAAAAAAATATTGTCGCGTGTCTATTTGTTGTACCAAGTATAAAAGATACATAAAATAAAAGTGTCTTTTAATAATGTCATACATGAATTTGCCATCATGAAGGCGAGGAAGAAACGATTTTGAGTGGGTAGTTTTTGTTTGGTAGTGTTTTTAAAAATATTTTTTTCATTTTTTATGTATGTATACCTTTATATTAGTAAAGTTTTGCTTAAGAACCAACACTGAATTATCTAATGGCTTGTATGTGAATTAAGTAGAGGGTTGATCTTGAATAAATAGAACCGTAACTTTGCGTAAGTCTTTCAATTTTATAAATTAATTATAAAGCAAAAGCAACAGTTCAATAGACATTTAATACGTTATAAACAAAGTATTGCAACTAATGAACCATTTTAAAATAAATTGCATTTATAATTTCCCTTTAAGGGAAAAACTTTACAAATATGAAGGTATGAATATAACCTTAGCCATTTCAAAATACTCAGGCCTAAAACCTCAGGTCCGAAAACCTGAACTTTCGGACCCAGCCAAAGTTCAGGTTTGATCAAATATTTCATATTCTGTATAGGTACCTAAATACATTTTTCATCTGTAGGCCTATCTTACAATAATAATTTTAAAAATTGAATCACTTAGAGAAGAAAGCATATTGTGTGCATTAATATGAAATAAATATCAAAAGAATGGGCCTTGTAACAGGTTATTTATTTTTTTATATTTATTTTGACCTTGGTTATTTTTTGTTACAGTACACTCTCGTTCATCGGAACTAATGTGGCGAACGGCCGGTTCCGATGTCAAAAAATTCCAATGAAGCGGAGTCTGTCATGAGTCATCATTTCCACCCATACACCGTCATATTGTATTCATTCTTGTTTTTAATAACACAAGAGATTTTATGAAAATAAATCACTCAAACTTTGAACATGGTAACTACGAACCTATAGTAATAAAAACAAAGCAGGAAATAAAGATCCAAATCTTTATTCTCATATTCCATATTCATATTCCAGCAGTCAACTGACTTCCACTTAACAAAGGTTTAATGGTTCCACTTAACGAGACAGACTGAATGACAGTTTGGGAAGCGGTTGAAGCAGCTGTTCACTTCCTGCGCCCCCTTCCTCTTTCCATTTTTGTGCTAATACTCCACAGCCTCGTAAATCACATCGATGGGTACAGATTATGGAAAACGCCTGATGACGTTTGATGCAAAATGTGATACTTCACTGTTGTGCGGATAGAACGAACGGAAATTGAAGGCGCTAAAACGGAAAAATTATTTATTTCGTAAGAGAAAAAAAATTAATAATATCCAGATTTTCAGTTCCGATGAAGCGGAGTTCCGATGTCGTCGAGTCCGATGAACGAGAGTGTACTGTATTTATTTAGAATTTGGTTATTTTTGTGGGATTTTTGTTATTTTTATAGGGAAATTAATTTTTTATTGAGCAATTGGATGAAGCTCGTAAAATTTAAATAAATTTTTAAAAAGAAAAAAAATAAAAAAGTAAAAAAATGGATCAGGGAGGATTTATTTCTATTTTTAAATTTTATTATTATTATTATTATTGTTTTAGTCAATGATCACTTAACTAGTTAAAAGTTATCCTACATCATTTTTATTGCCTATATATTTTTAATATCCCGATAAAACGCCGGTTTTTGGAACTTTTATCGACATTTTGGGTTTATTCAAGGTTATTTTTGGTTATTTTTTATTTTTATTAACCTCAAGAACTGTTACAAGCCCTGAAAGAAATAAAAATAAAAATGTGTATATTGTATCTGATTCGAACACAGACGGATGGCAGGGATGGGTCGAGCGGTGGGGCCTCACACCGAAACCCTGCCCTGCCCCACAAAAATTCTCTCGGCGGCCCTGCTGACCACTAGGCTATCATGTCTTCCCAACAACATTTTTAGAAGCTTTTAAAATAAAGTATTTTTCTTATGAATATAGGACGATATATATTCAATATAACCAGGAAGTTTTCATTAGTTGACTCGACAAAGTAATCATGTAAAATGTTCGTCTGTGTTGCAAAAAGCAATGGAATGCAAATAATGTAAACACTTGTAGGCCTAATTAGAATCAAGTTCTCAAAGAGAGGTTATTTAGCTCTTTTATTTTTACCTTTATAATTGTATTTATGAATTGACTTTAACAGAAAGTTGATTTAAAAACCAAAATGAAATGCCTGTTACATTTGTACCCTATTTGCTGATATTTTCCTCCGCCCACACATGATTGGTACACCAATGTTTGTCCGCAGGTGCGAGGGGTGGGGGCAGGAGGGATTGTGTCCACGGCCTATTGCCTGCTCTATAAGCTATTTACCTTGAAGTTGACTAGGAAGCAGGTAAATGGGTTAATCACCCATCCCGATTCACCTTACATTCGTGCTCTCGGTTTTATGTACATCAGGTAAGTGGCGCCGAGTATCGGCTGTACTGTGGACCAATCGCTCCATTGTCTCATGACCGACTTCATTTCTGTCTGTCGTTCATCACTGTTGATGGATTTGTGCTTTATGTGTGTATTAAATCTAGAATTTTAGGTCATTAACCTTTTTTTAATGATTGTATTTTTTTTTTTTTTTATTTACATCAAAGAAAAATGAAAACTCTTTAACTTTTAAATCCTTTTGCAATTCCAGATTTCCACAAATGATTACTTTTACCTCCTTGTATATTTCATCCAAATGATCGATTCTTTAATCAAATTTAAATTACAGTTGACTCTTTCTTTGTCGTTGAAAGCAATGAAAAATGAAAAATTAATATAGCTTCTTTCCAGCGTAGGTATCCTAGTGCTTTTTGGTATTAAATCCTCTTTCATGTTTAGTGTTCTGGTAATAGTAAACAATATTTTAGCTCTTTGAGACCAGTTTTAGACCTTATTGATCAATAGGACATTACTAGTTCTTAATAATTAGTATAAACCCTATAATAAACCCTTATAATACCTTGTTTAAGTGTTTTATTAGGTGGGAGGATTATTTTGATCAGTAGAAAAAATAGCTTGTGAGCACAATATTAAACTATCTTACATTATTAGGCTTCACTTGTCTTTTAAGTCTCTTTGTAACTCTTTGTGTTAGTTGAAATCCCACTAAACACATAGACTCCCAAATTGACAGCTAAAGTTTTTGTGGGATAGAAGTACAAAAAAAAAAAAAAAAATCCTGCTTTTTGAGCCCATAAAATGTTAGCTGTAAATTGTGTAGGGTCAATTGTTGTTGGTAACGTGATTTTTCAACTGTTTGAAGTGTCTTGAAAAGATTTATTGGCAAAGGTTGTGTAACCCAAAAATAATATAAAGTGAAGAAAACTCTCCTACAATAATGTCTTTTAGAAATAGAATAATATACAAATTGACATTGTAAACAGAAATAAATTTTAGAAATTTGAAACTTACACTGACATAAAATCTAAAAATCATTGGAACTCCTCCTGCGGCTTGGTTCCAAATGAAAACTTCAATGTATATTAATTGAATGTGCTCTCATCTTCATTTGGGTATCCACAGTTATACCTCTACAGCATTGTTTTAAATTTGCAAGTAATAATATAAAATATGGTAATTAATTTTAAAACCAATTTTTGTAAGCCTACCGACAAGGTCAATATTACATGACCTAAAAAATCAATTGCCTATGGGAAATTAAATGTTGTGAAATCAAATCAGTTAGAAATCTATTTCCATAGTCTTTAAAAAGTACTACCATTGACAATACACTTGTTCTAGACTACCAACGCAATGCTAAAATTATCAGCACTATCTGATGACGCCTTTGGATTACTAACTTCAAAATGTACTTTCTTTTGACTTGGAGCTGTTATAGCATTGCCATCTTGTACCAATTTTAACACATTAATTTAAATGAACAGAAAATAACCATGACTGCTTCTACAGTTAATAATTTGTTTACTTCTGACAGTCTCAATGGAATTTAAGTAAAGAGTTCGGAAGGTTTCAAAATTGATTCTCATAAAGACTGGTAACTGCAGCGGCGATGCTGTCAATATCAATCTTACAGTCCTAAGTCTGAGTTTTGTTAACAGGTTTCCCTATTAGGTTGGCAGTCTAGTTTGAGTATATTGTCAAAGCCGTCAATGGTTCTATTTACAATAACTCATGATTTTGATAACACTGTTCCAGTTTTAGTTTGGGTTACACCAGGAGCGAACAAGCAGTACTGAATGCAAAATTAGCTCTATTGTGGTCGGCGCTTCGAGTAGGAATGCAAACCATTTGTACCTTGTTTGTATTTTCACTAAAGATAGTCATTAAAATCCATTTTTAGCCCCTGAACTGCGTATTTAAAGACTTAATATAGGCACATACCTTCGTCCAAACAGTTCAAAAGTGAAATTCTCCATGACTAGTTTCGCTGCAACGGCAGCATCATCAGGTGGTTAAAATATTTCATCCATGAGGGATTCGTCAGAGAAATATAAGATCAACAGTTACAAAACACAACAAAATCACACACATAAAACATTTAATTGAGACGGAATTGAAGTCGACTTCAATATCTACAGGAAACCGACAACTACCACCCAAACAATACATTCATTATCTTATCTTCCAATATCACAGAAACATGCTGCTTACAATAGTCTTATTCACAGAATGCTCAATTTCCCCCTGTCACACGATAACCGGTCTAAAGAGATAAGAATAATCAAACACATAGCTACATCCAACGGTTATAAACCAGAACTAATAGACAGATTAATTGTGAAGCACACGAATAAAAAAAGTAATACTATGATTGATCCCACAGATATTGAACCAAAGAAATATATTTGTGTCGAATACAGCCATTTAACTCAAAACTGTATCAACAAAAGCCTTAAAAAACATAACATATCATTATCCTTCAGAACTACTAACAGAACCAGAAATCGGTTGGCTCAGAGAACAGATGAAAAAGGAAAAATACAGAAGTCTGGTGTTTACAAAATAAAATGCGTCGACTGTCCCGACTTCTACATAGGGCAGACTGGCAGATCCTTTGAAGAACGCTACAAGGAACACAGTCCCGATCCCAGAGCAGACAAACAAAGGTCAACATTCGCTCAACACCTTGTTGACAAAAACCACACCATGCACGACATAAATAATGGACTGGAAATATTGCATATTTGTCGGAAAGGAAGTAGGCTAGATTCAATTGAACAGTTCGAAATATACAAAAGTTTCAGAAACAGTAATGAAAAAGATTTTATTTTAAATGAACAGCTCAAATTTAAATCCCACTCTATTTTCAATTCCATTTTAGCCAACAATAGTAATGCAAGACCAAGACCATTCTTATATCAACCAGCTGATAACAGGAGAGGGGTAGGAGGGGTGACGTGATTGTCAGTCTGCTCTCCGTCTCGTTCCGTTTGTGCGTGGCGTTAGAGGTTATGTTGTGCGCGGTAGGCCTACCCGAAGTTTTCGTCTCAATTAAATGTTTTACGTGTGTGACTGTGTTGTGTTTTGTAACTGTTGATTTTATATTTCTCTGACGAATCCCTCATGGATGAAATATTTTAACCACCTGGTGATGCTGCCGTTGCAGCGAAACTAGTCGTGGAGAATTTCACTTTTGAACTGTTTGGGCAAAGGTATGTGCCTATATTAAGTCTTTAAAGATAGTCACACGTTCGCATTCACGTCTGTCTATCCAATGTCGGTTTTGGAGTGAAATATCAAAGTAATATCACGTTCACTCGAGTTGGGTGCTTGCTTCTGTGTCACCACATTGCATTGGGTTGAGATCAGTTTAACTACAATTGTTGGTAAAAATGTTCCACTTATTTCCGTGGAATCTAAAAATCACACTGTTCTTAAATGTTGTGGAAAAATTAAAAAAATAAAATAAAATTTTAATTTTTTTTTTCTTTAATTGGCCTACAAGGCTTGAAGGCTAATATTTCGCATTGATCCATATAATCATTCAAACCAAGTAAGTTTATTTACTATATGGTTATTTGTAGTCTTGATATATCAATTGGAGCACAAGCAACCGATGTTGTAATCAAGACGATTTGTAAGCGGTTTGGCTTGCTTGAGTTTGCTCTTTTGTGTAACCTAAGCTTAAGCTACTAAGGCTAATGCCTGTCCTATCAGCTAACGCGTGACACAATACGCGTTAAGGACTAAGGCTAATGCCTGTCCTATCAGCTAACGCGGCCGTTTTGTTCCAGATACACGCAGCCTCCGGCAGACCTGTGGGATTGGTATGACCCCTACCTGGAGGACCCTGAGGTAGGTAATGTACACCTTTTTTATACCGACAGGACACGCTACCGTAGTCACTGTACGCACCACGCTCCTGTTAGGATCGTTAGTTGTAACTGGTTTGATCATACTTTTCTGTATTCTGGGAGATCAGCACTTATTGTAGTTAAATCCAATGCTGACTGAAATTATCTTTTTGTTACAAATAGAAAAATATCTATGTCCACTACCACTATGGTCCTATGGTGAAGAAATCTCTGCAATTTGTTCTCTCCTACTTATGGTATTATTTGTTTTCCAATGAATGTCAATATCTGAATGTTCGTTGCACTCCTTTTATTAACTTTGGATACAAGAAATAAGCTAGTCTTATGTTTCTCTATTTAGAATGTTCCTTCATTATATTTTATTTAATTCCCTCTGACAATTTCTTTTCTGTGTTGAAGCAAAGTTGTACAAAAATATTGGACATAAAGCTGCAATTTTTGAAATAATTTTTTGACACTGTTGATCTATTACCTTTTTTAAGTACAAAATGTGTATTTAATGCTTGTAATTTTCTGCTGATAGTAACATTTTGTTTGAAAGCCTTGCTCTCCATGATACTTTTTCTGCATTGTCGGCAATCATTTGATGTATCTTTTTATCCATTGTATAAAGGACTTGAATAATCACTGCCTTGGTGTGAATAGGTAGTTTATTTGATGTGAGGTATTTTCTAGGAATTAGATGTTAAAGCGGGAGGAGGTCAAGTAATGACGATCGGAAACATCCTGAAGAACTTCCTCTGCAAGCTAGAGTGGTTTTCAACATTGTTCCCTCGCATTCCAGTGCCCATTCAGGTAAGGAGCGGGTTAGTTATTCTTACATTGAGGATAATTTAGATTAGGATTAGCCAAAAGCAACTTGACAAATTTAAAAGAAATAAAAGGCCAAGAGTAGGGTATTTGTGAATCATTTATAAGAGATATCTCTTTAAGGTTTTATATTTCACTCCAGACTGAGTCTGTCATAAAATAAGGAAGAGAAAACAGTGTGAGTGTTGAATACATTGTATGAGAAACACCTTTAAGTGCTTAAAATACGTATTGCGTTGCAGTGTATGTATTTGGACGTTCATTACTATACGTATTCAACTTACGTATTCGCGTACAACATACGTATTCGTACTTGAGTATTGCATGAAATACCATCTTAAAAAGTATATTAAATCTAGAAACTAGTATAGATATTTACTATTAGTTTATTTTTTACACATATTTACACAACATGTAAAACTGTGCAATTTGATTTTATTAAATCATAAATCTGTTATGAACACTATGAAGGTGAATCATAGTCATAGCACTTGATCGTATGCAACAAATTAATTTACTCATTCTGTGAACCAAAGTAGAAAGTGTAGATAAAAAAATCTTTACACATTTGACTTTCCATCTAGTGGACAGAGTTGCACTTCACAAAAGAGCTCAAAACATAAATTAGCTGGTACTCTGGAAATTGCCAGTTGTATTTATCCCACAATCCTTATTTGATACTGGATTCGTTTGTTTTTTAGTCGCCTGAGCAATACCTTTTGAAATATACACATTTCATTGCTTTGTGTTGCCAGATTGTCAGTGTTATTTTTAAGACGTCACTTTGTCTCCTTTGGATTACAGAGTACTATTTTGTCTTCCCCTTCTTTGTATGGAGTAAAAATAACTTTACATTACCGGTGGGGGAAAATAACTAGGGATGTGTCGATACCAAAATTTATCGATTCTCAGTACCGATACTGATACCTGAAAAATCAATTTTTGATTCTCGATACCGACACCATTGAGGTATAATACCTATATCTTACCTGCAAGTAAAATCACTCGCTGATCATACATATGAAATTTAAAATTAGTTGTACTAAATTGAATCATCTATACTTAGGCTACCAATAACATAAAAATGTAAGTCCTTAAGTGCTCACTAGGGGTCTGCGGTGCACTGAAAATTCGGTACCGGTATGGTACAGGACCAGATACTGTCATCGGTTCAGTACGGTTAGAAGCATCGGTACGAATCTGGTTCAGTACAGATTACAAATGTCAAAAATATTAATATATCTACTATTTATTTTTGACTTTAGAAAAACCATATTAATTAATATTTTGTCGTTATCTCTTTGTTTTTATGGATTAATGCATAAAAAGAATGGCTTGTAATCACCGCACAGCAACAAGACTACAAAACTAACGATATAGCTTTCGCCGACTGCCGAGTCCACGGATAGGAATACAGTTTCCAATTTGCGGTCCGATCAAGTACATTAGCCCTTATTTGGTAACAACTACAACAAACTACACTGATATGAATGCCCGCAGTCAGAGACGCTAGAGTCAGTAAGGACAGACGTTTGATGAGAAGTGACGAGAACTGTATCGACTGCCGATGGAAAAGTTATGTCCTACTTACTTACTTGACTAAATCTAACCCCTAAAGTGACCCGGATTAGCTGAAAGCATTCGGGAAATAATACACGATCGCTTTGTGTAAAGACTAGCCAAAAGCTGTTTGTTCATATGAATTTATATTGATCAGAGAAAACTAGAAACATTCTAAATTTTTCAATTTGTTTACATACACCAGATTGGCTTTTAAAATATGGGCAATGTTTTTGAAATAAACTATATTTTACATCATAATATATGTTTCTTCCAGAGGTTTAGATGTTGTATAGACGTACTCTGTGGCATTTACAGTCTCGTACTTTGCCAGTTCTTGTTTGATTGTTTATAATGCTTGCTCTGTAGTCAGGCCTACTAGCCTACTAATACATCGCCTCTTTGTTTATAGTTACCCTGGAAGTTTTATGAAATAAGTTTAGGATTTGAATAGTTAATCAAATGTGAAGCACAAATGGTTTAGTTGTAAATAAATAATTAATTGTCGTCATGAGTGATTCTGGCACTGGCGATACCGATCCAATGGTGGCATCTGCCGCTTCTACAATAGGCTTAGCCTACTGCCTGCACGTAGCCTACTTAGCATTAAACTGATATCACCAGCACACATGCACAGGTGTGAAATACAAGGACTTAAACTTAAGTGATTATAATATTTTTCCGATTAAAGTTTTAACCTAGTAAAATATGGTAAAAAAATTAGATATTTGAAGTGTTACCCATTGATATTAATACCGCTAAATCTATATTGATAACACGCACCTTACCGATTTTGCACCGAGAACCGAGTTACACAAAAATTTTACTGCAGCGACCTGAAGATTGTTGTACCACAGACCCCTAGTGCTCATACACTTGTAAATGAGGTGAAATTTTGGAAAAATTAACAAAATGGTTAAATAATACATTTATTCTCCAACTAGTATCCTCCATACATCGACAATTCAGATGTCATCCCCCATCAGTAATTCAAGCATTGTGATAATGTTTACACAAAATTAAAAGTTCAAAATAAACATAAAAATTCAGCACTTAAAAAAAAAAACTTTCCCAAACTAGGCCAATTGATACAAAAAACTGACGGCATTTTAATTTCAATAGTAATAAGTGCTGGTGCGAACAACAGAACAGCAGCTGTGTAGTAACAACAATTAACGGGGAAGCAAAGTGATAATGCACTAATTATTTAATCTTTTTTGCATCACCCTTTAGTTAAAAAAAATTCCTTCCAATTTTGTGTCAGGAGACTATATTCAGCTGAATAACCGAATACGACACTGTAGACGATAACCTTAGTTTCATTATCGGAAGATATATTTCATGGCTTGACAGAGAAATACCCTTCTAAACCTCTCCGAGAAACACAAATGCTGATTGGCCAACTTAGCCATGCAGCATTGTGTGTCAACCAATGTGGAGCCTTCTTATGATAGAGGTAGTGAGTTGCTGTTGTTGCTAACGAAAAGTAGTATTATGGTCTTGCCGTTTTATTTAAGCTAACAAATAAATGTTTTAAGAATTGACAAGTAGGCTTCATTCCAAAAAAAATCCTTGCAGGAAAATTAATAAAGATACAATATGTTTCAAAATTTCTGATAACAAAAGAATACTGACGTATTTTTTCTGGCGCAAGGATTTCATCAAAGTCTGTGGTGTGTGTTGTACAGTTGACTATTAAACAAAGACGTTACTAGGCCTATGTCGTCATAAACTATCTGATATATGAGAATTTAATACTTTTACAATGGAGTTCAACATAAACAAGTAAAGTATAGTTGAACCTTGATTAACCGTCACTCTTTTATCTGTCACTTTCTGTTATTTGTCTCCCCATAGACGTATGTTTTACTACTTTAACTGTTTCGAAACTGACTTTGCAATGACAGTTCATGTACCATTTCGATCAAACGCGATGCCAATGGCCTTTATTTTGCTGCGAAGTTAATAACCCTCAATAATAACTCTATAGGTGTCAAGACTTATCCACAACATTTTACAAAAAAATCCATCTGCAACATTTTATTCTAAATTTAGGTGATTTTATTTGTATTGACCCGATTGACAAAAAACTGTACGTTTTTAAATGTTTTAGGTCAATCAAGCGGATTACGTTAAGGTGTTGGCAGAACAACCATAAATGATGTAAAACGGGATTTATTAAGTAGGCCTACGACTGATAGCAGCTTGGTATTAATTTTGCATTATGTAATTTTAATATAAATGTGCATTACCCACTAGTATATGGTATAATTTCTTCTAAATCCTTTAAATCTACTTACCGTACAGGGTTTTAACATTATTTCTGTTATCCGTCTGTTCACTTAACTGTCACTGTCCCAAGGATGACGGTTAATAGAGGTTCTACCGTAAGATTTTTCGCTATAGTAGTTAGATAAAAGCTTCAAAACACAAACAAAAAATTCTGTTTTTCTACTGACTGGTATCGGTATTGACTTTAGATAAATTCTCGATACTGATGCCAATGCCTAAGAATCGGTGTTATTGAGAATCGATATAGAGAATCAATACATCCCTAAAAACAACGGAGAATAGTTTGTTTTATACCATGTCAATTTTACTTAAATTTATCTGTTGATATCAAGTTGTCCTTAAAACCAGTATTTAACTGAGAAAAACTTTGAAACATTGACATTTTTATTATATATCTTTATATTGAAACTGTTATGCAGCAAAAACTGGAGAAGATGATGAACGAGCGATTCCCGCCCCCAGTGCCTGGAGCTGCGGCTCGCAAGCCTGCAGTGGCACCCGGTCGTCACATACCCGACGACGAGGTGCACTATGGCCAGGCGGAGAAGGCATCCCGGATGCGCGGGTAGGTACGAACTGTGACATCTCATATCTCTCTTCCCACAGCTCCAAAGTAGAACAAGAAAAGACAATGTGACATTTTAGGAGAAAGAATGAGACTGCCAAAGAAACCCCAACCCCAGCAGATAGCTCAGCCGCTTAAAAATAATCGGTCGCATCTTCCCCATATCCGCAGAATAAGCGTACTCCTACTGATAATAACTTCTTAATCACTTTATGATTTGCAATATTAAGTCACAATGTCTTAATGAATATTTACAGAAGGTTACTCAGTCTTAGGTCAAATTATTTGGCTTGTCATGTTTTAATCCACTACATTCTCCTGTATGTATAATTCTTTTTCTCTCACTTCTTCATAAACTTGGATATTCTAGTTAAATCACTCACGGTCAGAATAATTCTTTCAAAACTCAAATTGTTTTTTACTGTTATACTTTGCTTTGGTATCCTGTTAAAATTGTAAGCATCAAATTGGTTCCACCCATCGAGAGGCTCGAGTTATGTGTAAGTTACATGTTTTACTTCTAAAAAGAACAAGACAGAGCATTTCATTATGTTGCCTTCCATTCACTAAAACACCTTTTGTTATGCTTAAGGTCACCAGAGCCCTAATATCCATAGGACATTCCCATTTTTGGGAAATGAGTGTACAAATGGAATGAAAATCTAACTGAGTTGGAGCCGAGCATTGTCGTAAATCTGAAACAACACTGTTGCCACGTCACAACACCGTTGCCACGTCACAACACCGTTGCCACATCACTACACTGTTGCCACGTCACAACACCGTTGCCACGTCACAACACCGTTGCCACACCTCAACACCGTTGCCACATCACAACACCGTTGCCACATCACTACACCGTTGCCACGTCACAACACCGTTGCCACGTCACAACACCGTTGCCACGTCACAACACCATTGCCACATCATGTCACCTTTGCTCATGTCACGTCTATTATTCTGTAAAGCATGTTTTAGTCTTTAAAGAGATTTTGATAGCCATCCCCATTTGTCGACTCTCCCGTTGGCATAAAAGTCACGTAGATTAAATTGTTAATTTTATTAAATGTCAACATTCACTGTCGAACATTCAATATTATACAGATATTTGAACGGGAAAACTCTTTATGTAGTGCGGATAGGCTCTTCTATAACTTGTGATCCTTTGCATCAAAAATATTGGAGAATATTTCAAGTTTTTGGTCTCATACGCCAAAATTGTCAAATTTTAGCCTTTACAGTTAGTGGCCAACATTGCACTTAATATTTTGTGGAGTTACCATTTTGGAAGGTTACAGAGCAAGGTCGTGTGACTGCACTGGAATGAGATTGGGGTTGGAAGAGCTAATTTGCTCACACAGCCGCAGTGAAGGATCAGTAAAGTGGGTGATGGACAATTTTTATTTACTCTGGACATTACTCATATAATATCAATGTTCCTTAGTACAGAGTTGTTTCCGCAAATCCTTTCTGTACAATTACCCAACTTTTTACCAGGAGCGACATTCAGTTTATTAACATGCAATATGTTTGCAGAGAGCCAGAAAAGGAGCGAAGAGGCTTCAGCCGTGAACATGATGACCGAAGGGGTGGCAGCCATCACGAGGAGAGGAAAGGCTACAGTCGGGAGCGAGACAGAGAAAGAGACAGTGCGAAGAGGGACTCCCGGGGGTACAGTGCCGACCGGGACCGGGACAGGACTAGGGAGAGAGACAGGGAGAGGGAGCGGGAAAGAGAGAGGGAGGTGAGAGGAAGGCGGGAGAAAGAGCGGGACTACGACCGGGACCGGAGAGAGCGGGACAGGGACGACCGGGACAGGCGAGACCGGACCAGACGTGACAGGTGGGTGGCTGCTCTGTAGTACGGGCCTTGAAAATAATTGACTAGAATAGTTAATTTGCTAGACTGTATAACACTTATATGTAAAAGACTTTCAAGTTACATTTAGTTGTTAAGAGGGGGTTAAAGTGTTAGTCCTAAGTCCTAGTGGACGTTGCTGAAACTACCTGAATACATTTCGCATTGTTTACAAGCATACTGAGGGCGAGAAACAATATCTAGTATTCGGTGTAAAACATTGTAGATAAAGAAACACGTCTGCATTTAGAAGGAGATTTAGCCGCATAATGTAGGCTTTTAATTATTAATACACGCTATGCATTGGATACGTTTATAATTGTGATGTCTCGGTACAGTACCAAAATTTAAAAGTCGGTATCGGTACCGGTTCTTTTAAAGGATCAGTTCCCGGTACCGATACCAAGTACCGGTACTCATTTTTTGATAAACAGGAAATATGAAAAAATATTTGTACATTGAGGTGATATTTCAAAAGTAGTGAGAATTTAGGGATTGAATTAATCAACTTGTGCAAGTAAAAGAATTGGGATGTAAACGTGGACCCATGAGAATGTGTGTGTGAGAACTAAGGAAGGGGCAGTGTTGCGGTGTATTAGGAAAACGTTCATCAAGAGGATAGTTGACTAAAAATAATAAAAAACAGTGAAATGTTTGTTTTAGAATAATTTTGTATGTACAGTAACAGATCTAGGGGTCTGCAGGCTAGCTTTTAACTCTCACACTTTAGGACGGGTCTGGTAAAAAATCATTAAACTTATATATAAGTTAGGTCTCAGACCAAAAACTAGTTAGGCTGAAAGGTATTTTTATTCTTAATTCTTAATTCTTCAACTACTCTATGTTTTAATAAACTTAGTTGATATTCACTACGCAAATTAAAATCAAACTAACTTCATAAAATAGCTAAGTTTTAAAGTAACATTAACCTTCGAGAGGAATCCTCCGGGTCAATATTTTTTGCTGTGGCAAATATTTATCTTGGGGTTGGTAGCACTTCACTTTTGAGTAGCTGTAGCTCCCCCCCCCCTCCCCTCCTCTCGCATTTAACCTACCCTTATCCCGCTTTCACTGATTAGGGTCAGTTTGGCGAGCGATGTCCTGAGGTGCTGGACAATTTCTCTTCTCTTGTGTTTTGTGAACCCGGAGGAAGAGTCTGTGTGCGATTGTTTTTTTCATTTGGTTATTTATAAATTATGTAGGCTACAGTTTCTATTTTAGATTTGTTTTTATTTGAAGTTACTTTAAAAAGTACATAAAAATTTACATAAAAAAAAAAACATCATCTGGAGACTATCCACAAAGAAATCCTTTAGGCTACTTTAATTAATAGATATCGAATTCGCTTTTAAAAGATTTGATGTTATAACCAGTCTCTTACAAAGTTATTGATAAGCTACCTTTTGTATGATAAATTCTAATCCATATACCGGGTGTCCCAGACCACCCGTCCACCCTTTTAAAATCTACAAAATTTATTATTCACAAAAACAAATTGTGCCATTATACGTAAACCAGTTGCGCTCTACCCATTGATGATAATTTCAATGTACAGGGTGTACCAGAAATAACCTACCCAGACCGGAAGTCATTAATTGTAAATACAAACCATTACTTTTATGGTATTTTGGGATTCTAGACATAATTTTAAGACTAGTTTACAATTTAATGTGTATCAATAATCATAATGGTTTGGAAGATAATGGAGGTAGAAGTTTGATTTTTTCCCATAAGAATAACATGGAGCAAATTGTCATATCCATTAACACTGTTAACTTAACTGTCCAAGTATAAAAATATCCTATAACCTCATTTTAGATAACATTTCATTTAAAAAATACCGATTTTAGCGTGATTAATTTTATTTTTTACACATTTTAAATAATTTCCACCCTATTGACAAATTCATGGAAAAATAAAATAATTTATGAGAAAACTAATAATTTATTATGCTAAAGTTTTTAAAAGAAGAAGCTAAGGCATTTTCATGCTGGGCCTTTTTAGTTAACGGGAAATTTACAGAGATAATGGATGTGAAATTTAGCCCCATGTTATTCTGATGGGAAAAAATCAAACTTTGACCTCCATTATCTCCCAAACCGTTGGGATTAGGGATTCACATTAAATTGTAAAGTAGTCTTAAAATTATGTCTAGAATAAAAAAATAACATAAAAAGTGGGGGTTCGTATTTAAAATTAATGACTTCCGGTCTGGGTAGGTTACTTCTGGTACACCCTGTACATTGAAATAATCATCAATGGATAGAGCGCAACCGGTCTACCTATAATGGCACAATTTGTTTTTGTGAATAATAAATGTCGTAGATTTTAAAAGGGGTGTACGCGTACGGGTGGTTTGGGATACCTGTCATATGAAATAAAAATATTTATATTGAATATTTTGTTTCAAAGTTATAATTTTGCTTGAGCTTAGATCTTTGGACATTAAATATGAGATGGTAAACTAGATGTAATTCAGTTAAATTTATTTTATTTCAGCCCTGTAAGAAGAAGAGAGGATGACAGCCGGTACAGAAGAGACCGAGACAGGTATTATGAACTTTGGCACACCTTTTTCCACTCATTTAAACCTTTTAATATAAGTTGTTAACAGTACATCCAGTGTCATGCCTTTCATTTCAAACCATGTCAGTTGTGTTTGTAAAAAAAAAACTTTCCAATTTAGTTTGTTCTAGGTGTAATTCAGTATTTCCTGATCTATTTAAATCCATACTGATATCTGAGCAAATAAAATCATGTTTATAGTGACATCTTACTAAGGTTTTCAAACTTAAATAAAATTGTTTTTTATAATTTTCCCTACAGTAGGTTAACTTATGGCACAATACAATTCCTAGAATTTCATATGAAAAGAAACTTTTTATATTTTTAAATGTAATCTAAGAACCTGATTTGTTGCAACTGATCCTTCACACATATGCGAATATGTGAAAAATATAATTATTTATTTTTTAGTCCGCCCAGAAGAAGAGACGAACATGACGATAGACACAGACGAGATGACTACGAAGACAGACACAGAAGAGACAGGGACAAGGACAGGTGAGGTAAAAAATAATAATATAGGATTAGCTTATTTAGTTTTTTTTTTTTTTTTTAAGTAGTTTAAATTTGGACATGTAAATTGTATTTCAAATTAGCATTTTTTTTTTAAATCTCAATTAATGGTTTTTAAATTATTATAAGACTTATGACTTTTGAATACGAATTTTCTCAGAGCTGCAGGTCTTGTCATTTTATGTTGCCTTTGACCCCTAGTAACCCCCTAAGGTTTAACCAAAAGCTTTAGAATCATATCAATTTGTGAGCTTTTGACAAATATAAACTATCAAAGATCACCTGGAATTATTGTGGATTGTAAAGTATAAAGAAAATTTAATAAATGTGGATCTATCGGAGCATTCTTTAGCTCTGTCAACATCTGGACTCAAATCACACAAACACACAGAGAGCCATAACTCAAAAAACGACTTTTTTGACTATGGGGCACCAAAACAATCCTTTCTCCATATTTATACAATCTCATGTAGGTAAAGAAAGTGAATCACAGATGATCTTTAAAAAAAGTTAAAAGAATTAATTTGGGCAATAATGAAATATGATTATTATAAAAATTGAAATTACCTGAATACCCTTCAGATTAATCCTATACTATAATACGAGGAATGTCTGAAGGGATGTGTGTTCCACGAACTCGAAATCTAGCTGTTAGATTTTGCTCAAACTTTGCATTTAAGAGTGTATTGGCTCAAAAATAAGTTTAGAAACATTCTTAATCCCAGAAAAAATCGAATTTGGTCTAAATTTAAGTTTAAAAATCGGAAATTTTAACATTGGTCTTATGGGTTGCTATTTTGGTAACGAAATAACAACGAAATGCATACAAAATAAAGGAACAGTAATGTTAAGCAGATCTTTTGAAACATCTGTTAACTATGAAGAGGCATAGTTGGTTGTTAATGGAAATTAATAGCTTTATTACTATAACACTATATCAAAACTGAATTAGGCCTAAAACCAACGAGCAAGGCTCGGTTAACCTGGTACTTTCTTTATTAATCAACTGACAATATTCTGGCAATAATGCCATTTTATAATTAATAGTAGTTTTCGTCACTAGGAGCAAAAGTGGATCTTTTTGGTGCGAAGCATCAAAAAGACACTTTTGCTCCAAGTGATGAACAACGTTTTTTATCATAATGCGAAATTAGACTTTTGATCGTTAAAAATATTAACTATAAAGTTGTATTTTCGAGGTTATAAGTTATTTACAAAGTAAGTAATATGCAGTGTTTACATTTCTGTTATTTACAAACAATGCTCTTTATAAGTTTTAATTTCAAAATTCTGCTTCGCAACATTAACACGTTCGCTACCACAATGTTAAAAAAAAATCGTAACCACAGACCGCCGCCGCAATTTTGCGGCGGGCGAGTTCTACTCAGAGCCCACCGCCGCAAATCTGCGGCGGCTGGGCTCATTAAAATAGACTGCCACCGCAGATCTGCGGCGATGGTTCCATGATACTAAATACGGAATTTTTTCTGTGCGGTCTATTTTAATGGTTAGACAGTTTAGGCACGGTCTACGGGATAGTCCGCCGCATATGTGCGGCGCTTGGTCTGTGGCTAAAACAATCACTGACGTCACTAAAATGTTTTTACGTACATTTTTATTTAATTTATTTTTGAAAGTAACATTTTTTAACGTATTTGAGATATCTTTACACAAATATTCATCAAATCTCTTATATGACACATTGAAAAAGTTTATCGTGTAAGAAAAATGTATAAACATTTGCATTTTGTAAACTTGTAAAAAATCATAATTATAGTACGTAAATGAATTGTAAACAACTCTTTTAGTAAACTAAATATTTCAATACAATGTTTTTACGTATAAGCCATATTTTACTTTCCGTTTTTCAAAGGTTATGACTAAAATAAGGTTATATTAGTGCCGACGCTAACATGCGTCACTTAGTCCCTGACCATGCGCCGCAAATGTGCGGCGCTCAAAAAATTACCAAAAATGAAGAGAAAATTGTATATATATTTCTATTTAATGAAATTAAGATATTTTGAAGTGTAAAAATTAATTTTGGATGGTTTTTATTCGTGGTCTGTGGCATAAGTCACAACTACTAGGGCCGGTCTACAGGGAAGTCCATGATTATTTTGGTGGGCTGTGGGATTGGCCAGACCGCCGCATATATGCGGCGGCTGGTAGCGAACGTGTTAATAAATCAATAATAATATACATAGCAAACAACTGACTTTTCAGTACTAGGGCGTAAAAAATTCTCCGACTGATTTTTTCAGTCCTAGGACAAAAAAGAATTGTCTTTGGTACTATTGAGAGAACAAAAAACAGGCTGATTTTGTGCAGAATGATAAAAACAAATATTTTTAGTACATATTGTTACTTTAAAATTATAACCAAACAGCTATATCTCTATACTGATTAAATTTGTTAATCTATTTTCCTAGTTAATGAAATAAAATATGTTTAATTATTTCCTTTGAAATATTAATAATATTAGTTTAATAATAAATAAATAAAAATAAATAAATCTTTATTTTCTGAAAAGTATACAGTACAATATTTTACAAATTCACAATGATTACAACATTTAAAACTAACCAGGCTGACCTCAACAAATATAGATTTAAGAAAAATGAATACTTTTTAAAAAATGGGGCCCCTAAGACACAAAGTCCGTTCAGGGGTTCCTTTACAATATAATCATATTTTCTATGAGTTTGGATGATACAATAAAAACAATTTAAATTCTGTGAACAAACAATATTAAGACAAAAAATAATATCAAGTGCTCTTAATATATATTACAGGAATAAAAAAAAAAATAAATAGACTTATTATAAAACTACCATAATACCTAACAAAATTGTTTAAAAGTCTTATAATTTAAAAAAAAAACAAGTAAATATAGCAGTAAAAAAATATAATAATAATAACATAACACAAAAATCATTTCTATAATAACATAATAATATAATAATTGTAAAAACTACTTGTTCAACAAAAGCAAACAATTACTTCATGTAATAAATACTATGACATCAAAGAAATGACAAGATATAAAAACTTAAATAATGATTATAAAAAAAATAAACATAGTAACTTTAAAACCAGCATTAAAAATAACATATACAAACACTACATCTACACCATAATATTTAATAAATCCTCAATACATTCAAGTGACTTTAACCACATTTTAACTTCTTTCAAGAATTTTTTGTGATTTACTATACATTTAATATTATTAGGTAGTTTGGAGCAATAAAAGAATACTTTTGAGTAAAAAATGTTGAATTAGGTTTTGGTACTAAATGTGAATTAGTACTTCTTAAATCGAAATTTAATAAAATATAAAGTGTGTCAGCATCAAATTGTTGTTAAATTATTTCTTTCAATATTCCTCAATTGGTAAATTTTTAAATCTTCAGATTGTAATCCCATTGTTGTGAGTGACCAGGAATGTTGCTAAGTCAGCTGTTGAAATTGCGATTCCGCTGAAACTGCTGTTGCAACAGACATGATAGCTGTGAGTGTGACCTATATTCTTACAACCACTTGTGCTTAAAACAACGTACTGTTACAAGTATAAGTTGGACACCTTATAAAAATGACATCTAATAATAAAGAATCAAATCTTGGTATTTTTTGTCTCTAGTTATATTTAACATTTTATAACGTTTCAAACAAGTTTGAGATTTTTGAGGAAAGAAATTGGCTAGGTCACTTCAGGCAAGAAATGAGATTCTACATCTTTTGAAACAGACACACCAACTGGGAAATAGATATAAAATATATATTAGCTAAATACATTGCCTTAAAATTTGAAAAACTCAAAATTGTTCTCTATTTTCTAGGAATTTGTTTGCAGACAATTGTTTTAATTGTGAACACGTCAAAGTACTAACTCACCATGTTGATGACTCTTATCAATCTTGTTTTGATGACAAAAAACCTAACCTTCAACATACAATGAGCAACTGACACTTTTAATGTTTGCAGTGATAAAAATAAAATATATTGCTGACATAATCCAATTGTGTGGTGGAAGCCCGATGTTATATCTTTCCTTTACATTATTTTTCTGTTTGACAAAAATTATTTTTCTGTTTGAACAAGTTGCATGTGCAGCCCTACAAAGCGTCTTTTGATCTGCCACATACCACACATTAGTATTATATTCCTGCCGGAGTTACATATAGGAAGTTTAACAAGGAGAACAAAAACAAAAACGAAATGAAATAAATTAATGCTTAGTAGTTGTTCTATCCTTATGTGTTAAAATTTTTTTTGTGATTTACATTTTGAGAATGTCATTAATGTTTACCATTAAGGATTTTCATTTTTTTATGATAATATTTTCATTGTAAGTTATGTTTTCGTTTCCAATTTGGAGTACAGTATATTTGTAATTTTTGATGATTCAATATGAGTGTCATGACTACAAATGTGATCGTTCCAACAACTTTCGCCTGCAAAATAAAAAGTCGGTCAGCAAGACTGGGAAGGATATAGTTGTAATAGCTAGGGATGGGTTGGTTGTTAAAGTCGGTTGTCGGTTTCATTGGTTTTTTTTATTTTAAAAACCGATAACTGAGAATTGATAGCACATGTCGGTTTTCGGTCTATTGGTTTTTTTCTAACTAAAGATAAAAAGTTGAACAGAAATGAATTGTAAAGGAAAGGACGTCCCGTTCTTGGAAGATAACAATAAAATTGTAATATGAGACAAAAGATGGAATGCGGAAAACCTGTCGATAAGAGCTTTATTTTTTGGAATCCGGTGATCGCTTATCTGGTTTACATCCTTATCAATTCCCTAGTACATGATATTGGGTTTAATTGTCCTACAAAACAAATTATTGTTAATTTTGTTGTCTGATTTTCACGAATTGAATAAAACTTAAATCTACGTTGTACGACCTATGGTACAACCTGTATAGGTGAATTAATGTTACTACAACAGTACTTTTTTTTTATAAATATATGGAATTATGATTTTACTGAACTAAAACTAAAAATAATGATCTTAACAAAATGCATATCTGACATAATAGCTAGTAATTCTTAAAATTTTTACATGAAATAACAAAACAATCCATAATTTTAAGGTGCTTCTAAACTTTTTTAAATGGTTGGATTTTATTCTATACTCTCTCATATTTCATCAATTCCTACAAAAAGACGATAGTCAAAGTTTTATCTTTTAGTTTTAGTTTTTTATTAAAATTGCAAATTTTTCCACCATAATGGTTGTATTGCTTTTTGACTACTTTCAGATAAAATGTAAGGCCAGCAATGTAGTAGGATAAACATTTAATATTTATATATTTTCTTGCAATAAATAACTGGTCTTATTTAAAAAAAAAAACCATTTATGTGTAAAAGGCAGAAAATAGGCATCAGCCTAGATGGTAACCTTGAGTTGTTTCATGTTTACATCTAAAATGAATCTAAAAACTGACAACCGTTGCCAGTTGAAAACCGAAACCAAACCTATAAATTTTGCAACCGACTAGTAATAGCATTTGCAAAGACAAAATCAAAATCAAAATACGTATATTCAGAACATCAAAATTGGTTATGGGATTTAAAATGTCACTTTTATTAAATTTTTTTCTTTTCCGAGGTTTTAGAAGGGCTGCTTTTCTTTTTATCCATTTTTGGCTTCGCCTGTGCTTTAGAGGCAGGTTTCAGAGCTTTCTTCCTAAATATGATGGTGTTTTGTAATGCAAAATGAAATACAAAATAATAAAAAATGTTCAGAATCATCTAATATTCAGAATCATCTTTATTTGCAATCATCAAGATTACCAATAGTGTTAAATTCCAATTTGTTGTCAATTCTGGATGAGATTTTCATTAGAAAATTGGCTGGTCCAGGAGCCCTGCTTTCAGTGCCATCACAGCATGGTGTGCATCACACTCTGTTGGAGAATGATGCTTCTCATACCTACTGAAAGATCTACTGAAATCGTTATTTCTAGCATACAATAAAGTCTCTTTCCTCACAGGTCATTCACTCGAGATCCTCATCAGATGTCTATTACAGTCTTAGCTCCTTTGTTATGTAATTAATTTTTAAGGCAACCGGTCAGATTAGTGGAAGTACAGTAGTAAGACAATTAGATTCTGTTGTCTATGGCATTGATGTGTTGGCTCCACAACAGTTTCACATGTATTATTGTGTTGAAAAATTCCACAAAATCTTCAGTCTCCACTTAAAGTACTGTTTCTACATCATCCCATGTGTAGCTGGATAGCTGGATGTAAGTTTTTTTGTTTACCCAATGTTTAAGGTAGGTAATTATTGTAGCAGAATTGGTCTGACATATTTGAGATAGATGAGTCCATTATCATTTTTCTGAGGTCATGATTATGTCATCAGTTAGCATCAGGTCTGTGGTTTAGAAGCGATCCTGTTACCAAAGGGGCATTTCATTTCAATATACAGTAGGTTCTTGCTATTCCAAAGGTAAAAGCATTGGACAGCAGCTGATTTTCTGAGCTGGGCAGTCAACTCAATCCTAAAATACTTTCCACAAAAATCCAAACATTTTTTTTAAATTCTAAGCACAAAATGTTTTGTTGAACCGAGTCTCTTGAACATGGACTTAAATCTGAAGTTTGTACTTATTTAAGTTGAGTAAGTGAGGTTTCGATTTGAACTGGTGAAGTACCAGTTGAGGACCAGAAGTTTTTATCCTGTCTCCTTTCTAAAACCATGCAGTAATATCTACCTTCGTGTAAAATTGTAACATGCACAGATTTCAAAAATAAATCACCCTAAAACTACAGTTAAAGCCCTGAAATCTGGCCACCTCAGGACCAGTTTTGAAATGGCCAGATTAACTGACGGTCAGCAACTTCGTTAATGTGTGTTTCAAAGGTGAACTGTTAGGTTGTATTTAATTACCAAGAGTAGCATTCTTACACAATGAATACTTTTTTATTCCTTTTAACTGTCATAATTGAATTGATCAGATGTTACACTAGGGCAGAAATGACAATCGAGCCACAGACAAGCGGTTGCTAGCGATGACCTGCGTTTAATGAAGTATAACGCATATAAAATGTTTTAGCCTGCTACCGGCTGTCAACAAAGGTCCTAATGTAAAAATAGGACTGCAATAGTGACGGAATCTGTTTAATAACCACAACATCCATGTAATACACACAATTAGGCCGCAAGAAACACCTCATATAAAGATCACTATCAAAAACAGTACAGGACACAATATTTCAGAAGACATGGAAAACTGAAATGACAGGAAATCGGCAATTGAAGTGAAATTTTAGTGATGGATATGGAACCAGTCGACTAGGCTCTTTTACTGAAACTAACTGATTATGGAATTGATGGAAGCTGCCTTTCTTTGATAAAATCGTACCTCTCAAGAAGGAAACAGAGAACTATAGTCTCAGTTGAAGGAATTAGACACTCCTCAGAATGGAAAGATGTGTCAGTTGGTGTTCCCCAAGGGTCAGTTTTAGGCCCACTTTTCTTTTTAATCTATACAAATGATCTTCCTAAGGCTATAAATAAAGATTTAATTTTATTTGCCGATGATACTTCTGCTATTGTCAAAAGTAAAGATTCTTCACAACTGTCTACATCTCTTATAAATACAATTCAGGAATTAAATAGTTGGTTTGAAAATAATGGTTTGAAACTTAATCTAGACAAAACACAACTGATCAAATTTTCAGCACAAAATCAAAATAAAGTAAATGATTTTCCAAATTTGGTTCAATCACAAAAATTCTTAGGTGTACATATTGATGAAAATATAACCTGGAAAATTCATGTGGAATCTATTAAGAAAAAAATTAGATCCATGTCTTTTGTATTCCTCCACTTAAGGGACTGTGTCCCGATGGAGACTATGAAAGTAGTCTATCATGCATATGTTGAATCTGTTTTAAGATATGGCTTGGTTCTTTAGGGACAAGCCTCGGGCGTCAAAACTATATTCCGATTACAAAATAGAATAATTAGAACTATGACAAATTCTCATCCAAGAAGTTCCTGTAGAGACCATTTTAAAGATTTAAGAATTCTAACACTCACCGGATTATATGTCTACGAAACATTAACCTATATTCACCAGACAAAAATGTCTTTGCCTGACTCAATTAAATTTCAACATAGTTATAGTACTAGAAATGACACCATCTTCAGACTTCCAAAGCATAGATTGACTCTTTTCGAAAAAAGTCCTCTCTACGCTGGTTTAAAAATGTATAATGAATTGCCACTAAATTTTAAATCCATGAACAATAACCATTTTAGAGATACTTTAAAGAATGAACTTACCAACAGAGCTTTTTATTCATTGCAGGAATTTTATGACAATCCTTTGGTTTAATTAGTTATTTTTTTAATTTTTTTAAATGTACAATGAAGTAGTGTTAAATAAGTTTAGAAACTTTTTAGTTTTATTTATTTTTGACGATGCACCTATTCTGTATGTATACACATGTAAAGAATGTTATGTGCAAATAAAGAATGTCTATGTCTATGTCTAGTGTCTATTTCAGCCGAATGAATTGTCCGCGGCCGAATGCTTGATTTCTGGAACATCACAGCTGGATTATCTGGCAGCAATGAATTGCGCTATAAAAATGTAATGTGTTTTTTGGTTTGTGTAATTTTGTTTATTCCCAAAATGTCAGTATAGTATGGGCGAACATCTGGTGTAATTTCATTATGACATCTGGTGTCTGTTGTAATCATTAACTTAGGCTAATCGTGATTGCAAATAAAATGTATAGTTTCGTTCCTAATTCAATGTAAGACAGATGATAATTAATTCAGCTCAGCAGTATTAAATTGGCCTACTTATATTTTGGCCATGTTCTATATTTTTTGGATCTAGACTTGACACAGGGCCGGCACAGTCGTTATACAGAGAAGATATGTCGTTATGTCTGGAGCTTGTGGGTTACCTGTAGTTCCAAGGTCTTGTTTAAATGTACAAGACAAAACATACATAAATTTACAAGATCTTCTTGTGCCGGGTTGAGCTTTGGATGCTTTAAGCTATACGAGGCATTTCCCTTTGAAATTGATTGATATTATTGTAGAGATAAATGTGCTATGATCACTGCTGCGTCATGTAAAAATTATTTGAACACCCACTTCTTTTGCATTAGGAATGTTTAATTCGTAAGTCTTATTTTTAGGCTGAACTATGTTGCAGAAAGCTGAAATCGGAGGGTTGTATGTATGAAACAATACTTTTACTTTCTCCCCCTATACCATAGTATATGGAGAAAGTATTGTTTTCGTAAAACACTTCGCATTAGTTTGATGATGTATATATCCATTTTGGAGCCCGCTTTCCCCCTATAAATGTATATATTGAGAAAGTATTGGTTTCGTCAAAATTTTAAAATTTGAGTTGTTGGTAAATTTATCCGTTTTGGTGCCCTCTGAGTCCAAAAAAGTGGTTTTCGAGTGATGTCTGTGGGTGTGTCTGGATGTATACAGAGCTAGAGAATGCCCCAATGGTCCAATTTTGGTGAAATTTGGTATGTAGGTCCAAACCCATGATAAGGAGTTTTTTTCATTTTTTTGAATTTTTTATTTTTAACCCTAGGAGCGGCCAGGCCAAATCGGTGCGTGTGCGCTAAGCGGCCAGCCGATTTTGGCCATTTTGCAGACGTTTTTTAAAAAATTAACAGTGTCCAAACTACTCATGATAACCTAGTCATATGCATATTCATTTTGTTCGGAAAAAGACGTAGATTATTTATAAAATAAATTGAATAGAATCCCTGTTGGTACGTTTTTCACAAAATGCGAAAAAACAAATTTTTGAAATATTTTTCAAAAGTAGACGGCTAGAACTTTTACACTGATTTTTATGCAGACAATCTAAGATATACAAAATGTAGGTAATTTATTTCCCTACGTGGAAATATGTTTAGTTTGTCAGAAATATTTTTTTTACTCCTGATATAAGGGAAAATACAGAAAATGAACAAAATTTACAAAAGTGCCCTGTACATTTGAAAGATAAAAAAAAGTAAATAATATATACATATTATAGAATATGTGTAATATTACTAAACTGTACAATATATTTATTGGAAATAATGCGTTTTCATACCATAAAAAAAATTTTGTTCTTTACTTTATATGTGTTGAAATTTGTTATTTTTATTTTCAAAAAACCAAATTTAGTTACTCAAAGCTTTATATAATTTGCATACAACTTGATATATGATCAACTGTACATATTTTTGTAGTACAGATCATCCTGAACAAGAAAATATATATATGTATAAGGAAATAGTAACGTATAAGTATAAGGAAATAGTAAATCTGACATAGGTTAGGCTACACACCGGCAATAGACACAATGGCCAAGCAATACAACTATTTCCGTCTTCTTCCACAGACCACCGGACGCGCCATAGAGGAAGGAATCGCTACTAATATGTATAACTTTTTCCTAGGAACAAAGTTATATGTTTTATAACACGCTAAACTCATAATTAATTGTTTTAATACGTGATTTATAAATTGCCGTATTTCCGGCAAATTGGCCAAACTATGCACCGCACATTTTAGCTGATTTCAAAAATTATTTTTCCTATTTTCCGATGTCATATGACAAATGTTTACCACTGTAAATGAAAGAATAAATCGTGTTCTTTTCAATGGTACCAACGGCTTTCTGATTGGTCAAAAAATACAAAAACTAGAATTTTTTTAAAAACATATGTTTTTAGACGTTTTGTGATTTTTGAGTCGAAAATTTTTCGCGCGCTAAATTTTGTTCAAATTATAATACGAATTGCGTCGATCAATTACTGCTACAAGGTTCGATTATGTACGAAAATGAAAGTTTGGAATGTCCTCTTTAAAATGGTATCAATATTATAACGTTTATAGATCGTCTTCAATGTGAAATGAGTAGTTGAAAAAAAATTATCTATATTGCCGGAATACGGCAATTGACGATTTTCGCAAAAATGAAATTGCCGGATATCCGGCAATGGCCGCTTCTAGGGTTAAGGGTGTTTTGCCTCCAAAAACCCTCAAAAACCGTGAAAAACCCAAATTTCTCAAAAACGGCTCTTTTGTGGTTTTATTAAGCTTAAAATGGTGAATAAAATTACACCACCCGCATCTCCGAGGAAATGCTCGTTCAAAAGTTACGGCCTAATAAGTGTTTCCAAAATCAATTTTTTGGATTTTCAAAATAGCTGTTATTTTGAAATAAATTTTACTTATCGCCATTAAGTCAAGCTCAAAAAACTAAATAATCCAGTATTTTAAATTTTTGCTCTATCTCAAGTGGTTGCGGAGAAAATTCAATTTTTCGTTTAGCGGTAAACACAGTACATTGTTAAAAGTCACAGTCGCGCGTAGGGTCAAACTCACGCTGCTCAGCTGGTAGCTATCCGACTGAGTCATCAAGACATTAATGTTTGAAGCTTTTAACATCTTTTTTTATATTGTTGGGAGAAAGTATGTGTCAGTTAACTGATACCGTTTATTTAACTCAAATTGAAACCAAATTGTGTGAACTTTGTTTTGTTTCTGTTTCAGACATCGTCATCGGTACTGAACCTCACTTCCAGGAAAGACTCCTCAACTCAGAGATTACATAATACTTTCTGTTTGCCATTTTTGTGTTTTGTACAATGTGACATAATTTTTTTAACTGTACCAAACTGTATTAGTTTTACTGGAACAATATAAAGAAACTATTATTTTATAAATACTTCACTTTTTATTATTTTCCCATAGATAAATTAATTTGTAAAAGTGTTACACATTAAGTGTTTCCTATTGTTGATGATCTTGATGATTTAAACTTATCTTAGAAAAAGCCACAATGAAATTTTGGTTATTTTACACTGTAGTTAGTTTATACACTATTAATTGATACCCGTACGGGTAAAATAACCGGGACCACGGAAGTCCGCACCAGTTCTTAGTCGCTATAAAAAAACAATGAAAGTCCGCACCAGTCCCGGGAGCGGCCGCCATGACACTATGAAAGTCCGCACCTGTCACACCAGTTCTCCCTTCCACTTTTATCACCCCTCTTGCTCTTATCCCGCATTCACTATTTTCTCCCTGAACAGTACCCCCTATGATAGAAGTTATGTTTACATACAAAGAATAATTATGCATATGACGAAAATTAAAAAAAACCTGGTTCAGTCTTGAGATTAGCTTTTAGGTAAAATTTATGTTGAAACAACAAATCAGTAATAATGTAATGCACATTAAAAAACAACTTGAGTACAGCACTTAAGACACTGTTTTCATACTACAGTATTTTCCTTTCATTTCATAAAATATCTTTATTTCCTAAAAACTCATATAGATGGTATATTTAACCGTTTTATTTAAGCAAAAGGTTCAGATTTAAACTAATAACTATCAACAAATTTTAAATAAATTTCTTTGCAAAATAAAAATGTATAATCTGAAAATATAAACATAGCGGGTGTCTCGTGTAATGTGTCTCAAATTGATTACAGATCAACAGTTTGTCCTACAAACTTTGGCGAACTCAATTTAGTTATCTTGGTTTGTTGAACTTAATATTGTTCTACTATAAATCAGTTTCATCGTTTCTTCATGGGAGGCTGTAGGCCTAAGTGTTTTCTTATCTGTTACTTTATATATTTCCAGATGCAAGACAAAAACTGTAACGAACTTAGGGCTATAGTTTCATACTTCATCTAAACGCACCGCTTACAAACATTTAGGTACATCAGTACACATGTTTTATTACCTAAAATAAATTTACCGGTTATTTATTTATTGAAAGTATCAAATTACTGTCTCAGAATTTTATCTTTTTTTCAACCTGTCTTGATGAACGAGTGCCCGCGAGTGATTTTAAAGTGGGGAATAGTGCACCCGACTGACCATCGATGCAGCTACAGTAAATACGGCCAGTTCAAGGGTCGACGATGATCCACAGATGAATGTCTAGACAGAAAGAGGGGTAAGACGGCGCTGTGGAGGGGATACTGAGGCAACTGAAAAACCATCCTGGTGCGGACTTTCATAGAACATTAATAACGCTTCGATGAACAGGTTTAGGTGCGGACTTTCATGGTCACCAAAATAACAGTTTTTGGGAGCAAGTTTGGTAAGTTTTTGGGGGTAAGTAGTCAGTTTGGTCCTATCCTGCTATCAACTAGGGTAAAGACACTTACGCTATAGTCCTTTTTCAACTAATAGGTAAGCATCCAAATTCAAAATTTGACATGGTCGCTTCGAAGCAGCCAAATTCTTCACCATTGCAAAATTTGGATGATAAAAATATGTTACTAAGGCTTACGACAAGAATAAGTTTCTCAGCAACTAACTGAATTGTTTCTAAATAAAATACTTTGATATATTAGTGAATTTCCCTAGGGAATATGTTATTACGGTGGCACGGTAAAACCTAAGCCTGGGACCATGTTTTTATGTAAGGTTACAAGTCCATCACCAAACTTCATAATATGGCTAATTGGGTCAAAATAAGCAAAAAAGTTCACATGAAGGTATGTCCTAATGCGCATATTTACCCAGGTATTCAAAATTGTTTTTTTCCCACTTAATAATTTTTGTTTCAATAACGGATTGATCTAGGATCTTCATCTTTGGCATGGACCTTTATATTACTAATGCCCATTTCCACAATAAAAATTATTTTGAAAATGGCATCCATTTTAAGTTTTTAAACTCAAATATCTTAATTACCAATAAATTATATAAAATTTTTCAAGACACAAAAAATTTGACATTCAATTATCTAACCAATGATATCAAATATGTAATTATATAACAACAAATAACAGAGTTACTGTCATGTTGCAGCAGAGAAACATTGATTTTTGCATTATAATTAATGCAAATAGGGGTTATTTTAATAGAAAAACCACAACAACTCCATTATTTGTTGTCAAATCCTTAAAAACTTGGTATTATTGGTTAAATAATGAAATAAGTCAACTTTTTTGTGTCTTTAAAATAATATGGCCACCATTTTGAAAATGTGCATTGGAAAAAATAATTTATGTTGTGGGAATGGACATTAGTATTATAAAGGTCCATGCCAAATATGAAGTTCCTAGATCAATACGTCAACGAAATAAAAATTATTAAGTGGAAAAAACAAAATGCGCCTCTGCGTGGACACGTGGACAAAATGTGTGGAGGTGCGCCTCTGCAGATGCAGATCCACTGTTGTGGACTCCTGATCCCTTGGAGAGTCTTATCATAGCCCGGACTGTGCCACACATCAGCTCAATATGCACCTAGGCTCAAGCGGCGGGCCTGAGAATGTTTACTCCCGGAGTCACAGCTCCTATATTCAGTTCTCCTGGGCCCTAGATCTCGTATTTCCATCAATACGCTCAAGGCATCTGATTGCCATGGGTTATAAGCCCAACCTCTGCATCTATGTTGCACTTCCTGAAGTGGACCAAAGTGGCTTGCTTCTGATGACATACTGGAGTAGTAGAACATCAATATATATGAGATGTTACAAATTATTTAGTATGCCTACTACTTGTAGAGATAAAATTGAAAAGATACATTGTGTACGGTATTCCAGTGCAGTAGCCTATACATTTCTTTAAAACTACAGTTAAAATAATACCACAATGCACATAAGAATATGCCTATGTAGGCTAGTGTTTTGGTGAATTCACATTTTCTGTAATTTCATGTAATATACATGCAAGGATACTCTGGATACTGAGAGAAGTCTCAATTTTTTCTTTTTAATAAAAATAGTTTAATTAACAATAATTTTAAACTGCAAAAACTTAAAAGGAGCATTAAAGTTTTTTTTTGTACAACAAAGTTGATCAGGTTATTCACAAATGAAAGTCCTTGCAAAGTTAGAAGGAAATTTAACAAATTGCACTGTAACTTTGACCAATAGACCTATTGCAATAGTTAGAATGAAGATATAAATAAAGTTTTCAACTAACCCTTAAAACTACTTCTATCTTATACTCTAAAACAAACTCCATTTGTACGGGAAAGTTTTATTTTCGCTCCAAGGATTTTTAATTTTTTGATTGAATAATGGGAGTTTTGGCCACCAGGAATCAATTGGAACTGGTTCCATGGCTGGGAAAAATCCGGTTTTCGCGCTAGAGCCCTTCAAAGTTTCCATATTATCCTTATGGAGATTTTTAAATTGAACAAAAATCAGCTGATAACTGTAGATAAAATAAACCAATGTGTTACATCTTTAACCTGTGGTTTAGCAAAATTATACCAAAGTGTAGCACCCTCCAGTACGGCAAGTGAGCGAAGCGAAAGCTCGTCTAAAAAGGAAGAGGGCGAGTGAGAGGAGCAAACGAGCTTTCTGTGTAAAACAAATGTAATAATTTTACCGAGCATAAACTCGGTCCCCCTGGTACTATATAGTTAAAAACAACACAAAATATACAGTAGGAACTGTATTGCCAAAGCAAATCATTTCTTGTTGATTATTGCAGTGTGATGGAGGAATAGATGACGTACCATTGACTTTCTACTATCAATTATAGGAGTTAATAAGAGCTTCAATTTGGATCATAATGCCTAGCCTTAAACAACCAAAACCACAGAAGAGAAGCAGGTGACAACAATTGAACATTTCTGTGACATCTAAAATCTCAATTCCCTCATCTCTCGAGGGGATAATATTCGTAAAGTTGGCATCACTGCTCTTCTACTTTCTTTAAAATGGCGGCCTGATACTTTTCGTTTCTTTTAACGTCCACCAAAACTATTATCCACATCAATTTCCTACGTCACCGTTTTACCTATAATGTTCTTTATTTTTGTATGAACTGCGTATAAAATACCGGTGAAAACCACACGACGCATTCCAGTTGTTTAAATAGTCAGACGGCCGTGCCGCAGTGACGTCACGGCACCGCCGAGCACGGAACGTGCGCTCGACACGGCCGCCGAGTCAAAACCCCGCCTGTTGCCAAAACACGGGGCTACGAAGGCCAAAAATGGCAAAAACGCCAGTTGCAGGGCAGTTGCTGAACACGTCATGCGGATAACTCTGTTGCTTCTGGCCGCTGTACAGGTAAAACATAATTATAACTATAGAATGTTTAAGATCTAGGCGCTGACGCTCTCTGGCTCCAGGATTCTTTTGGATCGTGTGGATGAGGAAAGGGTTTGAGTTTGTTTAAAAACAACTTAAAGTTTCCTTTAAGTCAATCAGTTCTTGCATCGAGAAAAAGTGTGTTAAAAGCGGGAACCGACCCTACGAAAACTAACGGGCCTGCATACATTTTTGGTCACGTGACCAGATGCGGCCGAATTTCAGCTGTCATCTCCATTTGAAAGCATTGCAATAGCCTGACTTGGCATCCATTTTTACGTGTATTTTTAAATACACTTAAATGAAGTCATATATCCTTCTAATCCTCATTAAATTACATATTGAATGATACTAATAACGTTCCGCTTTGCAAAACTTAAAACTCACTTTTTGGGTAAAAGAAAAACTTTAATTTCTCACATTGTAGGATGCATTGACTTTTTTGTTAACAGATTTCTTCCAATGCTTTTGAAGATATTTCTAGGGATAAGACATGAAATAAACGTCTTAAATCAGTAGTTTGCCGGTCACAAATTTTATTTTCGATCAAACAAATTAAAATGTACCTTTTCGGTTCTAAATTTTTGTTATTTGCAACGAAATATACTCTTATGTAAACAGCTGATGAAAAGTGTAAACAAAACTATAAACTATATTGAGTTTTGACTTTATCTCGTAATAAAACATATCAGAAAAACTGTTAACTTTACAGTAATGGTATCATTTTGTTCCTTATTTAATCTAGATTAAAATATATAAGTCTTGTCTAGTAACCTACTATCTAATTTCTAAGAGGTGGGAAATAAGTGAAGGATGTCACGTTTTCACAATGTTATCTTATGGAAACTTGTGCTGCAGATCGGCCGCAAATAGTCACGTGACTTTGGTGGTGGGGGGAAATATGCAGGCCCGTTAGTTTTCGTAGGCTCCGCGGGAACAGCGGTTATAAAAATGTAAATCAATTCTATTAACATGCATTTTAAAGAGGAGGATAGAACCGTCGCGATTTGTGAATTATTGCTTAATAGTTTTATTCCTCTAACCCATAGGTTTTTACCATGTAGGTTTGAAAAAATAACAGATATTCAATTAAACTTTTTAAACTAGTTTTGTATTTTTACAATGAAACAGGAATCATTGAATTGTACGTGTACGGTTACAACTACATTAATCCGTAGTTGTAGGTCTGCCAGAACCACAAACTAACGTAGGGGAGAGCAGGGTAATAGCGCCACCATTCAGCGGGGTAATACCGTACAGGTGTCCACTAAAAGCGAAGAGAACTGGGTAGACAAGTGTTATTGCATAGCAGAAATAAATAATACAGAGAAGGCTAGAGCACTGGCTTCATAACGAAATCATAACAGAAATGTTAATGTCATATTTCATTAACTTTTCTGATTAATGATTTACCAGAACTGAACTGAAATGAAATTTGTTATTTGTGACATTACTTTAACTTTTCTTTTTCAATAGACTTCTTTCTGTGCTATAGTTGATTGTACTATAGCAATAGAGCTTTTTCGTTTTTAGGTTGTGATTAAAAGTATGATATCATGTTGCCATAGGTATAACATCTTGCAGCGTGGAGAGTGTTTAAACATACTGTATGTTTAAATATACTACCCTATTAAGTGTTATAACTTGTAAGTTGAACCTTTATTTATTACCCATCTTACTGCCAATAATAGATATAGTGCACGGTATACCTTAGTTCTTTTGGAAATACATTGCAATTTGTCCATTCGGCCGTTCGGCGTTCGCCTCGGATACCTTATTATTCAAATCGGGAAACTTCGAAACCTAATGTTAATGTTAATTAGCAATTATGTTAATTACAATGTAATTAACATAATTGCTAATAATTAATACATAATTGTTATATGTATGTAATTAACATACATATAATTATACATTATATGTATAATGTGTGGAATGATGCTGAAATGAGCTAAAATAGACGAGGGACCATCAAGCAGGGTATAGGCAAATACATTGATAATATCATACAACGAAATATTAATTTTAATGGCAATTAGAACTAATGTATTACATGAATAAAATCTAAAAATAAAAAAAATGGCACAGGGTTTGAGTTTAATTTAAAAAAGCAACGTTCCTGTTTGTCACTTAAAATTTTAAATGATGTATGTCCACGTTATATTATTACTTACCAAAGTTCAAATTCTTCATATATTTAATACAACTTATCTGTATTGGATCATTAATTAATTCGTCCATTAATTATTTTTCATTCCTTCACTTTAATTTTTTATTCATTGTTCTTGGGTTTTTTCATTTGAGAGGTCACCGTTGATTAGGCCTACATCAACGTCACGTCACGTCCACACTCGGCGATTCCGCGGGGGGGGGGGGGGGGGGGTATTACAGTAACGTCAGAATTCGCCCATGACGTCCCATGACGTCACGTCCATTCTGAAAAAAAAGCGCGCGGATATTCCTGCATTAATTATCAATACTTACTTGTGCACTAAAAACATATATCTAAGACTTTCGTAAAATGTAGGTCCTAATTTAAAACAGCAAGACACTGAAATACCAATAACTTATAGCATACAATACAGTATTTAGGTAGTTTTAATGCATGTTAATAATAATGGTAATTTTTTTTATCATACTAAAAACGAAATTATAACTTTTGAACTTCTATACTATCCTGGAAACTAAGATGGAAACTGATATGACATATTGTGTCCTCATAAAAAAAAGATAAAGTTTGTCTTGGTGCAATTTTCAAAATTAATTACCTACAAACATATAAGGCAGAAAATATCATATTTTGATTTGTTATTTCTAAACTAGCTGTATACGTAATAATTTTCCCCTTCAGCTTTTAGATCTTTACACTATACAAAATGTCAGTTTAGCTTCACCTCCCTCAGCAGCAGTCGTGGCCGAGTGGTTAAGGCGTCTGACTAGAAATCAGATTCCCTCTGGGAGCGTAGGTTCGAGTCCTACCGACTGCGTCACTTCTTTTTTGCTATTGAGGTTTTCAACATCGCTGTACACTTTAATTAGCCTTAATTATGTCTTTAGTTAGCTATTGCTTAAGTTACAACAACTTTCCAATGCAATAATAAATTATTTCGATTGGAAAATAAGAGAAAGTAACCAATAAAATGTTTACTTAAACTGTCAAATAATAGGCTCACTAGCCAAAACATGTACAAAATACAAGATTTTTTGAATATAATTTTGCAGTACTATATTGAGCATGAATTTAAAACTAGTACTGCAATAAAAATAGTTATTTGTTCTCTTGAAAGTAAGATCGATATATATAATAATTAATTTGTTTAAAACCAATTAAAACAAAAATTAAGGATGAATCAATGATTTTCAGCAATGAGTAATAGGTATCCCGCAAAACTGGATCTGATTAAAAATTTAAAGTAACATTGGAAAATCATATTATCGGGATTCGGGAATGTTGATCTCTATGCTGTTATGGATTCTTCATGCGCTAAAGCTAAACCTACATTACAATACAAAAATAAAGTAGATGGAAACAAATATTCTAGTCCTTCCTTTAGTTTTTCCCAGATAAAACTAATATCTAATCTACTAAAAACTCATGTTGTCTTTTACTCTCCTAGGAAAAAACTACTGTACTATTTATTTTCATAGGGTTTTCGTTTATCTAGTAAAAACTACGAAATTATCCATAGTTTTTTTACTCAGCCTATGCTCTCCTGATTGTGCTGAACCCAAACATAAAATAATAACAGTTAAGTTAAACCACTTTTTATTTGTTTTAAAAATTTGTTGCACTAACTTAAACAACTTTTAAAGTTGTCAGATTTTATGTAAAAAGAATGTCCAAGGACTTTTAACGTAAAACTTACCATTATGCAAAATTGCAATTTTTATCTGATTTTCGTTTTGGTCTATAATATGCATTGCCACTGCGTCAATTCAATTTGAAAGAGAAAGTTCTATCTGGGACTGCGTGTAGGATGAGTCGTATTAGTTCGCGAGATCGCCACCAATGCACAAGCAAGCGCTAGCGTTGACCTCCTTTCGGTCCAATGTCGTCATTTTTATCCAAGATGACTGTAGTGCCACAGGTGAACCGTGTCATTGTGTCGTACATGCCATATGAGCAATGGTGCCAATTTCTGCGACAACCGTGGTTGTCGCCACCGAGGAAACAAGGTTGAAATCAGTGTTAAAACATTAATATTTTACTCTTTGTTACCTCCAAGTGATGCCAAAGCTGCAGAAAAAAACCATTGTTCTCGTTTGCATAGGAATTTGTCTCAACTATTACTAAAATAAAGAATTTCTAAGTATAAACATATTGGTAATTCTTAAATTCAATGTGCGTAAAATGTTGAGAAAAGAAACGGCTTTAGCGTTAAAAAATTGAATATTGAAATCACCACAAAATAATTATTTTAGTTGTGAGCTTGAGCACAACCACAGCATAATGCCACGTAGCGACGAACAACTTGAGGACAGTCAAAAGATGTATGAATTATTGTGTCCACTTGTTTATTAAACAAAAATAAATTATATAATTAAACCGTTTTAACATAATATAAATCAGTTTTTTATCACTAAGTAAAGACCTTATCATAATTGCGTATGATTGATTTTATTTGACGAATAACTAACGAGTGAGATGGTAATGGCACGTCTTCCTAACCTCTCAGCAGGACAGGGAACGCATAGGCCTATGCATACTCTGGCATGGCTTCCGTGTTTTTGTAAAAATATGCTATATCTTCTTAGTTATATTGGGGTTTCGTCTGTTACATCCACTTTTCCCATACCTACTCAACCGATTTTTATGATTGAGGTGTCATTTTAAAGCTTATGATCTAGTGCGCGGAATGGTGATTAAAAAGGTATTTTTTCGTTTCGGGCTGCGCCCCCCAAGTCTTTGATTTATTTCTAAAGGGCCCTTTAAAATGCTGACCAACTTTCATTATAAGATTTTTAAAGGTGAATTGTAACTTAACAGCTATTACCTTGACAAATTTTAAAGTCATATTGTAAACAAAATAGATAGTCTTTCATTGCACAATCCACATAAATATTGTTTGAAAAGTAATAACTCCTTTGAATTGCACAGTAGGTGAGTTTCTCACAAACGGAAATAGGAATACATTGAGTAAATTTGAAACTTAATGCACTCAAAGCGTATATTTTTAAGTTTCGTATCCTGTAATATAAAAAATATTAATTTTTCTGCTGAAGGAGTTAATATTACTATGGTGTTGCCTGCATTGATTAGTAAAATTATACGAGCTTTACGAAAATGTTGCCAATTTCAAACGGAAACAAGAATAGGCCTAAGTTACGAAATCTGCAAATTTTTTGTATAAAAAGTAGTTTAATTGATTTTATAATAACTCATTTTTTTCTATTTGAAACGTCAACTATTATATAGCAGTTACCACGTTTTGTAGAAACTGTTTTATAACACTGATATTGTTCCTATAGGTCTCAACTCTAGGTGTGTGTTAGAAGTTCATTCAACATTATAATGAAATGGAAATATATTTATTTGAAAGGGTTTGAATTTTGTTGGAGGGTTTTCATCATTTTACAAGAAACATATTTCGATAAAATTACTTCATGCCTAGTTTTTCAGTTGAGTTTCATATGTGTGGTTTATTTCCAGGTGTCATATGGCGTCCCATACACTCAGCTCTCAAAGAAATTGATTGTCAACGGGCCAATCGAACCAGGAAAGCCTGTTGAAATCGATACATCCACTCTTGAAGAATTGATAAAGCAATATGTCTCCCCGACTGCCTCCGTCGGTCGTTACAGCGGCAAACAGACTGAGACTTCTCAAGGCGAGTCTCAGAACAGGCAAAACTATCAACAGTCTCTCGGCTTCCAACGCCCTGCCGTGAGCCAGTATCAAAACAGAGAAGGTTCAGAAGAAGAAGATGACCAGCGCAAGGTATTCCCCCAGATTATCCCACAGTCAATGGGAGAAAGAAATACATACCAGTTTCCTGGAAAAACTGAATTTGGACAACGTGGTCAACCTGTTTATCAACCTGAAGAAGAAGATGAAGAGGAACAGGAACAAGATCATAAACCACAATATAATCCTCAACAAATATACCAACATCAGTTAAGGCAACAACAACTTCAGCAAATTCGCCAACAACAAGAACAACTACAGTTGCAACAATTGCAGAGACAGAAGCTACTGCAACAACAACTCCAGCAACAACAAATTTATCGTCAACAGCTTGAACAACAGCAATTACAGCAACAGCAGCAGCAACAACAACAACAACAGCAACAGCAACAACAGCAGCAGGAGCAGCAGCAGCAACATCAACAGCAGCAGCAGCAACATCAACATCGTGAAGAATCTCAACCGAAATACGGTCTTCATCAAAACTATTACGCTATGTACCAACAGCATCAAGAAAAACAGAAAGTTTCACCCGTCCAAATTCCTGAAATTTATCGAGGACAACCACATGAGGACGATGAAGATGAACAAGATGATGAACCTAGTTCTCCTCCTTCATATGCTCGTCAATTAGCTTCTGCAACTGGACAACTGCGCCATGTGGTTGCTGCTAATACTCAAAATCCACAATCTGTCAGAACTTACCTTAACTCTCAGCAAAATCATCATCAGCTAACTCAAAGACTCGATCTTGCTGGCCAACAATACTACCAGAGTCTCCAACGAAAGGTAAGGCAACAACCCTCTGAAAAGCAGGATGATCGTCGACCCTCTTTTCATGTCCAACGTTGGGAGTCTTACCGTGCAGAAGAAAATGACAATGAAGGAGAGGAAGAAGCTAAAAATGGAGAGGATCACACTCGCTCCTTCAGGATGGTAAAAAATGGAGAATCAAAGGTGACTCGCACTCCGCCCAAAAAATACTCCCCGTACTAGACTATTAAAAATTACTAATCTCTTGGAAACTTTTGGTTGAAAGGAATTAACAACTAAATTAACAATAACAAAAATAATTAAAATAACTAATTAACAACAGAATTAACAACTCAAAGTTAATTCGCCACATTTTTCAACATGCAGTATAGGTTTAAACAGTTGACACCTTTTCTTTTTATGTCACTTTCTTTTATGTCATTTGTAAAACCTTGATTATTGTAAGCGGAATTGTTTAAGGATAAATAAATACTGTGTGATTATTTTCTGTGATTTTAAACTAAGTATAATTTTTTTTATTGTTTAACATAGCAACCCAGGAGGCCATATATTTATAAAAATATTTTAAAATGAATTTGGTTTTTGCATGTCATTTTGTCGTATTTCTGGCTCATAACAATTTCTGAAAAAAAAAAAAAATAAAAAAATAATAATAAAAGGAGTAAGAAAAAAAAACATAATTCCATTGGAAAGATTAATATAAAAACTTGAAATAATATTTTTAAGACACTGTAAACTAATTTTAAAGTTACTTTTTAATTACATTAGTAAAAATCATCAAGCTACACAAATTAAATTTCCCCCCAGAGAAATTGAGTTTAGTGTATTAATTTATACCAATAAATAAACAATCAGCCACAGCCAGTGCTGACGTGGCTTTAGAATGAGTCCTTTTTACCTTTCATAGTATTTTTTTTCATTCCTTTAGTCCTTTATAAAAACTTCAGAGGAAATAAATATTGAAAATTTACAAATATTTCCTTTTAAAGTTCTTTATCAGAGATAAAAGTGTATTTCAAAATTGATTTCATAAATGATCATAATAATTAATATGTGCATATAATACAAGTTACTTTTAAAGATTGTTTCAATGATAAAATTATGGACTCAAAATAATTTTCTCTTGTGTTTGTTTGATTACCGTGGGGTTAAAAAACTAAAGAAATCAGTCATGATTCAATATTTTTAGCAATATCTAATATTCCCAAATGCATTGACTACGTCAGTGTACACTCTTCACTAATGTGAGATGAAGGCCTAATATATCAGGTCTTCATAAAGTCTTTCCCTGATCTTTGCTGTAACTAAACCATTAGAGCCACACACAATTCTTTCATTTTTTTTTCAAGCGGTTTTTTAATTAAGTTGGTTACCCCTAAACTTGGCTGATTGACAACAATGCACTTTCCATAAAAATAATAAACAATATTCAGTAAAAATAATAATTATTGCTAATTAAATTTTATGTCACAAAACCTGACTTGAGCATTCATAAGTTAAAAAACGTGATGGACGTAAGTCGGAAGAACCTAAAGTTTGTTTAATTTTGAAAAATAAATCAGTCATCAATGGTTAACTTCAATTTAAATGAATGGTCATGATCGAATAATTGATGATCATTTGTATTCTTTTTTATCACTTATATAATAATGATTGATTTTATATGAATAATACTTCCATGTGCCAATAGTTAAAATCTTTGGGTCAGTATAGAGTTTTAATGTTGTAGGCCTAATGTATAATTTTATCCACAAATTTTAAGTTTACAAAATTAAAAAGGTATTGTTTATTTGTGGTTGACTAAGTCCGTTACAAATCCGTACAATCCTTTGTTATTGCGCAAAACATAACAGCTGCATTCAACCTAATGATAAATTTCTATAGTGGTTCTCGTATTTAAAATATAAAAAAAATAAAAAATGTATAAAACATAGTCAGAAATATTCAAAATTGATTGTTTTTATCTCTAATAATTTGTTTTTCTCTAGAACACCATACTTTGTTTGGATAGTACAAAATTCACAGGTAAATTTGTTTCCTGAAATACTGCTGAATTTTAGGTTAGGCATATATATATATATATATATATATATATATATATATATATATATATATATATATATATATATATATATATATATATATATATTTATAGTTGAAGGAGTGAGTTGTATTGTTTTTATAAAAGAAAAAAATATCTATTCAACTCAATTAAGAAATTTATAATATGCAAAATATGTATTTTAAATTCATAGTTGTAAATAGGCAAAATTCTTAATGAGACAAAATTACGATTCAAGTTCAATAATCAACAATTGCACGTTAATACCAACCTTAGTTAATTTGGAAAGTATAGTTTAGTAAATAATAATTATAATAGCTGCAGTACAAGGCTGAAAATATAATCCTTATCTTCTCTTCTTTGTAAAATTATAAATGAACATTGCATAGTTTACATAACTGTTATTATTTATTTACAAATTTGCCTAATTTAGGAAAGAAATTGCTAAGCATCACTCAGATTTCATTAAAATAGCCTCATTGCTCAATTACGATTATAGCCATCTTAACAATACACGCCTTATTATGGTTTAGGGCCTGTCAATTATTTTAAAATATAGGTCGCCATTTCAATAAAGGTATTAAAGGTATTAAAGGTATTAAAGATTATATTCTCATATATAATGAATAACATAATTTAAAAATAATAATATATTACTCATTGTTTTAATTCGAAATTTAAGTCATATCCTTGTGTAGTAGAACTAACATTTTCATTAATCAAAATAATTTAGTAAAAAAGAAACTAATTAAAGTCGTAACCATAATCAATTGCCCACTAAATATTATGCTCTACATTAGAAAAATATTTTTACTGTTTAATAAAAAGTGTATATACACGGAATGTAAATATTAAGAAAATGTTATTTATTTAAAGATATAGTACTTGCAGTACCGGTATCTTTAAGTAAATGGCAGGTTTATCATTACTTGAATCATAATCAATTAATTAACGCCCTGTACAAAAAACGTAACAATAATAAAACGTAATCACGATATTCATAAAAAAAATCGTTCAAGATCCTTCCTTGAAATATAAGATGAAATAACTGTTATTTATCTATGGTAGTAACAACAACAACTATATGTAAGCAACAGTTTTCATTAATCCACTAATTATCAAGCTACGTAATATATACAAATAATACTAAGCAGCTACAAAGCAGTTTTTGTAATTTTATGAGATGTTTTCATTAATTGAATAATAATCTATTAATAAATAAAATTCAATGATCTGGTTTATATTACATTTCGACTATCATGCAAATTTACTTAAGTGAGATAAATGCCGTATTTGATAAAATTGTTTACATTGTATGACATATTTAATGATAATAACTTTCATGGCTTAAGTAAAGTAGTATATTTACTAAGAAATGTAATGGTGTTTGTCAAATTATTATGCATTATGACTTATTACTAAATTATTATGACTCATCACCGATTACCTTTATTATTTAGTACTTCAAAGGTCAGCACGGTTTGTGATTAAAGTAACTTAGATAAATTCACTTCGTTGTTAAATTTATGTTGATTAAACTACATGCAATATATTCTATAATACATCAATTATGTGTTTAACAGTGGTAAAAAATTTAAATTTGATACTAAATTGCGAAAAAACGATTGTTTTTCTTATAAAACGCTTGTAGTACAATCTTCACAGTATTATTTTTTCTAAGAAATAATAATTGTTTACGTTTTAATTTATCGAGTTGCACGCGAAAGTAGAAAGGTAAATCACAGATTAAGCAATTTTTCCAAGAGATTTAAAAAGCAAAGTAAAAAAAATATATTATCATTATTTGAATCATAATCAATTATCACGTGTGCAAATGTAACTATTATCAAAGGTACCCTAATTGTTGTATGCTCTCCATTATACAAATATTATTCTACACTGGTTGTAAATATTTAAGAAAAACAACGTTATGTATTCAAAGACATTGCAGTATCTTTAAGTAAATAACAGTTTTATCATTACTTGAATCATAATCAATTAATTAACACCTTGTACAAAAAAAAAAAACTTAACTATAATAAAACGTAATCACTATTCATAAAATATATAAATTTTTGACTAAATTGAGATCCTGCCTTTAAATATAAGAGGAAATAAATGCTATTTATTTATGGAAGTAACAATCATAAGTAACAGTTTTCATAACTTGAATCATAAACAATTAATTAACAAAAATTAACGTAATATATAAAAAATATACTTAGTACCTATACAAAGCAATTTTTATAATTTTATGAGATACAGACTAAACTAAATATGTAAAAGGAAATGCCTGTTATTTATTTATGTAGTGATGGCAACTATTATAAAATGTATTTAATGTATTCATAAAAATATGTTAATTTTTTAATCGATCGAGAACCTGCCTTGAAATGTAAGAGGAAATACTGTAACTGTTATTTATTTACTGTAGTAACACTATAAGTAAGTAACAGTTATCATTACTTGAATCATAATCAATTAATTAACACAATTATTAACATAATCTATAAAAATGAATTTTACAAAGGAATTTTATAATTTTATGAGATGCAGACTTTAAATAATAAAAATAAATTTTTTTATTTGATTGTATGAAACATAAATTTTATTATCACGAAACATTGTATTTTACTATCATAAAAATTAAATTAAGTGGGATATTGTCTTATTTAATTTTTTTTTTACTTTGTATGACATCTTTAATTCTAATAATTTTTGTAGCTAAGCGGTACAATGTTCAAAAAGCATTGATGTAAGAATTCTTTTTCAAATTATTATGTATTGAGTCACCTATTATTTAATTTATTATTTGGTACTTTTTCTAAGGTGAGTACATTTTTTATTAATGTAACATAAGTTCTATTCATTGTTAAACTTTACTACTGTTAAAAAAAGTAGAAAAAATATTCTGGCCTTATATAGCTAAAAACGATTGCTATTTCTAAAATTATTTTGTTGTACAATTTTTTCCCAAGGAACTGTTATTGTTTACCTTTGTTATTTATAAAGTTGTGCTCAAAAGTATATATTACAGAGTAAGCAATTGACAACTATCAATACTTGAATCATAATCAATTAATTGACATAAATAAAATTACCCGTAAAGAATATTTCCTGACGAGGTAAAAATGGCTTCATTTTTTAATTTGACAACTATACAAAGTAAAAATAAATAGAAAAAAATAGGTAGGCCTAGATTTTTTCTAAGCAGACCACAAAAAATGCATTGAGTGGGAAACTGCTTTGGATACCAGATCTTTGAAATATTTTATCGTGGATCTTCAAGTAACGTACACAAGAAGAATGAAGTAACACTATAAATGTAACAAATATTATCATTCCTAGTTATAATATACGTTCTCAAACTCAAAATTGAATCGGTGACAAAATTGTTAATATTTAAGTTTGTTATCAGAGCTAGAGAACAACTACTTCATTGGCATTACTACAAATCAATTTGTTTATTGCATAAACATAATTAGTATAGACTTAAGGGGGCGGTCTACCCCTGGCGCGCACCCAAATGCAAGGAATTTTTAGAATCGTGTTATCTTCTGCCAAATGAAGCCTAGAGCTATAAATAAGGTGTCATATTAAAGAAGAATAACGGTACTAATTTTCTCTGTTACACTTTTGTAATTAGTTCATTAAAACCAATAGAAAATTTCAGTTAAAAATCTATAAAAACAGATGATTTTAGACAGTTATAGCTGAAATTAGAAATTTTATTTTAAAATTCTTAAAAGATAGCCGATTAGATCATTTTTTCTACTTTAAAAAAAGTTAATAGGCAATCTCTATCTTAAGCGGTTAGTTTTAAAACACGATCCCCGTAAACCTCTGCATTTACAAAACTAAAAACAGATGATTTTGGACAGTTATTACTGAAATTAGAAATTTTATTTAAAAAGTACCAGGAGGACCGAGCGTTGCTCGGTGAAATATTAGTAAATTTAAATATCAGAATAAACTTTATTGACATTTAATATGCAGTACATAAACAGCTGTTACATTTCTTTTTGAAGTTCTGAATGTACTTCTTGTTTATATGTTGTTAATTCGTTGCCAACATGGCAGCCCATAAGCCCAATGTTAAAATTTTGTAATTTTAAACTTTAATTTTTAGCAAAATTAGATTTTCCCTGGGGGCGAGACCCATCTCAATCGTATTTTTAAGGTAAAACTAAGTTTATTCCAAAATTTGAAGGAAATCGTCGGAGCCGTTTTTGAGATAATTGTGCAAGCAAGCAAACAAGCAAACAAGCAAACATTGCTCGTATAAGAGTATAGGATTCTAAAAAGATAGCCTACTAGATAATATTTTCTACTTTTAGAAAAAGTTAACAGCCAATCTCTATCTTAATTGGTTTATTTTAAAACACGATCCCCGTAAACCTCTGCAGCCATCAAACTCGCCTAGCGCTACGGCCGCGAGCGGCATTTGGCATTGTTGTTGTTTTGGCTGGGGTAGACCGCCCCCTTAAGATTTATTTTATATATTCACTCCAACAAAGTTGACTATTTAAATTTTAAAACTCGTTTTTCCTCTTTATTTATTAAAAGAAATGCATTGCACTTTTATTTTATCTGAAATATGTTGTTCTTAAATAAAGTTTTTACAGAATAAGTTGTATTCATTGTAGCCTCTTTCCTGTTCCATTAGAATGTTATTTGTATTTTAGATTTTGCGAACGCTAGGTCTTAAAATACATATTAGATCAGTGTCAGCCTCAAATCAATTACTTGTGCTGAGTTAATTCCATATCTTACATTTATAACAAAACTAACAAAAACAAAATTTGTATTAGAGAAAAAATTGGTGTTATCATAAATAGTTCAACTTGAACATATCTTTATTAATTTTACACAATTATTCAATTTAAATTGGCTTGAAAAATGTAATTTAAAGTGTGCTAGTTCAATATAGTAGTTGAGAAATTCCTTAACAGTAAAAGGTTCAGCCAAAAAATTTCTGATGGAACCTCAATTTTTTTTTATAAATCAGAGATGTTTCATATAGAGCCTGCAATTAACTGAAACATTATTGTGGTAAATTCATAATTTTTGCACTTGAAAATAGTTTGTATTGTTCGTATCGTGATAAGATACCTCTTTTGTCAATTTGCAATCACAGTAGGTAAAATGTAGGGCAGCGCAACTAATTTGCCTGACCTTTTCAGTAATGTATGCCTTCAGTACCAAATAATCATCATCAAATTTACAACCCAAATAAAATAATAACCTTATTATGATGATCAAAGAATAAATTTATGAAGTGGCCTGATTTTTCAGCATGAAAGCAATTTATAACTTTATATCTTTTAGAAAAAGAAATTTCGAAGTATTTTTTATTTGTAATGATAATTTTATGGTATGTAATACATAAACTAAAGAATAAAGATAAACTCCTACATTAACTATAATGTATTAAAGTAATCTCTTGTTCAATATAAAGTGAAATTATGAGTCCTACTAATGTTAGCCTACAACGGGATCCCCCCACATAAAACTGTTTTAAAATCACTTCCCGTGCTATCATTTTCCTTTTTATTCGTTTTAAATAATAGAAACTGTCTAATACATAAAACAAGAAGGTAAGCATTATTAAAAAATAATGTTTTAAACATATTTAATCACTTTTGGCGAAAAGGCACACTGAGTCTAACCCTTAAAAAAATTTAAAACGTAACTGGCTTGACATTTTGCTGTGTTGAAAGGTGATAAGAATATTACAGTGCAATGAATTCAACATTTAAATACCCCCGTCGCAGCAGACCTGCGTACTCAGCGAATTTCCCATGGAATTTCAGATTATTTACTTTCCCCATAAAAACACCATAGGATCGAGTATGTAGGTTTGCTGCCACGGGGTGTTGTTAGAAAATCTAAGTTAATCAATAATTGGTGAATGTAAACACAAAATTGTATCAAGCTATATCAATTTTTTATTTTCCCCATAAACCCCATGGGGGTGAGTATGTAGGTTTGCCGCCATATGGGTTTTGAAAGCAAGTATAAGTTAAACCCTATCTAGAAAATGTACATACTAAATTTGATTAAGTTATGTCAACAAATAAGCAAGGTATAAGGATTTCTTGATTTCCCATAAGAATAACATGGAAAACATATTTTTGGATTTTCCCCGTAACCAGTTATGCTAAAATAAAAATTCAAAATACCAAATTGTTTGTTTTTTGAGCTCTTTTAAATGGTTTTAGTTAAAATTGATAAATTTTGAAAACTGAGGTCCAAAAATGCCAAAAACCCATTTTTGACCCCTTTGAAACCCCATAAAACCCCGTTCCCATAACCCGATGACGCTGGTTCGCGAACTCATGAAAATAGACCTGGTCTTACACCTTCATACCAAATTTCATCAAAATCGGAGATCCCCTTCAAAAGTTATCAGTACCACGGACACACATATATATATATATATATATACATATATATGAAAATGAACGGACGGTGTTTTTGGCTTCTGGTGACCTCAAAACAAAAAAGTATCATGGTCCCGGGCTTAGGTCTTACCATGGCTACTACCGTAATAGCGTATTCCCTATAGGGAAATTCGCTAAATTACGGTAATTTACACATTTGGCAGAACTGTTGCTCTACTTCGGTTTTGTTTCAATTCACTTGAAAGCAGACGTAGATTTCACTCAGTTATATTTAATTCAATCAACAATAATGCATCGTGTTCAATGAGGAGGCATTGGTTCAGTGCATTGAGCTGCCGACACTTGCTTGACATAGACAAACTGATGACCTTGCAATGATGCAATGCCGTTAACTACGATCGTGCAAAACACAAGATACATTCCAACAACTAAACTGATAGGCCAGAATTCTAACAGTTGAAATTTGTGTAATATTGTCCTTTTCAATGGAATTTAAATAGAAGAAAAATCGTGTTTATGATACACTAGGTTCAATGTATAACTGTGGCCTTAATAGGATTTTATTTTGGGAGGTGATTAACCCGGAATGAGAGACACTATCCAAGGAATTCCCCTACTCAATTCAGTGAGTAGGTCAGTCTTAATAATATTATTTTGGCTGTAATGAATGAACCTGACAAATGAATCAGCTGCTGTTTGTCATCAGAAAGCTACGCCTCATCTGGTCACAGCACTCACCCTCATCCTTCAGTCCTACGAGGTTGACTAGATAGAGATCAAACACATGTTAATTTGTTGTACCATTGACTATGTACACTAACGTGAATAGAACTCTCATCCAATGCATTTATTTAGTTTGAGGCAAAATTTGGAAGTTTCGTGTACACGGCGCCATAGTCGCTGCAGTCGATGTTGTTACTATTCAGCTGAGTTTGCAGTGCTGCAAAAACATTTCATCACAACATAAACGAAAAACTTTAACTCCATTATAAAATGTCTAATCCTTGATTGAGAAGAGTGTGGTAGTACTATTTGCCTATCATATGACCCTTGTACTTCCATATACGCCGCACGAGATCGCACCACCGTCAATAGGTTTCAAACACGCCTATGTTATGAGAAGTCTACTCACGTTAGTGTACATAGTCAATGGTTGTACCTTTTTTATCACCGAAATTTTCCTCATCACGATTTCCACCGTTTCCTTGGCTAACAGTCTGAGCTATTCTGATCGGCCCAAAAAAGCTTCAGAAATCACAGTATACTTGTAAAACACACAAATGTTGTTTGTTTTCAAAACCACTGATTTAATAAGCTTTGATAAAGTTATTGAGATTTGGTTACCATAGAAATGAAGGATTTAAGTGAGAGTAGAATCACAGTATCTAGAATAGAGTAGAATGACAATTGACAGATGGGAAAGTGTAAAAAAATGACTGGTTACCAAGGAAACAGCGGGCATCTAGGGTAAATGGCACCAATCAAAAGGGGGAAAACTTCTTTATTTTTGTTGCACGCCAGTGAGATACAAAATGTTGTAACATATTTGTGAGACAACCGCACCTCAAACACCTTATAAAATTTATTTCTAAATGTACAAGAAACTACAAAATGTAGAAATTAACAAAAACTTACCTATGCCTGGGGCAGAATAGTTGGAGATGTGTGAGACAACAGCTTCGCAAATTTATTACCTACAATTCGTAAATTAAACTGGTAGGCCTAGACTGTAGGACTGCGTTTCACTATTTGTGAGACAACAGGCACGCAAATATTGTTAATTACCGGACGTAACTGCAATTCGTGACTTTCTACACTTACTTGTACAGATTATTTGTGAGACAACAGCCCCTAAAATACTGTATAGTTGATTACAATCTATGATGTCAATTGAGGAATTTATGTTGTAAAATAATCCCTGGTAGTTTCTGAGACAACAGCCCCGAAAATATAGTTGATTACAATCTATGATGTCAATTGAGGAATTTATGTTGTAAAATAATCCCTGTTAGTTTCTGAGACAAAAGCCCTGAAAATGGAATTTACAAAGAAAGTTGTCATATTTAGCTGTAAAATGATATGAGTTCATGAAATCACTTCAGAATGATTTCTGATAATTTGTGTGACAAAATTATTTATTCACAAACCTCTGGAAAATCCTTGTTAAATGTTTATAAAATTAGAGTTAACTATTTGTGAGACAGACGCCCTACAAATCAAGATACACATTAAATTCAACTTGCGTTTTCCACTGCGGCAAGCCCGGCGGTACAGTAGCGAGAGCGGTATCGGCACACTTAAACTCCGAACTCGGAAAAATTAACCCCTAGGACTTAATTGTCCTGACTTATATAACCCGCATATCAGAGGGAAAGTTAAGTGGGGATAGGTCCCTCTTTGGCCCTACGAAGTTCTCATACACAGATAGTCCTCAAAGGGTAGTACAAATAATTGGTAATGACGATAACTGACGTTAATAAATGGATTCTTCCAGTGTGTCATGTTATTCTGGCTCCTGAGAAAATAGTAAGGTAAGGGCAAATCTTTAGATAACTTAATATTTATTTATGGTTTCATCTCTTCATAGGGTAGTGAGAAAACAAAATACTTTCGAAAGTAACATCGGGTAATGGTACGCGGCGGTGCGCTCGATTACCCCAAAAGTATTTATAGGTAAGAAAAAATTCATTCTCCTTTTTACATTCTTGTTTACAGATGCTCATAAATTGTTCGTCATGTAGTCATGCAGACAGCTCAGGTGCAGACGTAGCAGAAAATTAGCCTACGTATGCTAATTTTGCCTTAACCCTTGAACAATTATGTAATTTTTAATCAAATGTATTTGTTAAATGTATTGTAAAGCTCAAATAAAGTATTGTTTAACTTTGACCCATTCCATTTGTTAAAGAAATATTACATTTTTATTAATGGAACACAATTTATTCTAATTATTTCAACGTCCCTGCGCACCATTTTCCAACCACATGAGCAAAATTACTATGGGTAATTTTTTAACAATGCACAAATGCATATTGTTATAAAATGTTTTATATTTTATTAATGTTAATATAACTGATAATGATAATTTTTAATAATCATCACCATTAATTACCGAGAGTTGACACGGATATTGATAATTTTTTCCAAGGAATTTCCAGGAAAAATATTTTTTTTTAGGAAAATATTTTACTATTACCCGAATTTCCCCTGAATCCTTTAATTGTAGGACTTTGTCGTATGAGCTTTCAATCTTTCAATGTTATTTTCATGAAAATATTTTACAATAGTATGTTTACAAAAATAAACTAATTGATCTATAATAGGATGTTTTTTTTTTTTTTTTTTTTTTTTTGTTTTTTTTTTTGAGGGAGAGGCGGAAAAATGCATTACGCACACAGGTGGCCAGCCTGTAGTGTGGGGCTCCCCTAAAAACGAGTTTACCCACTAAAAAACCTCCTCTACTCTTTAGGAATCTAACCTGGAATTGTTTGTCACATTACGTCAGGCTAGGCCTAAATTTGGCTTACGCCCGTGGGGCTCGCTCCTTATCCAGCCACTCGATCAAGGGATCAGGGCCACTTCACGGTCCAGATCGGTTTTCTTTTCCAGGAGGATGCCCCGGACGAACTGTGACAAACAATCCCAGTTGCCCTCATCCTCCAAAATCTTTTGGCAGACCGAGTCCACCGAAAATGCACCAAAGATTTGTGTGGCCTCCAGGCGGGGCCCTTCCCAACGGGGACAGTGGAAGAATGTGTGTTCCGCATCGTCGGGAACACCCGGGCAATAAATGCAGTCCGGTGAACCGGTCTTTCCCATACGGTTCAGGTATAATAGGATGTTGGTATAATTGTATGTATTTGTGATCGATGGACTCGGAAACCACTGGACCGTTTGTCACGAAACTTATTACATACATGGAAAATTTAATGGAGAAGGTTTATTAGCCATTAGTTGTTGTATCGCCCTCAGGGCTTAGCCCCAGGACCGCCATAATCATAAACATGTTAGGGTTTTTTTTGGAGTTTTTGGTCTGAGTTGTTTATGAACACAACATATGGCATAAAATGTTTGTTTGTAATTCTATAAACAGCAGTTTTAATTTCAAGTATTGGGAGGAGATTGGCAATAAAACTAGATAGGCCTAATATTATGAACTTGCGGCGAGTGAGCGTAGCGAATGAGCTAAACGTTATGGCGAGTGAGCGTATAGCGAACGGGCTCACCTGCAAGGCAAAAAATTCCTTAGGTTGGCATTCTAAAGCATACCGGGTAGCAGCTAGTACTTTATAAGTGATCAACATCGTCTCGTCATTATATCCCGCTATGTTCAAATTTGTTTACTCGGGGTCCAAAATGACCACTAAAGTAGGCGGAGGAAGAAAGTATTCCTATATTAATTGTGAGAATAGGTACAGCAATGGAAAACGGTCCTAGGTTATATATGATCTGTGAGTGTAGTGTGTGGACGAGAGAGATTCTTTGCCATCTGCAACGAAGTCAGAATGTAAACTAATAGGTTATTTGTCTCCCATGCCTAGATAGGCTACCCTACGTCAACTAAAACTTTCTTAACGATTTCATCCATAAGACATTTTTTTCTTCTTATTCATTGCTAATATGAATAGAGATTATGTTGGATTGAAAAAACTTCTCGACATGTTAAATTAAAAATAATAATTTAATTTGTACAAGTTTTGGTCAAAGCTTAAGCTTATACAGTGTTACAACTGACACACTTCCTATAACTTCCAACAATTCTAAAATTAATGCCAATCAATAATGAAAAAAGTAATAAAAAAACTGACCGACTACTCTCAATCTCAGCTATACTCACTGTCGTATAGACTAAGTCATCGCTTCTACCATTAAACGATTACAATTTAGAGTTTATCATTTCCTAATTTACAATTTCTTTATGTTAGACAAAACCTAGCAAAAGGTATGAAACTGACGTTATGCAATCCAACAAATTATACAATTGTGCATATTTTGGACAAAAACTGTGACAATATCGGTGGCATATCTGTGACATATTCAGTGATGTTGGTTCACTAATATTTAATATTTGTTTAGAAAACTTGAAATTTCGTTTCGATATAGTGAAGGTTTGCCAATGTTCATAGTTTCACCACCTTACATCTTCTGTATATCCAGACTCTTGATTTTCGGGAATGGTTTTTACTTTTTCAGAAGTCTCACTTTTTTCAGAAACAACGGCTGCCGGTTTAACATTTTCAACTTGGGTAGGTTGGGAAACAGAACTTCCACTACTGATGATGCCTTTGTCTAGGGCCTCTGATTCAGGAACGTCATGCCCTAAAGCTTCGGTGTCAACCAAATACTTACGCATATCTACAACATGATCGTCCACAAAAAATTCTGATTCTGATTCATCATGGGTCACTTCAGGTGTCTTGACTTCTTTGCTTTTTGTGAGGAGCTCCACTGGAGAATACTTTGGGGATTCTTGCTGGGTCAGAATTTTTGACTTGTCAAAACTATTTAGGGATTTATCATGAATATTATGATTTTCTGACTGCTGTTTATGAATATCCTTGCCTTTATTAGCAGACTCGGTATGTGATTGACTAGTAGGATGCTGGTTATGATCATTTTGATTTTTGTGAGTATTCTTCTCTTTATGCACTTGCTTAGGATTTTGTTGTTCATTATGAGTATTTTGGTTATAATTGTGCGGCGTTTCATGCGAATATTGGTTTTGACTATACTGATTTTTATTTGGAGGCTGGTTATATTGATGAGGCTTTTGATGAGATTGTTGATTATAATTATGTTGATACTGATTAGGAGTGTTTTGATTG